>CM053035.1:156156812-156193040 GCA_028564925.1 Lithobates sylvaticus | reverse complement strand
ACAATATAAAGGGAGGCAGTACGATTACAATACAATTCAATACAGAAGGAATAGGAGGGCAGCTTACCAGTTCTTGTGATATGATGGCTATATTAGTTTTCTTCAGCTTTGTTGATTTTTCAAAAGAACAATTTTCCTGCAGATGTAACAGTTACAGATTTGGTACAAATCATTTACCACTGGCAGGGGTGCTTACAATGATCAGCTTTTATTTATTGATGTAAAATCTTTATCTCAAAAGAAGAAAAAAAAATGTTTGATGTAACTGCAGTGTGGACCGGAGTTTGGCTTCAATTTGTTAGCGCATCGAAATCTGTACATCTAACACTCCACTACCCCCAGACTGATAATGCCGCTGTCTAAAAGGTGTCCCCTGTACTCCTTTATCCAGAGTGTGGGTACCCCAATACAGGAGGTGTGCTATTGGCCAGATCACCAGGTGTAAAGAAGGGAACAAATAAAAATGCATCTAATGATTGGTAGGCTGCAATATATTACATTTTTGGTTTTGGGTTTAGTATCACTTTAAGGTATACAGAATGAAGAGTTAGAATAATGCTATGGTGAGGGTATAGGGGGTTAAATATTGCAGGGTTTAAGTGCTAGGAATCACATCGGGCATTAGGTGAAGTGTTAGGTATAGAAAGATTAAGGGTTATCATTAAATTGTCAGTTCACGTAAAGTGGTGGTAAAGTCTAAATTGGAAAAAAAGCCGACAGAAGGTCTCTTCAGTCATAAATCCCCCCCCCCCCCGTGTCTGACAGCAAGTAATGCGATCTGAGCCATGCATGCACAGCTCAGATTACATTTTCAATCTGCTCTCTGTGCCGTTGCAATGTTAATCCCCTGCGCATGCATGGAAGTGGCAACACTGCGACCTGACCAATCAATCGGCTGAAGATACAAAGCCCAGAGGAAAGTCCAGGTGAACATGGAAGCATCGGGGAGCCGGCCAGAGTGCAGCACTGGAGGGCTCAGTTTGTTGGTAAGTCTGTGATAATGTATTAGTATGCGATGCATACTAGCACATTATGGCTAAAACCTGCATGGGGGGAGGTCATTTCTTTAGTTTCTCGCTAACTTTACTACCGCTTTAACTTTAAAAGGGAACAAATGTTCTCCTTTTGCCACTCTGTTAGTGGGCATACTCTACGATTAAGCCCCTGGGTTGAGTGATATGTCCCAATAGTTGGATGTTGGTTTCTATTGCTATGCAATAAAACTCACTGAAATGCCTGCTTAGTGGAGCCGGAACTTTACAGCTAATTAGAGCAACCAGGGGGAGCCTGAATTGGTACAGAAAGATTGGAATGTAAGTGGGCAAACTTGTCTGTCCCTATTCCAGAAAGATCTGCCCATTTCAGTTGCCTTAGTTAGGTCCTGCACACCTCCGTGCACGTGCATCAAGGACTCCATGCATTTTCCTGGAAAATACCTGTGCACTGGCAGTCCACGTCATAGAGAATACAAACCACTAAAGCAACCCTTGAAATCTTGGGGTTGGATATTGAGAGTTGAAGCATTATTTTAGGGTTTAGGCTGTTAAAGTGTCATGCAGTAAGTAGGAGGTTATGTATTAGGGTGGGCTTTAGTGTTAGGGAACATATCGAGTCAGTCAGGGGAGGCAGTCATAGAAGCTTCAGGACTTATACTTATCCTCGCCGCAAGAGTTCTATGCAAAAAAAATAAATTTGCATTAGTTTCCTGTTTTCTCTTTTGTTTTTCTTTTTTTTAATCTGTTGATCTGGCCAGTAAATCTGTTATTTTTAAACTACCTTTAACCCTTTTATTGCCACTGACATAAGGTGTATGTGAATGGCATTGGGAGATTTACACACACTCCCAGGTACTACAGAGTCTGTACGGCCACCCTATTCACTTTCTCTGACTCGTACACACGATCGGACTTTCCGCCAACAAAACTGTGGAATTTTGTCCGAAGGTTGTCGGCTCAAAAATTGTCTTGTATACACACGGTCGCAGAAAAATGTTGGCCAATAGGGATGAGCCGAACCCCCCACCCCCCCCCCCCCCACCCCCAGTTTGGATTCATATCTAGAACATGCGAACAGACCGAAAGTTTGCGCAAACATTCGAACACCGCTAAATCTATCGAGTCTATGGGACTCGAACGTGAGAAATCAAAAGTGCACATTTTAAAGGCTTATATGCAAGTTATTGTCCTAAAAAGGGTTTGGGGACCCGGGTCCTGCCCCAGGGGACATGTATCAATGTATCAATGCAAAAAAAGTTTTAAAAACAGCCGTCTTTTAGGGAGCAGTGATTTTAATGAAAACAATAAAAGTGTAATATTCCTTTAAATATCGTACCTCGGGGGTGTCTATAGTATGCATGTAAAGTGCTGCATGTTTCCCGTGTTTAGAACAGTCCCTGCTCAAAATGTTATTTCTAAAGGAATAAAGGTAATTTAAAATTGCTTGCGGCTTTAATGTAATGTCGGGTCCTGGCAATATGGATGAAAATTATTGAGAAAAACGGCATGGGTAACCCCCAGTCCATTACCAGGCCCTTTGGGTCTTGTATGGATATTAAGGGGAACCCCACACCCAAATTAAAAAAAGATAAGGCATGGGGCCCTCAGGCCCTATATACTCTGAACAGCAGTATACAGGTGGTCCCAAGAAAGACAGGGACTGTAGGTTTGTTCTTAAGTTGAATCTGTTTGTAATTTGGAACAGGTACATTTTGTAAGTGTAGTTCCAGCCAAAACATCTATTTTTAAGCTTTTTGGAAAACATAGGGAAGGGTTATCACCCTTGTAACATTTGTTTTGCTGTCTGTGCACCTATTCAGAAGATTTCACCCCCCTTTCTGTCCCAATGACAATTGGATTTTGAAAATTTAGTTTTTTAAGGGAAACAAGGATTAGTGATAAAGCATCAGTGGAGGAGACACCTTTTTCCCATAATAACTCTTACAGGAGAGAATTTCCCTTCCTTTGGGGTAGATTTCTTCTCACTTCCTGTTGTCTCCCTCCGATTGTAAGTAGAAGTCGTTTGTAAGTCAGATGTTTGAAAGTAGGGGCCTGCCCTATATGCTTTGCAGAAATTTGGGCATTAGGTTTTGGTTAGGGATGAGCCGGACACCCCCCCCCCCCTGTTCGGTTCGCACCAGAACCTGCGAACGGACCAAAGTTTGCGCGAACATTAGAACCCTATTAAATACAATGGACGCGAACGTTCAAAATCTAAAGTGCTAATTATAACGGCTAATATGCATGTTATTGTCCTAAACAGGGTTTGGGGACCCGGTCCTGCCCCAGGGAACATGTATCAATGCAAAAAGAAGTTTTAAAAACGGCCGTTTTTTCTGGAGCAGTCATTTTAATGATGCATTAAGTGAAAAAAAAGTGAAATATTCCTTTAAATATGGTACCTGGTGGGTGTCTAAAGTATGCCTGTGAAGTGGCATGGTAAAGGAAAAAAAGCCATTTAAAACTGCTTGCGGCTTTAATGTCATGTCTTGTCCTGGCAATATGGATGAAAATCTTTGAGAAAAATGGCATGGCTACCCCATCACCCCCCCCCCCCCCCCCTACCCCAGACCATTACCAGCCCCTTTGGGTCTTGTATGGATATTAAGGGGAACCCCGCACCCAAAATAAAACCCTATACCTAAAACCCTATATACTCTGAACAGCAGTATACAGGCGGTGCAAACAAGACAGGGACTGTAGGTTTGTTCTTAAGTAGAATCTGTTTGTAATTTGGAAGTGTAGATGCAGCCAAAAAATCTATTTTTAAGCTTTTTGGAGAACATAGGGAAGGGTTATCACCCCTGTAACATTTGTTTTGCTGTCTGTGCACCTGTTCAGAACATTTCACTTCACTTTCCGTCCCAATGACAAATGTTTTTGGAAAAGTGGGGTTTTTATTGAAACAAGGATTGGTGATAAAGCATCAGTAGAGAGGAGACACCTCTTTCCCATATTAACTCTTACAGGATAGAATTTCCCTTCCTAGGGGTAGATTTCCTCTCACTTCCTGTTGTCTCCTTCCGTTTGCAAGTAGGAGTCGTTTGTAAGTTGGATGTTTGAAAGTAGGGGCCTGCCGTATATACTCTGCAGAAATTTGCCCCATTAGATGTTGGTGTTGCCACAACACTGTAAGCCCTCACAGTTACTCTTGGTGGGCGCTGGAACGCCCTGCTGTAAACTATTATATCAGGAATTGTAATTACATGCCATTGTTGAATAGTGGTAGGAAAAATTGGGCCTTTGGTGGTGGTGCTGGTGCTACAACACTGTAAGCCCTCACAGTTACTCTTGGTGGGCACATGAATGGGCCCTGCTGTGAATTATTAGATCAAGAATTGTAATTGCATGCCCCTGTTGAAGAGGTGCAGAAAAATTGTGCTGAAAAATGGTTAAAACCGCCCGCAAAGCGCTGCAGGCGGGTTTGGAGCGCTGCCCCCTGACTTTTTTGACCGTCCTGCAAGCACACCGCTCCAGTGTGAAAGCCCTCAGGGCTTTCACACGATCAGACTTTTTGACAACAAACATGCAAATTACCTGTTTTAAGGCAACATCCGACCGCATGTACGCTCCATCGGACAAACTTTTTTGTTTTTCATCTGACAAATTTCTGAACAAGGTGTTGGCGATTATCATCTCTTCCTTCCTGCTGCTCTGACTGCTGTGATACTCTTATCTTTCTCTGGGTCTCAGAATGGTTCTTAGCATTACATCATGGCTGTGATATGAACTGTATCCTCAGGTACCCCCATATATTTAAAAAGGTCATGAATCAATCACTGTTCAGAAACCAAACTGCTTGCTTAGAGTACGAACAAGTGTCATCCCTTGTTATGAGAAAGTCTGTCTTCACTTGAGCAAATGAACACTGCAACCTTAAAAAAAATGTGGGATTTAAGCATATGCTCTTAACGTGTGCCTTGCTGCTGCAAGCAGTATTCACCTTCATTTAGACATGTGCGGTTCATTTCATTCTGAATTAAAATTCGGACAAATTTTCATTTTTCAGAAATTCGGATGTATCCAAATTTCCGAATTACAATAGTACCGAATTGATTGAAACAAATCCAAAAATACAAAATAAAATTTAGACGAAATTAGAATTTGAATCGTTTATACACTTTTCGAATACTTTGTGAATTCTAAAAGTTTACGAATTCGGATAGTTTTCAAATTCGAAACGTTTTAGATTTACAAAAAAAATAAAATAGAATAGAGATTAAAGGAATAAAATAGAAACAATAGAATATAAAAGAATATAACAGAAAATCAAAGAATATAATATAATAGAGTACAACAGAACAAAATAGAATAGAAAATATAAGAACAGAATAAACTAGAATATAATAGAAACAAATAGAATAGAATAAAATTGAAAGAATATACCCATCTTCTGAAATTCGAATTTCAAATAGAATAAATTTGAATTTGAATACATAAGAAAATAATTGAACAGAAAAGAATATAAAAAAATAGAATAGACTATTATAGAATAGAAAAGAATAGAATTAAAAAAACAATAGAATATAATAGAAAGAATATGACCATTTACCCAAAATTCTAATTTGAATAGAATAGAAAAGAAAATAACAGAATAGTATAGAAAAAACAACAGAATAGAATAGAATAGAAAGAATATAACCGTCTTCCGAAATTTGAATTTTGAATATAATAAATTTGAATAGAAAAAAACAGTATAGAATAGAATAGAAAAGAATAGAATAGCATAAACAAATAGAAAAATAATATAATTAAAAAACAATAGCATAGAATAGCAAAGAATAGAAAGAATATAACCATTTCCCAAAATTTAAATAGAATCAATTTGAATAGAAAATAATAGATAATAATAGTAGGAAGATGGTTATATTCATTCTATTATATTCTATGCTGTTGTTTTTTTCTGTACTAGTGTGTTATTTTCTATTCTATTGTACTCTATTCTTTTCTATTCTATTCAAATTTGAATTAATTCTATTTGAATTTTGGAAAATGGTTATATTATTTCTATTCTATTCTATTTTTTTAAGTCTATTCTTTTCTATTCTATTCGAATTTCAGAAGATGGTTATAATGTTTTTTTTTATTAAATTTTTTTATGCTATTCTATTCCTTTCTATTATATTCCATTATATTCTTTTATTTTCTATCCTATTTTGTTATGTTTTATTCTATTATATTCTATTCTTTTATTTTATTTTCTATTTTATTCTCTTTGGAAATTTGAAAACTATTCGAAATGTATTAAAAAAAAATTTCGATTTGATCTAAATTCAAATTAAAAAAATCTGAATTTATTTGAATATGACTAAACTAAACAAATTCCGAGAATGGATTAAACAAATTTAACTAAACAAATTTATGTAAATAACTAATCGAAACAAAACAAATTTTTTTCGTTCTGCACATGTCTACCTTCATTTGGTGAATCGTCATCCTGAAGGTACAGAGTCAATGGTCTTTGGTGATTGGTCTTGAAGACTGGTGTCATTATCCACCAATTCATATGCCTGGATTTGCTACACAGGTCAGGGGAAGGAATTCAAAAACTGTCATTGCAGATTTTTCTCCTTATGGCTAAGGTGATAAACATGTAATCACTTGAACTTCCATAAGCACAGCATGCTGGTGAGGGTGGGTGGCGGGTCATGTGATAGAGTGGTCGTCACGTCCTCCAAGTTTCCACCCTTATTGGGCGCCAAACAAGGGTCACATGAGAGGTTTACCCCTGGGTGGATTCCTCTGGGCTACACTAGGCACTTTGTACAGGGTCACTACTGCGCATACGGGGTACCTTTATTTGAGCTACGCTCATGAACCGGTAGAAGACAAACATGAATGTACTTTAGTGACACAGTCAGTTGTACCTACAGGAGGGATACACAGAGCCAATGCCCTCTCCACCTGTACAGCGTATCACTGCTATCTAACTCCCAGTAATGGTATTGGGTCCCACCATGCACTTCACTTGACACTTTCTCTTCCATACCTGTGTACAGGATGAGGTACCCTTGGTGCAGATCTGCTCCCGTTGCTATGGGTGATGGATCGCATCCAAAGGAGTGCCAACAACATCTCCCTTGCTGCAAGAGGGAGATGTTTACATTTGCATGCATACAACAGGCTGCTAGAGAACCCTTTGTTACCCTTGGTAACCATTTGGAACTTCACACTGTACCAACTTCTGTACTGATGTCTTAATACCCCAATGTATTTAGTGACCCCAGCTGTAGACTATATGCTGATTACTTACATTGCACATCTTTAGTAACTTCAGATTAGCAAGGACAATGTTTCAAAAGCTCTACTTGAAGAATAAATTGACATAATGCCAATTACAGATAACAGTTCCGAATGAAGTGCAGTCTTTTCCCCAACATCCCTAGTCCCTAACTTATGTGGCTGCCCCAGTATACCTGCATAGGAAAGAGTCCATTCATGGCAGAGTCCATATTTGTCAGAGTCCATGAACTGGCATCTTCAGGTAGGAATGCAGGTTCCAGCAATCCCCCTAAATCTTGCTGGCTGTCTGTGTCTTTTCTCCCATACAGACTGTGTAAACACATATCTCTTCTCTTGCTGTGTGTGAGACCCCCCTTCCTCCTGAGATCCCCCTTCCTCCTCTCAGATCCTGGCCTCTGTCCCTTTTATAACACACAAAACTGAAGGGTGGGACCCAAAAAAAACCTGCCAAGAAAAACCCGGTGAGTTAACCCCTAACTTCCTGCTGGTGCAACAGAGATCACTACCTGCCTACAAGCATCCTACAAGCATGGCTGTAAAATGTTGGTTGGCCTTTACCAGGGCCAAATCACAATGGAAAAGTATTTTTTTAGTTAAAAAAGTGTGATCTTAAATGGGGAAGCATCTTGACCCTCACATGCTTTCGTAAGTCCTTATGCAGTAGGAAATTGTGTTTTTTTTTTCAAAAACTCTCTAAGGATTTGATCCCATGTTTTCTCTGTTGGCTCAGGTCTCACAACATCCTTTAGCTACTCCCACACAACGGCACAGGTTTTCCTCATTATTTGTTCAACCCCAAACACGTTGTTTTGTATATGTTACTTGAGAAGCAACACTTAAGCCCAGGGGTCAAGTCCTGGGGAAAAAAGTGTGGGAACTCCCACCCAAGATCCACTCGCCCACCAAAAAAAAAAAAATAAAATGATACGCTCATATGCACGAATGCTCCAAAAGTGATATTTTTTATCCAATTTTCGTATTGTGTGTATGAAGCTTAACTGTTAGTACATAAAAAAAACAATCCTCAATAAACATAAATACTTTAATTCTCTGAATAATCAGCATTCATTCAATTGTGCTTCCATGCAAATGTGAACATCATGTTCTGATCTTTATTGGGGAATGTTATTTTGTATATAAAGTGTTTATGTGGTGAGTTTACACTTTTCATTGAACAGAGTTTGGATAACACAGGGTTTAACAGAAAGGTCATAAATTAACTGCACATTATCTGGACAGAATGCTTGGGGAGATAGTGATGTGTTCCTGCTTAGGAGATGATAGCTTGGGGGGCTGCAAACTCTGCAGGGCCAGATTAAGAACATTGTGGGCCTGGTGCTGAGGATTTTGGTGGGGGCCTTTTATAAACAATAAATAAATAAATAGAGAGAGAAAGGGAATGAAAGAGGTGTGAGGGGTAAGGGAGGGAGGATGAGAGAGAAAGGGGGATGAGAGAAAGAGGATGCACATGAGCATGCGTGGGAATGACATCAACGCAGCCCGGCCAAGGCAAGTGACCGAAGGCACAGAACCCGGAAGGAAGACCGGGTGAAGATGGAAACGCCCGGGCCCCGCCGGATTGATCACAGCACAGCACTGGAGGGTTCAGTCTGACAATTTAAGTGTACCCTAATGTGCTAATATGCTGTGCATACTTGTACATTATGGCATAACCTACCTCTGTGCCTCTAAAAAGTAGTAATGTTAGAAAGTTTTACTACCGGTTTAATATCACAGGAGCCTCTCATGGGGCCCCCTACTGATTCTGTGGCTCTTGGGCAGTGCCTAAGTGCATAGTTGCCAACATTTAAAAAATATTTTCAGGGACACTTTTTTTTACAAGTGCTATATTTAGAGTAGCTGACATCCCCTATGTTCCTCTATACATCATAATAGTAATTACAAAATTAAATAAGTACTAATAATGGGGCAGAACAAATATGATGACTGAGATTTACTTTAGTTAAACTAACAAAAGTGGGCCCATTCTAGAGCTGGTAACATTGAGGATATTCAGTATAATTTTAAAGAACTGTTTTTTGTGGGTAAGAGGCATAGGGGAGGAGTATGGATGGTATAAAAGTGGGAAGTATGTGCAGGTGAAGGAGAGCAATGTGGAGGGTCTAACAGTGGGCACTATGTACATGAGAGGAGTGTGAAGGGTATGACAGTGGGCAGTATGCACAGCAGAGGAGTGTGGAGGGTATGCCAGTGGGCAGTATGTACAGGAGAGGAGTGTGGGGGTATGACAGAGGGTAGTTTGTACCGGAGGGGAGTGTGGAGGGTATGACAGTGGGCAGTATGTACAGGAGAGGAGTGTGGGGGGTATGACAGAGGGTAGTATGTACTGGAGAGGAGTGTGGAGGGTATGACAGTGAGCACTATGTACAGGAGAGGAGTGTGGAGGGTATGGCAGAAGGCACTATGTACAGGAGAGGAGTGTGAAGGGTATGACAGTGGGCAGTATGCACAGCAGAGGAGTGTAGAGGGTATGAAATTGGGCATTATGTATAAGAGAAGAGTGTGGAGGGCATGACAGTGAGCAATATATACAGGAGAGAAGTGCATGACAGCGAGCACTATGTACAGGAGAGGAGTGTATGACAGCGGGCACTATGTACAGGAGAGGAGTGTGTAGGATATGACAGCGGGCGCTATGTATAGGAGAGAAGTGTGGAGGGTATGACAGTGAGCAGTATGTACAGGAGAGAAGTGTGGAGAGTATGACAGTGGGCACTATGTATAGGAGAGGAGGATGAAGTAATCTGGGAAGGAAAAATGTAAAGGTTTGTGGAAGGATGTTTAGGGACTGTGTAGTGGTTAAGCGGGCCATACATGGATTGAAATTACACCAATTAAGCAGAGACCAGCCCTAGTCGATCTATGTATGGGCTAGCTGGTTTTACACAAGTCAACCTATTAACCGACTTGAGTACAACCATCCTGTCAGGTTTTCCCCAAAACAATCAGTGCTGCCAGCTATAGTTAGCAACACTAATCATTGTATTCACTGGCAGAAAACAATAACACTGCGGGAGTGATTCCCCCATTCACAGGTCAGCAGGTGAGAGGGTGTGTGGGGACAGGCTGGGGAGAGATACTAATCAGTGGCTGGGTAGGCACTGGTTAGTATCAGAGCCAGATACACATAGGTTACATATGCCGCGGTTGTTAGAGTGAGAGCAATAATTCTAGCACTAGACCTCCTCTCTAAACATGTAACCTGTAAAAAAAAAAAAATGAAAGCATCGCTTGGTACACAAAAAAAATCGTGCTAACTTTAGTTTTTTTTTTTTTTATGAATGAAACAGTTTCTTTCCAAAAAAAAACGTTTGAAAAATTGCTGCGTAAATATCGTGTAACATAAAAAGTTGCAAAGGCCACCATTTTATTCCATAGGGTGTCTGCTAAAACAATATATATAATGTTTGAGGGTTCTGTGTAATTTTCTAGCTAAAAAATGATGATTTTTACATGTAGGAGAGAAGTGTCAGAATTGGCCTGGGTGGCAAGGGGTTAATTACCATAAGTAATATACAAATAATTATTATAAGCCCTGTGAGCTCATCCTCTCAGTCTGCTGCAGAGTGTTCCAGCTATTTAGTATTTAAACTGGCCGCTCTGTATGTAGCTTCTGACAGGCTGCGCAAGCAGCCCTGTATCTCCGGAACCATAGATGATAGCAGCCCCATATTTTAACCAGTGCTGGAGTAGGTATTTGGCTACATACCCCTCATGTGGGGTCTCTGTGACTCCAGATCGCCGAGCTACAACCCTCAAAGTCGATCTTTTTTTTTTTTGTTTTTTTTTTTTTTTGGCCTTGGTTTTTTTTGTGGGCAAATGGGCCTATCTTGAGAAAGGGGCCTGGAGCTGCAGCTCCAATACACAGCCGACCGTGTGTATGCTCCATCGGACAATTGTTGTCTGACTTTCCGCCAACAAATGTTGGCTAGTAGGTTTTCAAATTTTCTGCGGACAAATGTGTGTTGTCGGATTTTCCAAGCGTGTGTACACAAGTCCATCCGACAAAAGTCCAAAGTACAAACACGCATGCTCGGAAGCAAGGACGAGCCAGAAGCAGTCGGTCTTGTAAACTAGTGTTCGTAATGGAGAATTAACATCCGTGACGCAGCAAATTATGAAATCTTCAAATGCAGCGCACAATTCTCTTCTTCTTTAATGGGATAATAATGAAGCTGCTTTGCTGGTGATATTGATGGAGTTATTGCAAACAAATTTTCAAAGGCTTTTTTTTTCTAGTGATATCAAGAATAATATTATTATTATGTTTTTTTTTTTTTATTATTTATTTGGGCAAGTTACCACAACACCATTATCCTGTAGTTTTTAAGATCAAAGATACAACTATGTTGGTGTCCCTTTTCAATTTTACATTGTATTTTTTTAATGTAACTACCTACTCCCAAACTGTCATTTGAAGTAAAACACATAGCCAAGTATTATTCTCCACAATTTTTTTTTTTTGTGCATTAAAAAAAGAAATCAAATAAAATTAGACATGCTATCTGCCAATAGAACTTAACCAAAAAGTGCATTCTATGCATCCAAAAATATAGAAAAAAATATACCAAATCAAATCATTATTCAACCAAAAAAATAATGTCAAAGCAATAACTCCAAGGCCAATAATAAATAACACGTTATCTCCTCCGATTCCGCAACATGTCTGGTTGACGAATGGCCGAAACGAACTAAAAAGCGTGAACTGAAAAGTGTGAACTGAAAAGTACGAAATGAAAAGCGCAAATCAACACTCTACTCAACTTCTACTAACACAAAATTAGCTAAAGGGGCCCAAAGGGTGGCGCTAAAGAGCTGAAAACCACGTAGTACGTCTTGTATGTCACTATGGACACTGATAAGCTGTACTTATGGGCACTGATGAGGTGGCACTGATATGGCACTGACGATGGGCACTGATAGGCGGCACTGATGGGCACTCATAGGCAGCACTGATAGGTGGCACTGATATGCAGCACGGATGGGCATTGATAGGCGGCACTGATGAGCACTCATAGGTGGCACTGGTGGGCACGGATAGGCGACACTGATGGGCACTGAAAGGCTGCCCTGATGGGTACTTATGGGTGGTACTGATAGACGGTACTGCTGTGCACTGATGAGCATTGATGGGTACTGATGGTTGGCATAGATTTCACTGATAGGCATCACTGGTGGCACTGGCAGGCATTTTTCATTGGGCATACCTGGTGGTCCAGTGTGGTGGCCATCCCTGGTAGTCCTGGCGGCATCCTGGTGGTCCTGGGAGGGCATCCGAGGGGGGCCTGCGCTGATAAACAATCAGCACAGACCCCCCCTGTCAGGAGAGCAGTCAATCGGTTCTCCTTTACATGCATCTGTCAGACGCGAGTGAGGAAAATCCGATCAACGGCTCTTCCTGTTTACATTGTGATCAGCCTTGATTGGACATGGCTGATCACATGGTAAAGAGTCTCTCAGAGACTCTTTACCTAGATCGGAGTTGCGGTGTGTCAGACCGCAGCTGCTTGATATCCTGACAACGCCATATGACGTCCGGTCAGGATATCGCAACCACTTTGCCAATGTCATTTTGCTATATGGCGGACGGCAAGTGGTTAAAGCAACAAATAAAAACAACAGAGGTGATCAAATACCACCAAAAGTAAGCTCTATTTGTTTAATATTTGTTAAAATGACGCAGTGCCGTATCGCAAAAAAATGGCCTGGTCATTAAGGGAGAAACTCTTCTGGGGCTGAAGTGGTTAACCTTATTTTAGGTTTTCACCCATAATAACAAAAAGATCCATAAAATCAGTCCATAAAATAAAGTCCACCAAAGTTGTGCAAAATAATGTGTTGAGATCTCCCATTGCGAGAGAACATTTTGCAAAATACCATGACAGGGATCCATCAAAGTTATCATTCTGGGGTATGGATCGTGTTTACCCCTTCTGGAGGGGTTCCAACAGAGTGGGGGACATCTCCAGGAGAAAAAAAAAGTGGATTTACATTTTACGCACTTTAAAACATGAGGGGATAATTATAGAATTAGATATAAATTGTTTCAATGTTGATTGTTGATTTATTATTAATACATTTAGGTGGGTTTGATTCATTACAGTTAGGTGAGCTTTATTTTAATTAAGAATTATTAATGCTAGTTTAACTTAATTTTATAGACTAAAGATTTGGACGTTATATTATGTGTTTTAGGGTCAATTTAGTGACCCACTATAAATAATTATGAGAATTTTTTTTTATTGATTTTGCATGTAACTAATATAAAACATGTATTGTAAATGCTATATGTATCCTCCCATTAGATCAACTTTTTTCACATGTTAATGGCCATTTATGAATCCTGGGGAGATACTTGGTGACATTCCATACCCGAATGGCTGGATATTCACATAAGTGTTTTATGCGAATCATGAGAATCGGAGGCATTGCAATTTGGTGAGTTTATATCTGCTGGGGAGAGGGATCACCAGTGTAAGTGAGGAGGTGTGTGATTGTTATTTATCTCAACGGGAGAAGATCTCAATGCTTTATTTTGCAAAACTTTGGTGGACTTTATTTTATGGACTTATTTTATGGGCTTTTTTGTTACTATGGGTGAAAACCTATAATAAGGTTAAATTACAGCACCACTTTTGGAGTGATAATTCTCTACACTTTGAGTATTGTTGTTTGTATATTTATATGGTGGCAGCAGTGAGAGACAACACATACGCAGCAATATTAATGAATTACACTTTTTTTTGCTTTGTAGATACAGTAGATAGTAAATAGCATTTTTTTTTTGTATTGTCTTATTTTATCCTCCACAGCGTGGAGCCAATTTTGAACATTTCACAATTTCTGCCAGGTTATGCAAACTTTAGAGCACAACTGTATACCGCATCCATCCAGCATCTATACTGCACCTCTGCAGCACCTATACTGCATGCTTACTGTATGCTGGTTTATTAAGACTGTCAATATTAAAGGGCCCCAATGATAGCCAGCAGAAAAGCAACCCGAAGGACTGCCTCCCCTTATCAAGCCATTCTTCTAGCCCCTACACATTATTCAGTTAAAGGGTACTCCCGTCCAGTGAGCCCAGTCCTAACAGTCACCAGCAAGACACCTTGGCAGTATAGCCTCCTGACACAGTATAGCCTCCTAACACAGTTAACTAAGCTACATTACTGTCCATTGTTGCCTTTTTGTGACTTTGTTACTGTTTATGCTGATCTGGTGCAAACTGTCATCTTCTGCCTAGTGTTTAGTACTGGTTTAATTTTATGTCAAATTGTGTTATTACTATTGCCAACCCATTTTTATGCTTTCTTTTGTTACTATCCATACTGTGTGACAACATACCAAGTTTGCTTTTAATACCGGGTTCAGTGCCTGCTCCTTTGACGTAGTACTATTACTGGGTACAGAGTGTCCCTTTAGTGATTTTATGTGCTATTGCTAGCTTATACATGTAACCTAGTGTACCAGAGGTGTTGAAGTTCATGAGTAGGTTGAGGCACAAAACAGAGGGTCCATCACGACCAGCTGATTCTATGGGGGTAATGCTACATGTGGGGGCTTATCTGGGATCCCTTTGTTTTGAGTGCCAGTAGCCTAGATGATGAGCCAGAAAAAGTCGACATGGACCCCATTGCCTCGGTCAAATGGTGCCAAGAGCTAAATGGCCGAACAGACCCGTGTGTAGTGATTGATGTGTCGGGAGATGAATGGACTGAGAAGCAGATTCACCAAGCAGTAAAGGCACTAACTCCTGAACAGAGAGTGTTTGTGTTAGACCTGAAGGTGAATCCTAGGTGAAGGTGCAACTAGAATGGAGAAGAAACATTCCTGCTCAGTTCATGAGAGATAGTTTCCACCTGACAGAAGAAGTCGAAGCCTGCTCAATTCAGCTGCCCGTGTCAGATGTTAACCCTCAGAGCCCAAGCCAGATTCTGGCACCCACTTCAGGACTACCTCCTGCTTCCTTCTTCATTGATGTAGGGAAGTTAGTAGAGAACTTTGTTAAGAATGGGTTCTTTTTCAGGAAAACTCCAGTACCATCTAGGGAAGAGAACTTTGAAACTTGGATGGACCAGGCCATTTTATGTCAAATTTTGTTATTCCTATTGTCAAATGTCAATCCATATTTATGCTTTCTTGTGTAACTATTCATACTGTGTGATAATATACCAAGTTTGCTTTTACTAACGGGTTCCGTACCTGCTCCTTTGACGTAGTGCTATTACTGCTATTTTCTGAGCTATTGCTCACTTATACACTTAACTTAGTATGCCAGAGGAGTTAAAGTTCTTGAGAAGGTAGAGACAGAAAACAGAGGGCCAATTCTGACCAGCAGCTTCTACGAGTATAGCGCTTCAACACTACATTTACACCTACAAAGGATGGGTTTTCCTTCTTTATAAAAATACACATTCCCTCCTGGTAGACTATTCCAACTTTTATAAGAATTTTTGCACTGGCTGGATTAATATTTGACAGCATGCTCTTTTCATTGTTAGGAGCCATGGACTAATTGATTGAATTAGTTTGTAAAAGCTATATTTTTTTGTTTAATCACATATTATAGCATATGGTAAAAGGCACATCCTCTCTTTATTCTTACAGTATAGCCATTGCAGTCATTTACTTTATCCCCACATTATCCAAGCAGCCTATCAATGACTAGATCCACCGGGGCAAGCCCCGGTGTGTCCAGCCACGGGGCCCAGAGACTTTCATATTTCCTCGTGCTCCCCCTGTGCTGGTATATAAGTTTCTCCATGCGCAACATGTCCCCTATTTTACCTATCCATTCCCTCAAGGTCGGGGGTGTTTCAGATTTCCATATTTTTGTTTTTAAATAAATGTGGTTTTCTGCTGTCAGATATGAGGTGGAAATTCCCTTATTTTTTTCAGGCAGATTATGACTGATCAGTTGCCATATTCACAATTCTGCTGATCAGTTGTTTTTTAATGTCACAAAAGGAAGTGTCTCCAAAACAAAAGCTGTACAGCATTAAAAAGAAAATTATGGGATTTTTAAGGTGCCAATAATAAGAAACCATGAGTTATATATACACATATATATATATATATATATATATATATATGTATATATCTCATTTATTTTTTTTTGTTATACATTTGTCTTAAAAGGAGTGATTTGAAAAATTGTATTATCCTTCCACCCAACATAGACACCCCTTTTCCTTTTACATTTGAGTACTCTTTTTTTATTTAGGCCACATGCTCCTAATGGGGCAGCATTGTGGTGGTGAGTGTGAGATACAACCTCAAAGTGTTTTGCAAGCTTTGCTTTCTAAGGAGAAAGGAAAGAGAATAAATCTCTAAATTCATGAAACATACTGTATATGAGAAAAAATCACAGTTATATGCAAATACAAAGGGGGTACTTCTCTTGCATTACAGTGTTCACCCCAGAATAAATCTCTGGAATCATTAGCCCAAAGCAACGTCCCACAGATGCAGGAATAAGGGGGTGCCCAGGAGCAATACTGAATATACACTATATTACCAAAGGTATTAGGACGCCTGCCTTTATACGCACATGAACTTCAGTGGCATCCCAGTCTAAAGCCCCATACACACGGTCGGATTTTCCGACGGAAAATGTCCTATCAGACAATGTTGTCGGAAGTTCCGACCGTGTGTAGGCTCCATCGGACATTTTCCATCGGATTTTCCGACGGACAAAGTTTTATCTCCTGCTCTCAAATTTTCCGACAACAAAGTCCTATCGGACTTTTTCCGATCGTGTGTAGCGAATTCCGACGGACAAAGTGCCACGCATGCTCAGATCACATTACAAGACCAAAGCTATTGGCTACTAGCCTCTACGTAGTCCCGTCGTAGGTAACAAACGTCACCACGTTCAGAATGATCGGATTTTCCGACAACTTTGTCCGACCGTGTGTATGCAACACCAGTGTTGGACTAAATCCGTCGGAAAAAATCCGATGGATTTTGTGGTCGGATTTTCAGACCGCGTGTACCGGGCATTAGTCCGTAGGGTTCAGTATTAAGTTGGCCGACCCTTTGCAGCTATAACAGTTTCAACTCTTCTGGGAAGGCTGTCCACAAGGTTTGGGAGTGTGTCTATTGAAACCTTTGACCATTCTTCTAGAAGAGCATTTGTGAGGTCAGGTACTGATGTGGACAAGAAGACCTAACTCGCATTCTCAGCTCTAATTCATCCTAAATGTGTTCCATCCAGTTGAGGTCAGGACTGGCCAGCAAAGTTCCCCCCAAACTCACTCATCCATGGACCCTGCAAAGGGTGGGCCAACTCAATATTAAATCCTACGGACTAAGACTGGAATGACATTAAAGTTCAAGTGCGTAGCAGCGCAGCTGTTGAAAACTCCTATGCCCATGATGGGGGTTCTTCTATTTTCCCATGTTCTTTAAGTTACATGGAAATGTAATAAATACATTTGATAATGATATCAATTTAGAAGAAGTTGTCTGGTCAGATGAGTTCACTCTGTGGAGTTCAGAATTAATTATAGTTAGAATAGTGAACAAATATGAACAGGAAGGTATTTGTCCTTGATGGCTGGTTATGATATAATTAATAAGCCCATTGACATGGATAATATTATTGACCTTGTTTCTGAAGGCCAATACATGAGTGACATTCATCAGCAACCTTCCAAAAAGGATTAAATGGCTCAGAATCCTTTTCTAAAATATATGTCTGTGTTTAGCCCAGGGGCAGGACTAGGGTTCCCACCTGTCCGGGATTCACCTGGGCAGTTCAGGTTTTGAATCATGTGTCTGGGTTTCAGACTGCCTAAAACCCAGACACATTAATCAGACCAGACTATGGCTTCCCAGCAGGGTTGTTGGCTGCAGTTGTCTAAGCCAAGAATGTCTGGTTCCCCCCTTACAGCATAAGGGAACTCTGGGGATTCAAATGTAAAAAGGGGCACTCTGTGGACTCTGATGTAAAGGGAGATTCTTGTGATTAACTTCATATGATTAGAAATGTTATTTAATGGCAAAATATATGTATAGTTTATACTATAAAAAAAATTGCTGTGCGCTACTAAAGTGTGAAGAAAAGGTGGCAACCTTAGGCAGGACTAAGGAGTGCAGGAGGGGAAGCTCCTGCAGGTGTGTTAAATTTGGTTTTATCGCTCTCACTCTCTCATACTGGTCACTGGAAGTTCAACATGGCACCTCATGGCAAAGAACTCTGAGGATCGGAAAAAAAGAATTGTTGTTATACATAAAGATAGCATAGGCTATAAGAGGATTGCCAAGACCCTGAAACTGAGTCGCAGCATGGAAGCCAAAACATACAGCAGTTTTTAAAAAAATAAAAATAAATCACATTTGAAAAATTATGACCTCCCCATGATCAGCCAAAACATTATGACCCCCCCATGATCAGCCAAAACATTATGACCCCCCCATGATCAGCCAAAACATTATGACCCCCCCATGATCAGCCAAAACATTATGACCTCCCCATGATTAGCCAAAACATTATGACCCCCCATGATCAGCCAAAACATTATGACCCCCCATGGTCAGCCAAAACATTATGACCCCCCATGGTCAGCCAAAACATTATGACCCCCCCCCCCCATAAGCAGCCAAAACATTATGACCCCCCCCCCCATAATCAGCCGAAACATTATGACCCCCCCCCCCCCATGATCAGCCGAAACATTATGACCCCCCATGATCAGCAAAAACATTATGTCCACAACATGATCAGCCAAATAATTTATGACCCCCCCATGATCAGCCAAAACATTATGAACCCCCATGATCAGCCAAAATATTATGACCTCCGCATGCTCAGCCAAAACATTATAACCCCCCATAAAAAAATAATAATAAAAGAAAAAAAAATCATTAAAAAAAAAAAGAAAAAATCATTTTTGAAAAAAATTTAATTTTAGAAAAAAAAAAAACATTTTTGAAAAAAATGTTCAGCTCTTTCAGCTAATGATGGGACTTCTTCAACTTTTTTACTACTATTTATACTTTTTAAAATATTAAGCTTTTTAACACTTTTCACAGTTACTCAAGCCACTCCACCCAGTTATTCCACCCACTCCAGTAGGTGGAGGCAAGAACACTTCACACAATTTCCCCAGAAATTGTAGCTTTTCTAGTTTGAAATTATTATTGTCTGTTAAATAAATGATCTTTTTTTTTACATCAACCATTTTTATACAAATTCGCTGCTGCTAAAAAAAAACCCTGGGGAAACTTCCTGTGTTTTTTGTTTTATGCAGCTTTGGGGGCTCCCTTATTGTGTTTTCCTTTCTAACCATGGAATGGTTTAGATCAGGGGTCTCCAAACTGCGGTCCGAGGGCCAGATGTGGCCCTTTGCTAGCTTTTATCCGGCCCTTGGGCCACTATGCCTCCCACTGATATGGGGCGCTATTCCTTCCACTGACACCAACAATGGGGCACTATTTCTTCTACTGATACCAATGACGGGATACTTTTCCTCCTACTAATAGGGGCACTCCTCCTCCTCCTATTGACCACCAACCCTGAGGCCATATTTATTCTCACTGATGCCGGGTCCGGGACATTTTCTGCCCCCGCTGGCTACAATCAGGCCCTCCTAGCGTCTGAAGGACATTAAAATGGCCCTTTGTTTGAAAAGTTTGGAGACCCCTGGTTTAGATGAAAGTATATTTATGTCTTAGAATGGCCTGTTTAAAGTCCAGACCTAAATCCAATTGAGAATCTGTGGCATGACTCGAAAATTGCTGTTCACAGTTGCTCTCAATTAGGGATGAGCCGAACACCCCCCCGTTCGGCTCGCACCAGAACCCGCGAACGGACCTAAAGTCCGTGCAAGCTTTAGAACCCTATTAGTTATAATGGATGCGAACGTTCGAAATCAAAAGTGCTAATTTTAAAGGCTAATATGCATGTTAATGTCATAAAAAGTGTTTGGGGACCTGGGTCCTGCCCCAGGGGACATGTATCAATGCAATTTTTTTTTTCCAAAACGGACGTTTTTTCAGGAGCAGTGATTTTAATAATGCTTAACTTGAAACAATAAAAGTGTAATATTCCTTTAAATTTCGTACCTGGGGGGTACCAAGAAGATGCCGGACGAGAAGGACGAGAAGACCAGCGCAAGAAGAAGCGGATCGGAGGAAGAAGAAGATGGAAGAAGATGGAAGAAGATGACGGAAGGAGAAGATGAAGAAACCGAAGGATGAAGAAAGAAGAAAGAAGATTTTTAAAATTTTTGCCACTTTTTTGGTGAAATGGTAGGGGTACTTTTGTACCCCCTTACCATTTCACACAGGGGGGGGGGCGGGATCTGGGGGTCCCCTTGTTAAAGGGGGCTTCCAGATTCCGATAAGCCCCCCGCCCGCAGACCCCCACAACCAATGGCCAGGGTTGTGGGGAAGAGGCCCTTGTCCTCATCAACATGGGGACAAGGTGCTTTGGGGGGGACCCCAAAGCACCCTCCCAATGTTGAGGGCATGTGGCCTGGTACGGTTCAGGCGGGAGGGGGGGGCGCTCTCGTCCCCCCCTCTTTTCCTGCGGCCTGCCAGGTTGCGTGCTCGGATAAGGGTCTGGTATGGATTTTGAGGGGGACCCCACGCCATTTTTTTTGGCTAGGGTTCCCCTTAAAATCCATCCCAGACCTCAAGGGTCTGGTATGGATTTTGAGGGGGACCCTACGCCATTTTTTTTTTTTTGGCTGGGGTTCCCCTTAATATCCATCCCAGACCTGAAGGGCCTGGTTATTGAATTTGGGGGGACCCCCACGCTTTTTTTTTTAGTTTTTTATTAATGAATGACAGTGTTACAGGAGCCATCAATTCATTAGCCGCGAGTGCTTTTAAATACCCTGTTTCCCCGAAAATAAGACCTAGCGTGATTGTCGGTGTTGGCTGCAATATAAGCCCTACCCCCCAAATAAGCCCTAGTAAAAGTCCTTGTAGGTCTTGTTTTCAGGGTAGGGCTTATTTTCGGAGAAACAGGGTAGGGCTTATTTGGTGGGTAGGGCTTATATTGCAGCCATTACCGACAATCATGCTAGGTCTTATTTTAGGGGAAACAGGGTAGCTTTTTTCCTGCAAAAATGACACTTTTTTGCAGGGAAAGTTCTAAGCACAGGAAACCTGCCCCCCTTCACAGGCCACCTATAGACACCCCCCAGATGTGATACTGCAATGCTGTTCTAACAGCACGCACACACAAATTCCCAGAAATATAGCATATCTTGTCAGCAGTCAGCAACACGCTGACACTGTGACTGAAACATAATATGCGAGGCCGCCGCCGCGGCGGCCTCTTATACCGTGGGGCGTGTACTATAGCCCCTGAGCTATAATTGGCTACAGGCATCCTGCCTGTAGCCAATTATGGCTCTCCTCGCTGCCGGCGCTGCGATTGGCCAAGCATGCGGGGTCACAGTGCATGCTTGGCCAATCATCAGCCAGCATTGCACTGCGAAATCACACGAATTTGATGCGAGCGGCCCCAATAGTTCTGGGCTCGCCGAGCGAGCGAACGCCCGGTGCTCGATTCGAACATGGGTTCGAATCGAACACCGGGCCCATCCCTACTCTCAATCCAATCTGACAGAGCTTGAGCTATTTTGCAAAGAAGACTGGGCAAAGCTGGTAGAGACATACCTAAACAAGACATGCAGCTGTAATTGCAGTGAATGGTGGTTCTACAAAGTCTTGACTCAGGGGCTGAATACAAATGCACGCCACACTTTTCAGATGTTTATTTGTAAAAAATGTTGAAAACCATTTATAATTTTCCTTCCATTTCACAATTACTGTATGTGCCACCTTGTGTTGGTCTATCACATAAAATCCCCAAAAAATGTATTTACGTTTTTGGTTGTAACATGCCAAAATATGGAAAATGTCAAGGGGTATGAATACTTTTCCAAGGCACTGTATAGTATATATATATATATATATATATATATATATATATCCCCTCTTTCTTGATAAATACTGCAAATTGATAAATCTATACGAGTGTATTTTTTAAGGTAATTGTTGCAGATGAAAACTGAATTTCTTTTGAAGTTCTAAATTCTAACAAAAATATGTGTTTTTAAAACAGAGAAATACATATCATCAGCTAACGGTGACAGTAAAGTTCAAGTTGAATAAAGTTTAAAAACAGAATTACCACAACCATTTTACACAGAAGCTTCATGCTCATCTAACTGAATGTGCAGCAATGGTAAACCACAATGACTACTTATTTAATATTCTGTGTGATTCAAGGTTTACTAGAATGTTGAATTTCCTGACATCTCAGAACTGAAGAAAAAAAAAAAAATAACAAAAAACAAAGAAAGCTGAAAAAAATATTATTATTATTCATTTTTGCCTGCCATATCTCTGTAGGTTTAGTCTTTCCTGGTCTTAAAGTGATTGTAAAGCTTTTTTTAATTTAGTTTTTCATTAAAATAACAAACATGTCATACTTACCTTCTCTGTGCAATGGTTTTGCAAAGAGCAGCCTCAATCCTCCTCTTCTGGGGTCCACTGCTGGTGCTCCTGGCTCCTCCCCCGCCGAGTGTCCCTATATGAAGCCATTTCCTGTGGGTGCACTCGTGCATGCTCGATCCTGAGCCGGGCTGTTTGCGTATGTTTGTTCTCTGCTTGCACGTTTTGACTGACAGCAGCAGGAGCCAATGGCTCCCACTGCTCTTAGCCAAGCCTGTGAAACGGTGGGAGGGCAGAACAGCTGCTGCAGGTGTGCACAGTACTGGATCGAGTTTGGGTGAGTTTTTAGAATGCATTAAGGCAGGGGTGCCCAACCTTTTGAAGAGCAAGGGCCACTTAAGTGACTTGGTAACCGGTCGCGGGCCACAATGAGCGGAGTGGGCGGATGACAGGTCCATGTACACTCCGCATATGCAGAGCGGACACGGACACAGACACAGCCCACTCTACTGTATGGGCCCTCCGATCTGCCCAGATGGAAGGGGACAGATGCCCTTCTGTTTTTTTTTTTTTTTATTTTAGCGGATCGGATTGAAGGTAGGTAGGTGACAAATCTGTTTACATTTGCCGCTCCATAGAGGGGAATAGAGGGTCTGATTGGGTCAGACTGATCATGTGAAAAGGGCCTAAGACTGCTTTCACACTGATGTGCTGTGGTTTACCCATAGCAGTGCCCCTCCAGCTTTTCTGTGGGTTAGCTGTACTTTGCCATAGAATTCTATTATATCCTGCAGGTGTGGTGCGCTTTCTGAAGGAGCACCAAACCTGCAGGTAATAACAGAGGTCTATGGCTCAGTGCAGTTTGAAAGCAGCCCGGTAACCTGCAGGACAGACATGCCCAATACACACTGTGATTATAGTATTAAACATACCTTTCATAACAGTCTGCAATTCGGGTATCGCCAGCTGTTGCTGTTCCAGGCAGAGGTATCACTCTACCTGTGACAGGAGGTGGCGCTATACAGGAAGCATCATCTTATGTGGCTCTGCTACACAGCCGCTTGCTTCCTATACCGCTGGCCTAATTCACAACACTGATGCTCTGGGATGCAGGGTCGGGAACCAGTGATCTGGGCTTTCCAACCAGCCATCCCAGAGCAGGAGGTCACGGGCCACATCAGAGGGCTCCGCGGGCCACTGGTTGGGCACCCCTGCATTAAGGTAAAAAAAACTTTTTACCATTACAACCATTTCAAGTCTCTGCCTTATGTGACTTAAAGAGAGGCACCCAGAAGGAAGTTCCATTCCCTGTGTTTTCGTAGATAAAGAATACAATGAGTAAACATGCTTTCTTCTTTCTCTCTATGCTGCATCTTTCTGTGTTCCAGTGGCAGCCTCCATTCCCAGTTGACTATTTCAGTTTTGAGACCTGATGCCCTTCTTTAACCACTAGCTGCCCGCCCACTGTCATATGACAGCGATTGCCCAGTAACTGAGCAGGACTGTGGATCTGTGTATGTAAACACACAGATCCACGTCCTGTCAGAGGAGAGGAAACCGATGGTGTGTCCCTTGTACATAGGGACATCGAACGGTCACCTCCCACAGTCAGTCCCTTCCCCCCACAGTTAGAATCACTCCCAGGGCACACATTTAACCCCTCGATCACCCCATAGTGTTAAACCCTTCCCTGACAATCACATTTATACAGTAATCAATGCATTTTTATAGCACGGATCGCTGTATAAATGTGAATGGTCCCAAAAATGTGTCAAAAGTGTCCGATATGTCCTCCGAATAATCGCAGTCACGATAAAAATCGCAGGTCGCCACCATTACTAGTAAAAAGAAAAAAAATAATAAAAATTCTATAAATATATCCCCTATTTTGAAGACGCTATAACTTTTGCGCAAACCAATCACTATACGCTTATTGCAATTTTTTTTCCCAAAAATATGCAGAAGAATACATATCGGCCTAAACTGAGGAAAAAAGTTGTTTAAAAAAAATAATAAATTGGATATTTATTATAGCTAAAAGTAAAAAATATTGTGTTTTTTCAAACTTGTCCCTCTTCTTTTGTTTATAGCGCAAGAAATAAAAACCGCAGAGGTGATCAAATACCACCAAAAGAAAGCTCTATTTATGGGTAAAAAATGGTAAAAATATAATTTGGGTACAGTGTTGCATGACCGCGCAATTGTCATTTAAAGTGCGACAGCGCTGAAAGCTGAAAAATGGCTTGGGCAGGAAGGGGGTGAAAGTGCCCAGTATTGAGGTGGTTAAGATGGGGAGCAATCCTGATCTGGGCCCAGTAAAACCTATAGGACTTGTAGGCAATTTATGCCCCAGGGGAACAGAACAATGTATATCCTCAGTCGCAACTGGGTGGACAAGAATGAATGGGCCTTAGGAAGAAGGTACACAAATAGATTGGAAATCTCTGGGAGTTCCAGAGATAGACCTCCTAGTCATCTCTGAGAAAACAAAATGCTAAAACTTCCTAGCCTGATAAAAAAATTTCCAGAGGTTCAGGGAGTAAATGCCCTAACTTATCCATGGACATCTACAGTCTCCTCTACATCCACCAATCTCCAAGTTCCTTTGAAGAGTGGCTCGGTTTCCTGTGGTGGTGATTGCGAAAATATTTTATTGGCCACAGAGACTGTGGTTTTTCCACACTGCTTCATCTCAGCCTAGATCCATCATTGAGATTTCTGCTGAGGCAAGACCTCTTGAGCCAGGCATCCTTCCCCTACCTGTCTCTCAAGAAGCTAAGTCTGATGGCAAAGAGATTGAGTGGTGGAAGCTCTCACGCCTTGGATGCTCCCAAGCGTTAATTTCTACCATTATTAAAGTAAGAAAACATTCCACTCATATCCACCATAGAATATGGTATAGATTCCTAAAATCAGCTTCTGCAAAATCGTTTCATCATCATCCCCAGAAGTTAACAACGTTCTGCATTTTCTTCAGAAAGCCCTGGAAAAAAGTCCATGTTTCCGCCTTTGCAGCCTTAACAAACATAAATTGGGCCACTAACATCCTCATAGTCCAATTCCTCAGAGTATTCCTAAAACTATGCCCCCCCTCACACTTCCTATAAAGCCTCATCAACACTTTTTCATCAGTCCCAAAGTTTGGTTTGGAATCTACTTCTCAAGACAACCTTTTTAGTAGCCATCATTTTTTGCAAAATGTGCATTTGAGCTCCGTGCCTGGAAATAACTGAACCATACTGTCATGGTCTAGCCTGCAGGTTTCTGTTTGTGAAAGTGTTACCTCCTTGCTGCAGTGGTTCTTCTAGATCTGGGATTCTATTCACATGTGCTGGCTTCTGTGTTCACCTATGGGCATCGCCTGCTCTACTGTGAATTTAAATCCTTTTTCCTTCTATCACTCTCTGGCCTGTCTCCCAGTCTGCTTCCCTATAAATAGATATTCTCAGTGTAGCCTAGGTTGCCTGAGCAACTTCCTAGTTACTCGGAGCTCCAGGTTTGGCTTGTATTATGTGCCTAACTAACCTTGGACCAACCCCAGCTCCGTCTATCGTTTGAGCCATTATCTCCAGAAGTTAACAATGTTCTACTTTTTCTTCAGAAAGGCCTGGAAAAGGGTCTTGGTTAAAAGTCCACGTTTCATCTCTGCAGCCTTAACAAACACAAATTGGGCCACTAGCATCCTCATAGTCCAATTCCTCAGAGCATGCCTAAAACTATGCCAGATAAATAGACATTCTCAGTGTAGCCTGGGTTGCCTGAGCAACTTCCTAGTTTTTTGGAACTCCAGGTTTGCCTTGCATTACTTGTATTTTGTGCCTGACCAACCGTGCAGCTCCATCTACCGATTTTGTTTGTCTGCCGCCCACCCAAACTTCAGCTACTTTCCCGGAATTTCATCTTCTGTTTCCTGCCGTTTGATTTCTGCACTTACACATAGTCTCTGCATTGTTAGTCGGGTGTACCTGAGGGCTTTGACCTGGTTCCAGTTTGATGCAAGTACATCCCCACTATTAGGGACCCATGTGAAGACGCAGGCTGAAGCTTAGACTCCACGCCCTGGGGAGCCCTGAGTTTGCTTTCTACAAGGACTTATTACCATACAAACCTGACACATACTGCCTTTTCTATCCAGACGGAGTTGTTCTGTAGACCAATGTTACAGTTTCTAACAAAAGTAACTAATTTATTCTATTCAAGTCAAGATATTGTTCTATGTACCTTTTCTGATGAAGCAGAACATTCTTACAACTTAGATGTAGGGGACAACTTATAGCCATATATCACAACAGCTACTGCGGATATAAGAGCTTAAGCCTTTTCATTGTGCCTCTTGAAAGCAGGAGTAAAGAACCAGCTTTGGTGACAACCATAGCTTCTTTAAAAACTCATATGTGATGAAAGATCTTCCCATACCACAAGAAGTGAAGGCACACTCAGCAAGGCGAATGGCAGCATTTTCTAAAGTCTTGGGCAAGACCAAGTTTAAAGCCATAACCTGGTTTTCAAGGAGTACCTTTGTTAATCTCTACAGAGTATGGCTACCAAATTTTTTACATATAAATCTGGGGACACCCTATTGGTCATGCACACTTTTAACTATACATATCCAATCATGTCTTTATTTTTAACATGCCCTGAAACAACTGGTCACAGAACATCTTGGAGCATATCACTGCACAATAAATTGTGGGTGTGGCCAAACTGTGGTTTCAGTGGGTGGGGATCTTTAAAAAAAAACTGAGCCTCAGTCAAGAGAGTGCAAAGCATAGAGTTAAGGGGTTAGGATTAAACACTTCAAAACCAGGCCAATTCTGCAGAGGCCCTGGAGAGAAAAAATTATTGTTTTTGTAATTTTCTATGTGGCACGATATTTGCACAGTAGTTTATGAAACACAAAGTTTCAGGAACAAATACACTTTAATCAATTTTAGTGAACACAAACACAATATAATACCCAATTCTTGGTAAAATATAAAAGATGATGCTTGGTTGAGTAAATAGATATCTAAAATGTTACGCTTTAAAATTACGACCACCTTTGGAATGGCGACAAACTATGGTACCTAAAAATCTCCATGGGAGACACTTTAAAAGCCTTCACAGGTTATCAGTGTAGAACGGCTCCCTTGGGAACTGCTTGGATTTACCTGCTAATCTGCATCTACATGACCCTGTGAACGTCCCAACCCACCTGACACTCTGGGTTCAGACATATTTGCAACACCTTTAAGTAATAAGACAACACTCAATACGTTTATAGTCTGTTAATGTTTACTGGAATACTTCAGTTAAGATGTTGTTGTACAAAAGAGGTAATGGTTCAACTGAGCCTTGGATAACCGCACAAGCTCAATGGAATGATTTCCTCAGTAAGACAGATAGAACAGTTGGTAACAACAGGATACTATATTTTTATATATGTATGTATATATATATATATATATATGTACAGTATCTCACAAAAGTGAGTACACCCCTCACATTTTTTAAAATATTTTATTATATCTTTTCATGTGACAACACTGAAGAAATTACACTTTTGCTACAATGTAAAGTAGTGAGTGTACAGCTTGTATAACAGTGTAAATTTGCTGTCCCCTCAAAATAACTTAACACACAGCCATTAATGTCTAAACCGCTGGCAACAAAAGTGAGTACAGCCCTAAGTGAAAATGTCCAAATTAGGCCCAATTAGCTATTTTCCCTCCCCGATGTCATGTGAATCGTTAGTGTTACAAGGTCTCAGGTGTGAATGGGGAGCAGGTGTGTTAAATTTGGTGTTATCGCTCTCACTCTCTCATACTGGTCACTGGAAGTTCAACATAGCACCTCATGGCAAAAAACTCTCTAAGGATCTGAAAAAAATAATTGTTGCTCAACATAAAGATGGCCTAGGCTATAAGAAGATTGCCAAGACCCCGAAACTGAGCTGCAGCACAGTGGCCAAGACCATACAGCAGTTTAACAGGACAGGTTCCACTCAGAACAGACCTCACCATGGTTGGCCATGGTTGACCAAAGAAGTTGAGTGCACGTGCTCAGCATCATATCCAGAGGTTGTCTTTGGGAAATTGAAGTATGAGTGCTGCCAGCATTGCTGCAGAGGTTGAAGGGTCAGCCTGTCAGTGCTCAGACCATACACCGCACACTGCATCAAATTGGTCTGCATGGCTGTAGTCCCAGAAGGAAGTCTCTTCTAATGTTGATGCACACAAAAGCCCGCAAACAGTTTGCTGAAGACAAGCAGACTAAGGACATGGATTACTGGAACCATGTCCTGTGGTCTGATCAGACCAAGATAAACTTATTTGATTCAGATGGTGTCAAGCGTGTGTGGCGGCAACCAGGTGAGGAGTACAAAGACAAGTGTGTCTTGCCTACAATCAAGCATGGTGAAGGGAGTGTCATGGTTTGGGGCTGCATAAGTGCTGCCGTCACTGGGGAGCTACAGTTCATTGAGGGAACCATGAATGGCAACATGTACTGTGACATACTGAAGCAGAGCATGAGCCCCTCATTCCGGAAGACTGGGCCGCAGGGCAGTATTCCAACATGATAACGACCCCAAACGAATCTCCAAGACCACTGCCTTGTTAAAGAAGGTGAGGGTAAAGGTGATGGACTGGCCGAGCATGTCTCCAGACCTAAACCCTATTGAGCATCTGTGGGGCATCTTCAAACGGAAGGTGGAGGGGCGCAATGTCTCTAACATCCACCAGCTCCGTGATGCCGTCATGGACAAGTGGAAGAGGCCCCCAGTGGCAACCTGTAAAGCTCTGGTGAACTCCATGCCCAAGAGGGTTAAAGCAGTGCTCGAAAATAATGGTGGCCACACAAAATAGTGACACTTTGGGCCCAATTTGGACATTTTCACTTAGGGGTGTACTCACTTTTGTTGCCAGTGGTTTAGACATTAATGTCTGTGTGTTGAGTTATTTTTAGGGGGCAGCAAATTTACACTGTTATACAAGCTGTACACTCACTACTTTACATTGTAGCAAAGTGTAATTTCTTCAGTGTTGTCACAAAAGATATAATAAAATATTTACAAAAATGTGAGGGGTGTACTCACTTTTTTAATATACTGTATATGTATTGTACAATGAAATTTCACTTGGACATAACCTGAAAGGATAAGTAAAGTTAAGCATAAATTCTGCTTCTACTTCAAGAGAGAGAAACCCAGGCCGGCCTGTTCAACCTCTTATTATCCTAATGAGAGATGAAGCTAAACAAGGATGGTAATAGGGCCCTTTAAGAAGCAATGACAGAATGTCCCCGTTGCAGATCTGATGGTCTTCATCAGCAGTCGGAGCTCATTAACTATATCCGACTGTCCCCTAATCTATCCATCTTTAGGCGATCCCTGAAAACCCTTCTCTTCAAATAAGCCTATCCTGCTTCTAACTAACACTGTTTTACTTTCTCCATCAGCTCATCCCCCCACAGTTATTACCTTTTGTATCAATTGACCCTTCCTTTTTAGATTGTAAGCTCTAACGAGCAGGGCCCTCTGATTCCTCTTGTACCAAATTGTAATTTAACTGTAATGTCTGCCCTAATGTTGTAAAGCGCTGTGCAAACTGTTGGCACTATATAAAACCTGTATAATAAATAATAATATAATAATATCCAATAAGGTGTAGTAACAGAGTGGTATTATATTGTGTGACGGATGAATTTAAAGATGCCTATGTACAGTGTTCGAATAAAAGTGCAGTGAAGTGTTCTCAAAGTAAAGCTGTCTGTACACAATGTCCCAGTAAAACAACCAAGGAAAGATTTGCAAAGGTAGGTAATTGCCCTTTCACCAACGACCAGGCCGGGAATGAAGAGAGAGCTGTTCCCAGCAATCTCTCCGGTGGCAGCAAAGATCCCTGGGATATGTGGTCCGGGTGTATGGTCGCGTAGGGGAAAAGTCACCTGATGGAACCACCAATCCCACAATCTCTTTTTGTTGGCTCACAAATATGATATCAAGTTAGTAACTCTGGGCACTAGAGGGATGATATGATATACAGATAGTGCCAGGGATAGCTGTTCATTGCAATTGTAGTTCATATTGCTACATCCTCCGCCCACTTGAAAATCTTTGGTCCCCGAAGACAGAACACAACCTGTAGGATCACCTCACTGTATCATAAGAAATTAATGGTTAGTTATACGACAAACTAGAAGTTACAACAGCTGTCAACCGCAATGTCGCAGTTATGGCTCTATACATGTATATAGAAGTATAAAGAGGACCTCTCCTGGCTCTAAACATGTATATAGGAGTATAAAGAGGACCTGCTATGGCTCTATACATGTATATAGAATAATTAAGAGGACCTGTCATGGCTCTATACATGTATATAGGAGTACAAAGAGGACCTGTCAGGGCTCTATACATGTATATAGGAGTATAAAGGGGACTGGTCGTGGCTCTATACATGTATATAGGGGTAGTAAGAGAACCTTTAATGGCTCTATACATGTATATAGGGGTAGAAAGAGAACCTGTCATGGCTCTATACATGTATAAGAGTATACAGAGGACCTGTCATGGCACTATACATGTATATAGGAGTATAAAGAGGACCTGTCATGGCTCTAAACATGTATATAGGAGAATATAGAGGACCTGTCATGGCTCTATACATGTATATAGAAGTATAAAGGGAACCTGTCATGGCTCTATACATATATAAAGAGGACCGGTCATGGCACTATACGTGTATATAGGAGTATAAAGGGGACCAGTTATGGCACTATACATGTGTATATAAGTATAAAGAGGACCTGTCATGGCTCTATACATGTATATAGGAGTATAAAGGGGACCTGTCATGGCTCCATACGTGTATAAAGAGGACCGGTCATGGCACTATACATGTATATAGGAGTATAAAGGGGAATGGTCATGGCTCTATACATGTATATAGAAGTATAAAGAGGACCAGTCATAGCTCTATACATGTATATAGAAGTATAAAGGGGAGCGGTCATGGCTCTATACATGTGTATAGGAGTGTAAAAGGACGTGTCATGGCTCAATACATGCATGTAGCAATATAAAGAGGACCTGTCATTGCTCTATACATGTATGTAGGTGTATAAAGAGGACCTGTCATGGCTCTATACATGTATATAGGAGTATAAAAGGACTTGTGCATGGCCGGCGGCCATTATGTCAGCGATCGCTCCACAGAGAGCCAGAATGGGGATCTGTCGATGTAAACAGACAGATCCCCATTCTGACAGGGGAGGAGAGACAGATCTCCTGTTCCTAGTGATTAGGAACAGAGATCTCTCTCCTCCTCCAGTCAGTCCCCCCCCCCCCCAGTTAGAAACACCTCCCAGGGAACACATTTAACCCTTCCCTGCCAGTGACATTTACACAGTAATCAGTGCATTTTTATAGCCTAGATCGCTGTATAAATGTCAATGGTTCCAAAAACATGTCAAAAGTGTCCAATCTGTCAACCGCAGTGTTGCAGTCCTGCTAAAAATCACAGATCACCTCCATTACTAGTAAAAAAATTATAATAAAAATGCCATAAATCTATCCCCTATTTTATAGACGCTATAACTTTTGTGCAAACTAATCAATATACACTTTTTTTTTTTTTTACAAAACATATGTAGGTGAATACATATTGGCCTAAGCTGACAAAGACATATTTTTTTTGCGGATTGTCACTTGCCACAACATCACCTGCCACGCGTTGCGGATTGTCACTTGCCACAATGTCACCTGCCACACATTGTGGATTGTCACTTGCCATGACGTCACCTGCCACATGTAGCAGATTGTCACTTGCCACTACGTCACCTGCCACACGTAGCGGATTGTCACTTGCCACATCACCTGCCACACATAGCGGATTGTCACTTGCCACAATGTCACCTGCCACACGTTGTGGATTGTCACTGGCCACTTCCCCTGCCACATGAAGCGGATTTTCACTTGCCACGACGTAACCTGCCACATGTAGCAGATTGTCACTTGGCACTTCACCTGCCACACGTAGCGGATTGCCACTTGCTGTGTCCCAGAGTGAAGGCAGGCATCGATAATGTAATCTCTCTGCTGCCCACGGCTGCACAGTGAGGGTGGAACTGCAGTGATGCAGGGCGGGCAGTGAGAGATGATGTCATCTCTCTGCTCCCCTGCCCCCCGGGCTGCTGATTGGCCAGTAAGCCCGCTCACATGCCAACAGGCCCACCCGTTCACTCAGCCACGACCCGCCCACTGACTGTTCCCCTGTTCTGCCCGCACGCTCCTGTCACCTCGGCGCCGGGCTCCTCGCAGTGGGATAAGCAGCGGAGAAGGTGGAATGGGCTGGCTGGCGGGCGGAAATTTGCCGCCCACCTGAAAGTGCCGCTTCGACCTATGGTTCCATCAGCTGACCCTAACCTGCCACTATACTTCCCTATGACATCCAAACCTGACACTATACATTACTAAACCCTATACTGTACCCTCCTGACCTCCCCTCTACTATGCCCTCTGTACCCCTGTACTGTGTACAGTCATACATAAATACAGGCTGCTAAATGGCTGGGAGATGCATTTATTAAGGGGGGGGGCAGTGTGTACAGGGAAAAAGTGTCAGTGTATACAGGGGGTCAGTATATGGGGTGGGGGCAGTGTGTGGAGAGGGCAGGACATTGTTTATAGGAAGTGAATTTAATTTGGGATAATTTCTTGGTTTTGTGTATTTGTTGTGTCTAATTAAACCAAAAAGCCACGCCCAATATGTAGCATTATTTAGCCACACTCACTCCTTGCCACCGCAGCCATAGCATGCCACAAGTCACCATCTCCCTAGTAGGGGCCCTTGTGCATTACTTTGCCCAGGGTCCCATGATGTTATTAAAGCGGAAGTAAACCCATCGATTTAACAGTTTAAAAAAAAAAGGCATGCCGGGAATGCTAACTGCACATTGGCTGTGCTCTCAACCAAACTGTCAAACCATCCAATGGCTGGTGTCATAATGGATCACATGTGCAGCACCGTGGGATTTGAAGATTAAACAGAGGCAAAGATGGCAGCTTCCTTGGCTGAAAACGATAGGGGGGTTTACTTCCACTTTAAGATGGCCCTGCTTGAGTGAACGAGTCTGTAGAAGGAGTGGAGGAGGCAGCCACACCTCTGGCTCCGCCCACGAACTCCGGCTGCCTCTGGAGATACTGAAGATCTCCGAGGAACAGCCTAACTGGAATAAATGAGAGGGGAGTGTTACTAGCAGCCTCCCCCACACAACTGATGCTCTTGCTGACCCAATCGACGTGACACAACAGTAAATGTTTACACACTGAGCTGCAAGGGGACAGAAAAGTGCGGGGGCCCCCATGCAGCTGGGGCCCTTGGGCAGTGCCCAGGTGTCCCCGCTCATTAAGATGGCCCTGAATGGACAGTAAAAGAAGAAGCAGCAGGCCAATGAGGACATCTCTCTGTAACTCTGTCTCCTTGTGTTGCTTCTTCCACCCTGAACAGAGGATTGCAAGAGGCTAATACCACATCAAATTCTGATACTTACACTTGTTCTGTCCCCTTTACATGTATTTGTTATCTGTTTTATTGAACTGCATTAGGTTATTGTTGGTAAGAAGTATGCTGACATCTACTGGAAGTTTTGGGCAACTACAATTAAATAATAATGGGATTTTAGTTTCTCTCTTGTTGTTTGCTCAGTTGTAGCCAAACCTTCTCGATTTCTTCTGTGTCCTCAGTAAGTGGTTAGTACTTTCCCGAGACAGGGCTTAAGAAAGTCATTATTTTCTTGCACTTCACAAGACTGGAAAAACATCTTTTGTACCGCAATTAGCTGAAGTGAAATTGTGTTGGATTCAACTTCTGTACTTCATTGAAGAGTTAAAGAGGAAGTAAACCCTAATGGGTTTACTTCCTCTTTGTTTCCCTGCAAAGGTAAAGCATAATGGACTACTATGCATCGCATAGTAGTCCATTATGTGTCACTTATCTGACACAGGAGCCAGCAAAGTCACCGCTGTCCCCTTGTGTACAGAGCCTCCATCTTCTTGGTGGGTCTCGCGGCTCCGGCGCTGTCATTCGACGGCGCCGCAATGACGTCACTCCCGCGCATGCGCACGGGAGCCGCCACTTGCGGCATATAGTCGTTGAGAGCGGCTTTCTCAGTGCGCCTGCGTGGCCCGGACTCCCGGAAGTGGGAACAGGATACCTTTCAAAGACAGGTATCCTGTCCCCCCTCCCACTGAAAGGTGCCAATTGTGGTACCGGAGGGGGAGAGGAGACAAATGAGCGGAAGTTCCACTTGGGTGGAACTCCGCTTTAATCATCAGCCTCAGTAACACGGCACTCAGCCTGAAAGGTCTCTCCAAACCTCCATGTGCAATCAACAAACGGAAAAGATTGATATTTGTACTGATATCGGTACAACACATATAAACTTTACTACTACTGCGCTTCGGACACCAGGCCTTAATCATGGCTCAGTCAATGCCTGATGGCGGTAACACATTGGCTTTTTTAAAAAGTGGAGAAGCTGCGCTATTTGTGATAGAAACTGTACATTTAAACCTGAAGCAATTATCTTATTCAGTGGGGCTCAGTGAAACAAAATTTAAATAGAGAATAGAAATTCCTTGATATTTAAATCAGTCCAAAAATATTATTAAAGTGAACCAGTCCAAATGGTGTAAAAAGTTATACCACAGATTGTGTTGTACTAAATTAAAGTTCAAAATACTTTGAATATTCCAAACGAAAAACACCAGTGATGTTAACATAACGAAGTGCACCACCACCTTAAGGAAGGCATGCTTACCAGAAAGTAAGCCAAATATGCAGATGGATTTAACCCAGCCCAGGCCTTTATATTGCAAAAGAATGCAATCGTAATGAGATCTTTGCGGTAAGCGTTGGTTCCACAAACATATTAACCCAAAATAAAAAACATGTATAACATAGCGTAATATTGTCAAGTTGAAAAAATGTAAAATCCAAATAGTTGCACTTACAATAAAAAATAGATTAAACACAAAGGAAAACCACCCAGTGATTTAGATCAAATCCAGTGCACCAACACCACATAGAGGGCCTCTTTACCAGATAACAAACCCACAAATGCAGATCCCCACAAGTGGATGAGTCCTCAGCTGGATGCAAAAGTTAAATCAATGGATGATTGGACCAAATTCCCAGTAATGACAAATCTCCATATCTCTCGTACATTATGGTAAGTGTCAGCCCAAAAAAGAAGTATACCAGGCCATTGCGTAATAACGTCTAAACGAATTTATTATTAAAGGAAAGGAAATGCACTTGAAAACAAACGATCTTATAAGCATAAAATATGAAGCCGGCCGGCAACAAACAGAACTCCCGTCCTCCTAAACAAAATTACATGATGACGTCAGTATGTACCTCCCAGACGCGTTTCGTCATAAACTGACGTTATCAATGGGGAACCATTGGCTTTTTTGGCTGTTTTTTATCAGTAGTAATAAAGTTTATATATTTTAGCTGATCTTGATGACAACAGCCTTTCCTTTTTTAAGGAATACATTGGTGTCACCTCA
>CM053035.1:156127621-156156312 GCA_028564925.1 Lithobates sylvaticus | reverse complement strand
CTTGCAAATTGTACCTTCCTTTGCAAAAAAAACCAGCCTATTTGCCTTTAGTAAATCAATCTCAGTATCCTAAAGGTACCAGTCAATAATTGTGTCCGTATCACTCAGCTTTATAACAGTAGGATTTAAAAATGATTGTATGTCTAAGGTATGCCCATCATCCTATGCAGAAACCTACAAGTTGACTAATCTTGGTAGAAGATAAGGTAATCAGAATGGATTTTCCAAGTTAATGTTTAACTCCCCCCTCCCCAACAAGTTAAAATAAAACTAATGAAAAAAGTGAAAACTTTTTTTCATTTTGAATAGAGTGGAGAATTGTAAAAAGCTCTGTCAGTTTCTTTGGTTTTATTGTTCTTGTCACATGGGCAGACCAGGAAGTGAAAGTAGATCTATTCAAAGTGATGGAAATGCCCTATTAGACAGTTGACACTAGAAGAAGTGTCCCCATTGGAAGATTTCCCTTCTTTCATCGGTGTGCACAGCCTCTTGCATTAGGGTGTGCACCCCAAAGCTCAAACACATATGTGTGTGTGCATGTGTATATATACTGACAGTGTCCGTAGAGCAGTGGAGTGTGTCAGTAGGGTAGAGATTGGTGTCAGAAGGGCAGTGAATGGTGCCTGTAGTTTTTTTTTATTATTTTATTTTTTTATAATTTTTTTACAATACTTTTAGGAGCTCCGTTAGGGGGCTTTGGTGCAATATCAGGGATCTAAACAGGGGGAATCTGCACCACATAGGGTGATTAGGGTGTGTCCAGACACCTATGATTGCTATTCTGTTGAGATTTGAAAATTTGGGATTTTCTCTGGCTTTCATTCCCGTTGTGAAAGGTCTCTAGGTTAAAAAGAGAGACTGAATCACCCTAATGGGGATGCAGATAGTAATGTAATCCTGACAAGGATTCTATTATCCCACCACAAAAATATTAATAATTGTCTTTGGCTTGCATCAGCGATCTTTGAAAGGACATACACAATCACATACACACTCGGCTGGTGAGTGCATGCTTATGCTATAATAGTTCTACAGAACCTTCATATCCTTGGCTACTATCTTATGTCTAGGGGTCCCGTAAAGAGGGAAGTGTACCTATAGGTAAGCCTATATAATATAATAAGGCATATAGGTACTGTAAATATCTCTTAGACTTGCACCGTTTAGGAGATATTTACTATATACGCTGCCGCCAACGTCATCGGCGCATGCACACTGAAGGAAAGGCCCACTCGTGACGCTTCTTCACGGCCCGTGCCTTGCCTGGCACACTTGCGTGGGAGTGGCGTAATCACGGCTCCGGCCAATTACAGCGCCGGAGCCTGCAAACCCGGAAGTAACTCCAGGAAACATGTCGGCTGTGTGAGCAGTGTGTTGGGGCCGATTTAGGGCATCGTTCTAAGGTAAGTATTTCATAATGAGCTAGTATGCAATGCATACTAGCTCATTATGCCTTTGCATTGGGGGAGGGGGGCGTTTTTTGGAGGTTTACAAACTCTTTAGGTAACAAATCATCATTCAAAAACTTCTATTCCACACCCTATGCCAACAACATGTTACTCAAGGTAGATGCAACTGTCTAGATGGTCCTGCGGGAAGCTCAAGATTATTTTGAATATTTAAATAGTAGAGGAAATTAAATACAGTATTCCTTATTCCCAGAGTAAATATATGACCTGTTTGCTTAAAGGGATAATTATGTCATGTGAAATGAATATCAGGAAATGTGCTGAAGTTATATATAGCAAAACAAATAAATCAAGTTTGCATTGTATAAAACTGACAACGTTTATAACACACATGATCCTCCATAAAAACATCACTAAACTGAAAAAACATAGGCAATTTTTGATCAATACAAATATGGTAAACAGTATAAAGGCAAAAAAGCATACACAAAATATAGAATGGGGGAAATGTATCAATGCAAAAAAAATAAAAACGTTTTTACAGGAGCAGTGATTTTAATGAAGTGAAACAATAACATGTAAAAAGTCCTTTAAATATAGGGCCTGGAGGGACCCCTTAATCTGCCTGTAAAGTGGGGCATCTGTACTATGTATAGAACCTGCTGCACTCCCCCAAAATCCATACCAGACCCTTATCCGAGCATGCAGCCCGGCAAGTCAGGAAAGGGGGGGATGATGCTTTGGGGTGGGGGCCCCTCCCTATGTAAATTAGTATGGGGTACTCATTCACCAAAAAAGTGTCAAAATGAATAAAGACAGGAGGCAGTTTTTGACAATTCCTTTATTAAAACATTTAAAAAACAATGTCCCCTGATGTAGACCCATTGTCAATCATGACGCCAGCTGCACCGCCAGACCCGGAAAAAACGCTCCGCTTCGCGAAGGCTAACTGCCGAATACCTGCTCCGCCGTTTGACAGCTCTGAAATCGATAAGGGGTGGGGACACCTGTGACATCACCTTGTGGCACCGCCCCCTTGTGACATCACCAACCGAACATGCCGCTTAGCATCCCGCAAATTTGAGTGTTTGCCGGACGGGCCAACAGTTCTACAGCAGTATCACTCCTGATGCTATAATTGTTCTTTAGTAGTATCACACCTAGGACTAGAACGTTTCTACAATAGTATCACTCCTGGGACTACAGCTGTTCAAAAGTAGTATTATTCCTGAGACTATAACTGTTTTACAGTAGTATGACTCATGGGACTACAACTGTTCTACAGTAGTATCACTCTTGTTAATACAACTTTTCAACAATATTGTTACTCCTGAGACTACAACTGACCTCCAGTAGTGTTACTCCTGAGACTACAACTGACCTCCAGTAGTTTGTCTCTTGGGACTAAAACTGTTCAGCAGTAATATCACTCGTGGGACTAGAACTGTTCTACAGCTTGTTTGGAGCCTTTGATCTAGTATTTCCTCATCAACTTACAGGTAACTTGTGATTGGGGTGTGGTCTCTCCTTTTCCTGCTCATCCAGGACAATTGAATTTGATATTGTGAAATGTCTTTGCTTTGACTTATGCATTAAGTATCCCTTGAGTCTAATAACTATGTTCGTTGACCATATTTACAGTTGACTGATACCAAGTTCTCCTGAAGGAGCCATTGTATGGTGAAACATGTAGAGACGTATTCAGTTGTATTTTCTTATGTACTGTATGGTCTGTTTTCGACAATAACATGTTGAATTTTATGATGTCTGTCTTAATAAAATGTTGATATATTTGTATATATATTTCTTGTTTTGCTGTGTTATATAGCACCCTAAAAATCTAATTTCCATTGATCTATGACTGTTCTACAGTAATATCACTCCTGGGACTAGAACTGTTCTACAGTAATATCACTTCTAGGACTAGTACTGTTCTATCTACAGTAATAACACAGTAATATCACTCCTGGGACTACAACTGTTCTACAGTAAATTCACTCCTGGGACTACAACTGTTTGACAACAGTCACACTCCTGGGACTAGAACCGTTCTACAGTAGTATCGCTCCTGGAAAAACAGCTGTTTTATTGTAGTAACACACCTCAGACTACAACCGTTCTACAGAAGTATGACTCCTGGGACTATAACTGTTCTACAATAGTATCACTCCTGGGACTACAGCTGTTCAAAAGTAGTTTTACTCCTGAGACTATAACTGTTCTACAGTATTATGACTCCTGGGACTACAACTGTCCTACAGTAGTATCACTCCTGGTAATACAACTTTTCAACAATAGTATTACTTCTGAGACTACAACTATCCAACAGTAGTGTTACTCCTGAGACTACAACTGACCTCCAGTAGTTTGTCTCTTGGAACTAGAACTGTTCAACAGTAATATCACTCCTGGGACTAGAACTGTTCTACAGTAATATCACTCATGGGACTACAACTGTTCTACAACAGTCACACCCCTGGGACTAGAACCGTTCTACAGTAGTATCACTCCTGGAACTACAGCCGTTTTATAGTAGTAACATACCTCAGACTACAACAGTTCTACAGTAATATGACTCCTGGGACTAAAACTGTTCCACAGCAGTCACAATCCTGGGACTAGAACCATTCTACAGTAGTATCACTCCTGGGACTACAACTGTTCAAAAGGAGTATTACTCCTTAAACTACAACTGTTCTACAGTAGTAGGACTCCAGGGACTACATCTGCTCTATAGTAGTATTACTCCTAGAACTTGAACTGTCCTACAGTAAAATCATACCTGGGACTAGAACTGTTTCATAGTAGTATCACTCCTGGGGCTAGAACTGCTTTACAGTAGACATGTGCATTCGTTTTCGTCCGAATGCATTTTCTGCTTTACATGTATTAGACATAAACAAATGCCTTATTTTCATTGTAACAACAGTTCGATATAGATAGGAGATTCGACGCTGACAATAACAATCTGTGTCCATTGAACCTGTGGTCGAATGTGCCTAAACTTAACTCTATAGTAATATCACTCCTAGAAAGGAAAGATTCGACGTAGAAAGGAATAATTCGACGTAGAGAGGAAAGATTGCTGCTGGAATTGGGTGGAATTGCAGCTAAACTATACAGAGTATACAGTGAATCTTCTTTGAACATTCGACAGACACGCCTTCAATGACAGATTCGACCTTAATTCATTTGAATTTTCGGACGAATGCAATTTTTAACGAAAAACTATTTCGGGAGTAACTAAATAAATTTATTTTCCGAAATTCCGAAACAAAATATTTCAGTGTGCACATGTCTACTTTACAGTAGTATCACTCCTGGGACTAGAACTGTTCTATAGTAATATCACTCCTAGGACTACAACTGTTTTACAGCAGTATCACTCCTGGAACTAGAACTGTTCTACAGTAACATTCCTCCGGGGACTACAACTGTTCTATAGTAGTATCACTCCTGGGACCACAACTGTTCAACCATAGTGTTACTCCTAGGACTAGAACCGTTCTACAGTATTGTCACTCCTGGGACTACTTCTGTTCTACAGTAGTAATACTCCACGGACTAGAACTGGTCTAAAGTAGTATTACTCCTGGGGCTACAACTGTTCAATGGGAAAATCACTCCTGGGACTATGAACTATAAAAACCATAAGGCAATAACATGAGATAGTTAAACAGAGCTATAATAGGGCTTTGATTAGGTATACGGTTGAACTGCAGCAGTACAACGCTGTGACCATTGTTCTGCGTAATACTTGAAAAAAAATTGCAGATAAAAGTACAACCACAAAAATGGTTTTAGTTCAGCTGTTAATATTGTTACATCCATAGCATCACACTCATTTAATGATCAGAGCATCAAATCAGATATTCCTGAAGAAATATTTGTGGTCTAAACAGCCCCCTCCCTGATAGTACAGGCATACCCCACTTTTAAGTACACAATGGGGTTTATTTACTAAAGATGAAAAGTGCAAAATCAGGCTCACTTCTGCATAGAAACCAATGAGCTTCTAACCCCAGCTTGTTCAATTAAGCTTTGGTAATAAAACCTGGAAGCTCATTGGTTTCTATGCAGAAGTGAGCCTGATTTTGCACTTTTCAGCTTTAGTAAATAAACCCCATTGTGTACTTAAAAGTGTGGTATGCCTGTACACAGGGAATCCGGCAATGAGGATCAAGTTTGCCACACACGTTGCAATCTGACTATACAATCTCCTTTAGAGTTAGAAACACCTATGTAGTTCAAGTGCTTGCTTAATTTGTTAAAAATCCATTAGATAGTTTAGGAAAGACCTTTTTTGCTAAATCGATAGTAATTTATACAAAGATACAATCAGGTTGTAACACGTATGGTGAGCCTTAGTCACTCTTCTGCAGCAAAGTAGTCTTATTCCTCTTGTTGCATTCTCAAATTTACTCAGAAAAAGAGAATACCCCTCCAAATATCTATAGCAGCTGTGTATTGCTGCAACCTATACATTGCCATACATTACTAGAATTTTTTTCAAAAATCTTTGTTTTTTTATAACATATGTTTGATCTTCTATTGGTTAGTGGAGTCAAACAAATGATCCTTTTCAACCGTAGTGATGAGAAAATTGTAATGTGCGTGTTCTAGGCACAAAGGAAACCTATTTAATACGTTTGGGATTTCACTAAAGTAAGAAGGCTGGATGAAATTGTAGGAGCGTTGAAACTAAATTTATTGATTTAATAATGGCAAAATCCAATCCTCTGATGAACGACTTTCAGAATTTCAGCACAGACATTGAAGTACGATTCCACTGGTATATGACCAGCTTAAGACACAGATCCCCCACTCACAATGATTAGTGTTACTCCACTTACAGACATTCACCTACATATCAGTTTTGGATGATCTAAACCTCCTTTAAAGCATACAAGCTAGCAACCTAACCTGATCATAAAGTACAATGTATTGTCATATATAATAATAATAATATAATATAGATAAAATAAAAAAAGTTAACTTACCGGTGTAGCTTGTATTATTTGAAAGCGTTGTAGGAGAGACAGTCAAATTAAAGGCTGAGGAGCTGTTCCCAGCGGCATTCGCTATTTGACATTGAGCATCTTCAGCGCCATTAATACCCAAAATTGTGGATATGACCAGAGCCAGGAACAAAAGAAGGTTGGTAACTCCTGTGTGTGCCATTGGTGATGGGAGCTTATTCCTATGTAGTCAGCAAGCACACCAACACTGAGAAAATACAGGCTTGGGAAAAATCCACCTTATATCCAGCTGTTCTGATGCAAATTATTAAGGGTGGGACTAATAGCCAGCTAGCACACTCATTTCATAAAGATTACACATTAACTATTAAACAAAGTACTGCATGCTTAGAGGAAGTTATTATCTAAACCATGACATGTATTATTACTATCTTTTATTGTCTAAAACCTGACTCTTCCCTTGACGTTTACATACCATGGGACATACAGGTACAACTGATACAAAGAAAGAAAATAATGTAATAAAGTGGAACAGTAGAAGAGGAACAGCAAAAAAAATACATATATTTAAGTACAAAAATGTAATTTGCACTTTAACAGGTTAGAATTTCAAAAGTAATTTTCAATCATTTTAAAAATCTGCAGCTTTCATTAAAATAATGATGATCCTATCACAAAGGATCTTGTTAAAACACTTTCTGTGATTGGGTGTAAACTGTCATCCAATTGTGTTCCTGCATTGTCGACCTGTCACACGGTGTAGATCAGAGGTCTCCAATCTTTTCAGTACAAGGGCCATATTGTATATTTTACAAATACATGAATAAACTGGAAATTAATTATAAACACGCTCCAAGAAATAACTTCACTGAATTTTCCAATAAAAGTCCCCTTGTTTAACCTCAGAACCCCCCCAACTACATCAGAAGCCTCCCCCATCATATCAGAAGCCTCCTCCATTACATCAGAAGCTCCACTAATTGCATCAGAAAACCTTCCTCATCAATTCAGAAGCCTCCTAAATTATGTCAGAAGCCTCCTCCATTACATCAGAAGCTCCACTAATTGCATCATCAAAACCTTTCCCTCATACATCAGAAGCTCCACTAATTGCATCATAAAGCCTTCCTCATCAATTTAGAAGCCTCCTCCATTGTCAGAAGCCTCCTCCATCACATCAGAAGCTCCCCAATAACATCAGAAACCTCCCCCATCATATCAGAAGCCTCCTCCCCCTTTCCACATCAGAAGCCCCCTAATAACATCAGAAACCTCCCCCCATCATATCAGAAGCCTTCTACATTACACCAGAAGCTCCACTAATTGCATCATAAAGCCTTCCTCATCAATTTAGAAGCCTCCTCCATTATATCAGAAGCCTCATCCATCACATCAGAAGCCCCCCTTATTATATCAGAAGCATCCTCCATCATATCAGAAGCCTCTTCCATCACATCATAAGCCCAGTAAAAAATTATTGGAGATTTGGGACTGTCTATGGTACATACAAAAAAGAAAATAATTTCATAGAGGTATGATAAAATATCTTGTTTTATTAACATAAAAATAAAGAAAAAAGAAAAAAGTATACACTATTAGACTCTATGTACATCAGAATGTGAATTATAGGGTTCAAAGGTGCTACATACAATTCCTAGTGGAACACCTATATTGTCATACATTCAAAATACACAGGTCATAATACTTGTCCAAACGCTCGACATGTTTCGCCTGTAGAGGCTTCATCAGGAGACAAGGATAAGATATATTTGTAGATGGACGAGGATTTTTGAAAGTTATTCCGTATTCTATGGTATGTATACAAAACAACATATTAGTTAATGTACATAAAAAGAAAAAACAGTTTAACAATCATTGAGGCGTTATATATGCTGCATAGGATATGCGATGACCAGGATGTCTAGTGAAGTCTGATTACATATGCATGACTCCCTACCTCCAATGTCATAGGGGTTCTGAACATGGTCAGGCTTCTGAATAGAGGTGCCGATGGTTGCACTGGAGCACCCCCCAGGGGACCCACACAGGGACGTACCCAGCGAACACCACCAGAAAACGTGGCTGGGAAATTGTCGGGGGAGATTGAGATCCTGTTCTTTTTCCAAAAAATGTTTATAGGGCCTGTGGGGTACAAATGTACTTATTGACCACAATTGTATTCACATAAACCATAATCATGCATGCGGTAGGCAAATAGTGCGACCATGCCCAATATTAATAGTCGGACTATACCTACCTCTACGGAAGCTTGTAAAAATGTGTATTTATGAGAGGCTCGGGTCGGTCAGCCCCCTAGACAGCAAGAACCGAATGGGGGAAGACGGGCGGGAACTTCTGGATCAACTTCTGAAAGATAGCAAAGCAAACAAAAAAGAGACCCCAATAAAGATGCATGGGAACCATATCCAATACATTTTACGGATCCCCACAAAATGGAGGGGGGGTGTAGTCCCCTACCTTATCATGAGGTATATATGGCATCAGAGCATATCAAATTTGATGGCTGGTCAACCCATATACTGCCCCTCGACAGGGGCTAGGTAAGATATCCAATGCCTATAAAAAGGACATTAAGAACAATTGTAATGATTTCCTATAATCGAGATTAAGGTGGGCAAAATGTCCACCGATTAAAGAATTTAGTTAAGTCAAACTACCTGTTTTGGATCGTTCCCAGAGCGTCCCGAGCCTCACGTCCACCTCAGTCTGACACAGCGTCAGACTGGGTTTAAATGGTCTCCCCCCGTGGCACCAAATGCGCACGGCGTGTGGCGTCACGCCGTGCTGACGTCACGCGGACGTAGTGCGGAGGTCAGACGGCGCCTAGCCCAGCACAGGTGACCGGAGTGTTCTTGTGAGGAACTCCTTCCGGTACACAGTTCAAGTGGGGCTGACCTGACATGCCCTGCTGACAGCAGCCCAAACTGCGCTGCCAGCTATTAGGGCATGACAGTGTCCCTCTGGATGGAAAACTCAAACCCAGTGGCCGGGTCAAGGCTGGCGACCGATCCCCGACCCGGAAGCGTGGCGGGCAGAAAACCACCCTAGGGTGGACATAATCAACCGCGCCACGCCACCGGAACGGTCCGTACAATTCCCCAAAACCCTGGGGTGATCGCTGTATGGGGCACCCCCCATGCATTGTCCCCTGAGGCCCGCGCCAGCGCAAGGTCCATCGGGACCGATGAAAACTTATAAGTAAAAAGAAAGCAAAAAAATAATAAAAATAAAAAATAAAAAGAGAAGAAAAAAAAGGAAAAATGAAAACGGAATAAAGAGAACACCCTGCATACACATATCCACTGCAGCACACAATTCTTATATTTCTATTGTGAAATTATTATTATACATATAGTTTTTTAGCTCAAAGATATGTTTACAAAGCAATAGGCATATCAGTTCACACTCTCAACCCCACGTAAGGGGGGGACAGCATAATATTACACGAACAAGCACGTCTCAGCACACACAGACTGGGGCCATGTTTAGGCACTAGGTGGCTCACGTATAAGGCCTATCGGTGCTCTATTACTCATACTGGTGGGGAGAGGGGGGGGGGGGGGGGGGAAAGAACGGGAGAAGTGAGAAGTGAGGGGAAGGGGAAGGGAGGGAAAAACAGGTAGTTTGACTTAACTAAATTCTTTAATCGGTGGACATTTTGCCCACCTTAATCTCGATTATAGGAAATCATTACAATTGTTCTTAATGCCCTTTCTATAGGCATTGGATATCTTACCTAGCCCCTGTCGAGGGGCAGTATATGGGTTGACCAGCCATCAAATTTGATATGCTCTGATGCCATATATACCTCATGATAAGGTAGGGGACTACACCCCCCCTCCATTTTGTGGGGATCCGTAAAATGTATTGGATATGGTTCCCATGCATCTTTATTGGGGTCTCTTTTTTGTTTGCTTTGCTATCTTTCAGAAGTTGATCCAGAAGTTCCCGCCCGTCTTCCCCCATTCGGTTCTTGCTGTCTAGGGGGCTGACCGACCCGAGCCTCTCATAAATACACATTTTTACAAGCTTCCGTAGAGGTAGGTATAGTCCGACTATTAATATTGGGCATGGTCGCACTATTTTCCTACCGCATGCATGATTATGGTTTATGTGAATACAATTGTGGTCAATAAGTACATTTGTACCCCACAGGCCCTATAAACATTTTTTGGAAAAAGAACAGGATCTCAATCTCCCCCGACAATTTCCCAGCCACGTTTTCTGGTGGTGTTCGCTGGGTACGTCCCTGTGTGGGTCCCCTGGGGGGTGCTCCAGTGCAACCATCGGCACCTCTATTCAGAAGCCTGACCATGTTCAGAACCCCTATGACATTGGAGGTAGGGAGTCATGCATATGTAATCAGACTTCACTAGACATCCTGGTCATCGCATATCCTATGCAGCATATATAACGCCTCAATGATTGTTAAACTGTTTTTTCTTTTTATGTACATTAACTAATATGTTGTTTTGTATACATACCATAGAATACGGAATAACTTTCAAAAATCCTCGTCCATCTACAAATATATCTTATCCTTGTCTCCTGATGAAGCCTCTACAGGCGAAACATGTCGAGCGTTTGGACAAGTATTATGACCTGTGTATTTTGAATGTATGACAATATAGGTGTTCCACTAGGAATTGTATGTAGCACCTTTGAACCCTATAATTCACATTCTGATGTACATAGAGTCTAATAGTGTATACTTTTTTCTTTTTTCTTTATTTTTATGTTAATAAAACAAGATATTTTATCATACCTCTATGAAATTATTTTCTTTTTTGTATGTACCATAGACAGTCCCAAATCTCCAATAATTTTTTACTGTATATTAATCTGGGATGATTGTACATTATCTATGCAAAACCTTAGAAGAACACTCCAGTCTGGTGAGCTCTGAAAATTTCTATACCCAGGGTGGTTCAAACACCCATGATACTTTTTCACTAGCCATGCCTGTTCTTTATACCCTTACCAATTAATTGAAATTGATAATATTATTATTAATACAGAACATATACCTAGACTGGAGTTTTCTTTTATGATCTAATTGTATATGTTAGTAATGACTTACGTTGTATGACACTTTTTGATATGAATTTCAAATAATCATGTCTTTTTTGTATATTTTTTGCTTTCATGACAAGCACGTTTTAGACACATAGGTGGGGAAAGATTTGGGCGGGGCCCACGCACACCCTTCGTGTGCCCCCTAAATTCATCCCTTACTCCTGGTGCGTTACTTCTACAGGGAGAGAGGGGAGCGGCTGGTGAGTTCAATCCACAGAGAGGTGAAGAGCAGCTGGTGAGTAAAAGACCATATATTTATCATGTCAGATTATTGCGGTCAGGCCTGGGCAGGCTTTGTAACAGATGTTAATCTTTACCGTTCTAAGGAAGATATCAGTGAGGCAGATGTGAGTACATACTTTTCCAGCCTTCAACGGCTGATAGAAAAAAAGACTCGCCTCTTTTGGCACAAAGAATTCTTTGAAAAATATAGATCGAATAGGATAGTACCCTGGGGACTTCGCATACAGATTTTCCCGAACATGAAAAAAGTAGAACCCAACATTAAAAATCAGTGGGAGGAGAATTTGCAAATATGTTCTTTGCAAATGATGAAAATTTTAAGCGAACAATATGATAAAGACATTGCTGAAATAGATCTTGAGATCCTTAGGTGGCAGGAGGAACATGCCAACTTGGGCTCTCACACTCGTTTTCCAGAGAAAGAAAAGAACCTTAGAGACCATTTAACAAAATATGCAACAAACTTAATTAAAACAAAAGAAAATAAATATCAACGTGACAAAAAAGCATATACTTACGAACAGGCGTACAAATGGAACCAAATAAACAAATACCCTGTGAGAAGAAACAACATAAATCAGGACCTACAAATTCCCAGCTTGGATCTTGGAGAACTGGACACATCGTCCACTTCCTCAACATCCTTTGCCCCTATAGCCCTGCGGAAGGACAAATCACAACATGAAGGAGCAATACGTAAAAGGAAAAAAGAAAGTGAAACTAGCCTACAGAGCCGATCACGGTCAGATAAAGTGAGTAGCAAGGATAAAAAATCACGTTCTCAACAGAACAAAAATAACACTACATTGAATACAACTTTATCAAACAGTACACTGAATCACTCTCTGGTATCACCCATTACCCCCACCAGGAATGTTGATTCAATTTCCCTGGTGGTGGGTCACCCACCACAGGGACAAGCCTGTGGAGGGACTAACTTAGATCCCCATGTGGAGGTGAAAACGGCTCCAATTTTTTCAAGTAGTACGAGTGATCGTAAACGTAGTCTGCCATTAACCACTCCAATGAAAAAAACTAGTCAGCCTTTAAAATAACGTGTCCCGGCTCTCCAGCTTTGGTGAGTCGGGACAAGTTTGACATTATTAATCTGTCCTCCTATCCTCTCTCAGATAATGAGACTAAGGTATTGCAGTTGGGTCTTACCTTTTGTCCCGATGAAAATGCAGACAAGTTTGAATTAGTAAAGGATCTTCATCTCTTTGCACGTCGCCTGATGTACAAAGTCATCTATGATAAAACATCACCCGATGTTCTCATTGGCGAACAGAATAACGCTAACATAGAAGGAGTTACTTTTGAGGACCTAAGGGCACTACAGGACCTGATGGACCTGTGGGACGAGAGCAATCCGGAGGAGGAAGGTTGGACATTTACTAGTCCATCCGCAACTCCCATCATCCAACAGGGGGTGAATTTCCCTCCGTCTTGCCCTCGCCCCACGGACCCATCGGCCCCTGGTGCCAAAAATTTTGGCAATCCTAAAACGTATAAATCAAAATCAAAATCTTTTCCTGTCTTACAGGGGAATTCCAATATTTGGGCCTTTGTTATACAGGTCACAAAGGAAATAGAATCTACTAATTGGCAGACTGGACCTCAAACCAATCTGCCGAAGGAACTCAAAGAAGCATTGCAAACCCTAAAAACAAACAGTAATATTATAATCAAACCCTCAGACAAGGGAGGGAACTTGGTTATTCTAGACATAGAGAATTATGAAAAAATGTGCCTGGACATAATATCAAATAAAACTTGGTACAGATCGGTACCAGCCTCACATGTAAATTACTATATGAACAAATATAAAAACATAATACTGAAGGCCCGCATAAATGGCACCATAGATGCCAAAACCTATGATTTTCTTGATATGACCTCTTTTACTACTCCAACGTTTTATGCCTTGCCCAAGGTACATAAGAGTCTGACATCGCCACCAGGCCGCCCCATAATTTCAGGGTGTGGGTCTTTAACGGAAAAAGCCAGCCAATTGGTTGATGAGTATCTGTATCCACATGTAAAATGCTTATTTTCATATGTAAAAGACACCATAGAACTTTTGAAAAGCACAGACGGACTACAGATCCCCACAAATGCATGGCTTGTAGCCATTGACATAGAGGCCCTCTATAACTCGATCCCACACAAAAAAGGTATCGAGGTGATAGGGGAATTCCTGACAGAAAGAGACATTGATTCATGGAAATACAATGAATTTGTATTAGAGCTACTCAGCTTTGTGTTGATGCATAACATATTTGTATTTAAACGCTCCCACTACCTCCAGGTACAGGGGGTCGCTATGGGGGCAAAATGTGCGCCCTCCTATGCGAACCTGTATCTGGGGGGATGGGAGCGAGACCTATTCTCTGATGAGAATAAAAGCCTGTCGATTAGCCAAATCTTATCATGGAGTCGTTACATTGATGACGTCCTCATGATATGGTCGGGATCGAAGGAGGACCTTATTGTATTCTTGGACGAATTACAAGATAATGAATACAATTTAAAATTTACCTTTAATTACGACCAGAAAAGGATCACCTTTTTGGATGTTGAACTTTTTGTTGATGAGAAAGGAACACTGTGCTCTACCCTCTATAGAAAAGCCTCAGCAGGCAACAGTATGCTGCATGCCAGCAGCTCTCACCCGGAGAAATTAATCAAAAGCATCCCTTATAGCCAATTTCTAAGGATAAAGCGAAATTGCACGCATCTCGATGATTTTCAACGAGAGGCGAATCTTCTGCGCGAACGCCTCTTACTACGAGGATACAGTAAAACATGCCTCAGGAAAGCCTATAATCAGGTAGTGGATATGAATAGACAACTCCTACTATACAAACCTAGACGGGCTAAGACCCAGGAGAGCACAAGAGTTGTTACCAAATACAATCGACAACACAAAAAGGTACGCAACATATATAAAAAATTTTGGTATTTATTGTCCACTGATGAAAAAATATCCAAGCACATCAAACCATATCCAGAGATTACATACAAAAGGTCACGTTCACTACGTGACACTTTGGTAAGTAGTCACTATTCAAGTGATCAGAATAATAAGAAACAAGTCTCGGGTACATTTAAATGTGGCAAATGCAAATTTTGCCGCTTCATTTTGGAGGGCAAAAATATAGATCTGCCAGATGGTAGAACATGGACTCCAAAACATCGCACTAACTGCCAATCAGTAGGATCAGTATATTTGATGAAATGCCTATGTGGAGCATTCTATGTGGGAAAAACAAAACGCCCCCTATTTTGCCGTATGAGAGATCATGTATCACTAATTTGCAAACGCAAAATGGAGACACCAATTAGCCGTCATGTAGGCTTATATCATAATTTTGATCTTAAATTTATTGGTTTCTACAGCCTTGAGCACCTCCCCCAACAGGAACGAGGGGGTGATCTAGACAAGAAACTCTTACAGATCGAAACTAGATGGATCTATTTGTTGAGGGCCACCCGGTATCCGGGCCTCAACGAAGGAATCAGTTTTAAACCTTTCCTTTAAGTGTGTGGCTTCTCAAGCTTCACCTTCGGCTTTTCACTTCTCTGCCAGCTGTGGTCCCTTAGTCCGTTCCTTTCCTTCCCTTCCCTCCCTCTCCCTTTATCCCTTTTCCCTCCCTTCCCCTTCCCCTCACTTCTCACTTCTCCCGTTCTTTCCCCCCCCCCCCCCCCCCCTCCTCTCCCCACCAGTATGAGTAATAGAGCACCGATAGGCCTTATACGTGAGCCACCTAGGGCCTAAACATGGCCCCAGTCTGTGTGTGCTGAGACGTGCTTGTTCATGTAATATTATGCTGTCCCCCCCTTACGTGGGGTTGAGAGTGTGAACTGATATGCCTATTGCTTTGTAAACATATTTTTGAGCTAAAAAACTATATGTATAATAATAATTTCACAATAGAAATATAAGAATTGTGTGCTGCAGTGGATATGTGTATGCAGGGTGTTCTCTTTATTCCGTTTTCATTTTTCCTTTTTTTTCTTCTCTTTTTATTTTTTATTTTTATTATTTTCTTTCTTTTTACTTATAAGTTTTCATCGGTCCCGATGGACCTTGCGCTGGCGCGGGCCTCAGGGGACAATGCATGGGGGGTGCCCCATACAGCGATCACCCCAGGGTTTTGGGGAATTGTACGGACCGTTCCGGTGGCGTGGCGCGGTTGATTATGTCCACCCTAGGGTGGTTTTCTGCCCGCCACGCTTCCGGGTCGGGGATCGGTCGCCAGCCTTGACCCGGCCACTGGGTTTGAGTTTTCCATCCAGAGGGACACTGTCATGCCCTAATAGCTGGCAGCGCAGTTTGGGCTGCTGTCAGCAGGGCATGTCAGGTCAGCCCCACTTGAACTGTGTACCGGAAGGAGTTCCTCACAAGAACACTCCGGTCACCTGTGCTGGGCTAGGCGCCGTCTGACCTCCGCACTACGTCCGCGTGACGTCAGCACGGCGTGACGTCACACGCCGTGCGCATTTGGCGCCACGGGGGGAGACCATTTAAACCCAGTCTGACGCTGTGTCAGACTGAGGTGGACGTGAGGCTCGGGACGCTCTGGGAACGATCCAAAACAGGTAGTTTGACTTAACTAAATTCTTTAATCGGTGGACATTTTGCCCACCTTAATCTCGATTATAGGAAATCATTACAATTGTTCTTAATGCCCTTTCTATAGGCATTGGATATCTTACCTAGCCCCTGTCGAGGGGCAGTATATGGGTTGACCAGCCATCAAATTTGATATGCTCTGATGCCATATATACCTCATGATAAGGTAGGGGACTACACCCCCCCTCCATTTTGTGGGGATCCGTAAAATGTATTGGATATGGTTCCCATGCATCTTTATTGGGGTCTCTTTTTTGTTTGCTTTGCTATCTTTCAGAAGTTGATCCAGAAGTTCCCGCCCGTCTTCCCCCATTCGGTTCTTGCTGTCTAGGGGGCTGACCGACCCGAGCCTCTCATAAATACATATTTTTACAAGCTTCCGTAGAGGTAGGTATGGTCCGACTATTAACATTGGGCATGGTCGCACTATTTGCCTACCGCATGCATGATTATGGTTTATGTGAATACAATTGTGGTCAATAAGTACATTTGTACCCCACAGGCCCTATAAACATTTTTTGGAAAAAGAACAGGATCTCAATCTCCCCCGACAATTTCCCAGCCACGTTTTCTGGTGGTGTTCGCTGGGTACGTCCCTGTGTGGGTCCCCTGGGGGGTGCTCCAGTGCAACCATCGGCACCTCTATTCAGAAGCCTGACCATGTTCAGAACCCCTATGACATTGGAGGTAGGGAGTCATGCATATGTAATCAGACTTCACTAGACATCCTGGTCATCGCATATCCTATGCAGCATATATAACGCCTCAATGATTGTTAAACTGCTTTTTCTTTTTATGTACATTAACTAATATGTTGTTTTGTATACATACCATAGAATACGGAATAACTTTCAAAAATCCTCGTCCATCTACAAATATATCTTATCCTTGTCTCCTGATGAAGCCTCTACAGGCGAAACATGTCGAGCGTTTGGACAAGTATTATGACCTGTGTATTTTGAATGTATGACAATATAGGTGTTCCACTAGGAATTGTATGTAGCACCTTTGAACCCTATAATTCACATTCTGATGTACATAGAGTCTAATAGTGTATACTTTTTTCTTTTTTCTTTATTTTTATGTTAATAAAACAAGATATTTTATCATACCTCTATGAAATTATTTTCTTTTTTGTATGTACCATAGACAGTCCCAAATCTCCAATAATTTTTTACTGTATATTAATCTGGGATGATTGTACATTATCTATGCAAAACCTTAGAAGAACACTCCAGTCTGGTGAGCTCTGAACACATCATAAGCTCCCCAATCACATCAGACTCTCCCCCTTTCCATCAGAAGCTCCCCAATCACATCAGAATATCCCCCTTTCCATCAGTCACCATTTTATGTCAGAATCCCATCCAATCCCATCAGAGGCCTCCCACATCATATCAGAAGCCCCCTCCATCACATCAAAAGCCCTCCCCCTTTCCATCAGTCATCCTTTTATTTCAGAAGCCCCTCCAAATACATAAGAATCCTCCCCTTTCACGTCAGAACACCCACCCCTTCCATCGGTCACCCTTGTACATCAGAAGCCACACATCACATCAGAGTTGCTGCTGGCCATGTACTATCTTGCAATGGGCTGGATGTGGTCCTAATTTGGAGACCCCTGGTATAGACTAGATGCGACTGTGCCAGCAAATATTTAGCAGGTGTACCCACTGTTGTCACTATGAGGAAGTTGATGAAGGAAATGTGCAGCTTAAGCCCCATACACACGCGTGGATTATCCGAGGACCAGGTCCGTCGGATCATGTCCGTCGTACTTTGTCCGATGTTGGTTTTGCGTACACACGGTCAGACAAAGTTGCCGGAAAATCCGATCATTCTGAACGTGGTGACGTTTGTTGCCTATGACGGAACTACGTAGAGGCTAGTAGCCAATAGCTTTGGTCTTGTAATGTGATCTGAGCATGCGTAGCACTTTGTCCGTCGGAATTCGCTACACACGATCGGATTGGGTGTGATCGGACTTTGTTGTCAAAAAATCTATCCAGCAGCAAACAACATTGTCTGATAGGACAGAATCCATCGGAAAATCCGACCGTGTGTATGGGGCTTTACACTGGAGAAAATGCACACAGACTGGAAGTGGTTGAAAGAGGCTGGAGAAAACCAGTAGCACTGAGACGGCAATAGGGATGAAAAATGTGAAAACATTATTTTATACTTTAATGTCTATGCAAAAACTGCAAAACAATAAATTACATTCCCACGTATTGCTCATTCTTCCATACACTAAAATTATTAAAATACATAAACTGAAAAGTGCATGTAATGCTGTTTGATACATTCAAATTGTATCGAGAAATAACATATCTTGTTGAGCTGTCCAGTGCTGACCAAGTGTTCTTACGGGATGAAAAAATATTTCAATGTAAGACAAAAACTAAAAAATAATATATAGCCAGTGTTGCACCTTTAAACCTCGTTAGCATAACCTTCCCAGACTTTTTTTACATCTATATATGGAAAAAAACAATAATCCTATCAGGTTTATAGTGTCAATGGCATTTTCTATAGTATGGTAAGTGGTGACAATGCTGGGAACAGCTAGCAATGTCACAATGATGTCATCACCTTCAAGACTATAGGCTGATGTGACAGAACACAACATTTTCATGTCCTGTGATCCTACCCAGCTGGTGTACACCCTCTACGATACTGGCAAGTGGCAACAGTTCTGAGAAGGAGGAGCGCTGTCAGCCTCCGAATGTTGGATCTCGGCAGTTTGCTTTATTTTTAGCATGTAATCATCTCCACTAGCCCAGGGCTTTGTTATTGCATCAGTGGAAATGATAATCTCCTTCAGCCTTACTCCAGCTCTTGCCAGTGTAGAGATAGCAGTCATGTGACCATGTTAGCAACCTAAAAAAGGTATTTTATATCATATTTTTACAAGTAAATAATCCGAATCTCATCGTTCATTAACTTTGTTACATTTTGCCTAGTTTTCAATCAAATGCTGCATGCTGGACATAATTCCCACTGTGGGAAGCCTACACTCCCCAGGCCTGCTGTTAATACTAGCCCATATACCCACCTTTACCACTAGGCACATTTTTCAAACGAGGAGCCCAAAAAAGGAGACACAGGTAATTGAGGGTGTTGTTCCCTCAACACTTTATGAATTAAAGTGAAACTCAAACCAAAACTCATTGTGTATTTCTGGATGGGGGGGATAGTTTAGGCCCCATGCACACAGCCTGCGCACTGACATGTCCAGGACCCATTGGTGCCATGCACAGCCACCCATTGAGATGCATTAGAAAAGGTGTACACTGCATGCTGGGGGGGTCATGTAAAGCACCCCACTAACTTATGCACTGAACACAGATAGTGTGCATTCAGAAGCTACTTAAGTGCACGCGCGGGTGTTTTATGAAATCCTTGGCACTCGACCGCGTACAACCACCTCTTCAAATGCATCTCAATGAGTGGCTTAGATTTAATGCCCTGTACACACGAGCGGATTTTCCGTCGGAAAAATCTTGGATGTTTTTTCCGACGGAATTCCGCTCAAGTTTGTCTTGCATGCACACGTTCACACAAAAGTTTGCTGAACTTTTCGACCGTCAAGAACGCGGTGACGTACAACACTACGACGAGCCGAGAAAATGAAGTTCAATGCTTCCGAGCATACGTTGAATTGTTTCCGAGCATGCGTAGGAATTTTGCGCGTCGGAATTGGTACAGACGATCGGAATTTCCGATCAAAACTTTTTCCGTCAGGAAAATTGAGAACATGCTCTCAAAATTTTGCTGGCGGAAATTCGGACAGCAAAAGTCAGATGGAGCATACACACGGTCTCATTTTCTGACGAAAAGCTCTCGGGGGCCACTTGGTGCTAGGAACCCCAAATTCGGTGTGCAAACCCAGTAAAACTAGCATTACAACCTACCCAAAGGTTCCTAGCACCAAGTGGCCCCCGAGATACAGGGGCCCAAAGTTGGTCACATGTGTCCATCTGCAGCATGTCATTTCGGGACCCTTTGGGTCCAGAGACCCCAAATTTTGGCTGCAGCTAGGGGGCATCTAGGAACCCTTAACTACCAAGTTTGAAGTTCGGGTCTATAAGAAATTATCATCTTCTTCTCTTCCTCTCTCCTCCCACCACACTGTGACCGACTGCTAATATTGCACAAGCACTTCACATTCTACATCTTCTATCAATTGTGCCTTATCACATCCCATTCTTCCTCCTCCCTGCTCCTCTAGTCCATGGTCATCACCTGTCTTCATCCTCTTTCTCTCTCCTCCTCTCTCCCTATCCCTAGATAAGCTCACCATTGCCTCCTTTCTCCTTTTACTCCAGTCAGCTTTTATTCTGCTTTTCCTCCATGGAGCAACTTCTCTCCACACCCTGTCATGATTATTTTCTACTATACATCTGCGAAACCTACTTTCTGCTTTGTTCCCCTCATTCTATCCAGAATCATCTGACTCTTCTCTTTTCCTCCACAAATTATGGTCATCTCTGACTCTTTTCCCAGTGCCTCAAAATCAGCTACCGCCCTCACGCCCTGCCTCCTACAACCTGCATTGTTGTAATCTGCTTACACTCTGTTTCCCCACTTGAATAGCTCTTGTGATATGGTTTCCTTGATCAAATACAGTGATATGTGTCCTGCTTAGCTATTGTCTGATTGTCCAGCAATGATTGATTACCAGTGCTCTATAACTTGCGCACAACCTAAAAACTATTCATTCTAAATTAACCTGTTCATTAACATTTGGGACTACATTTGCTAGTATTGTAGTTACTATATGGGGGAAAACACTTCAATTTGTTTAGAAGTGGTCCACCTACAGCAGACAAACACATTTCTAAATATACATTTTAAAGATATAGTTAGGGAAACCAGCACAGTATTGCTGACTGAAGAATAATACATGACTTAACAGAAATCTATATATCAATGTGTCGACTCTTGTTTCATTCACCAGACCAACAAAAGGCATATTTATAAAGCTGTCAATGTGACTTTCATTAAATATACACTGGTGGTGAATCAATTAATGTTATTTTAAACCCATAAAACTGGAAGAATCTCCTGCAGTGAATGTTTTGTAAATGTCAGACTAATTGCTTTATAAATATGACTCAAGCGATTATAAATCAGTAATTAAATCTTTAAATCATCACATTTAAATTCTACTTTTATTTATATCATTTATTGATATAATTACAAAAAAGAAGGTTGCGCTAAATAGTAATATTAGACTGTAAAAATACTGGTGAGGTATGGTATACGTCTAAATGGCTGTGAAAATATGAAAATATAAATGCAGGTGGTGATCAAAGAAAAACCATAAATGTGACAAATAAATATGGTGAATGGTTATAAAACATGAACACCATTGATGTTGCCAATCATAGCATATCGAAAATAAAGTTCATAAAGTTAAGTAAAAAAGTCCACATAAGTGCTGTGCAGGGCTTATTAATGAATCAAATGACATCCGTGACATCTTATGAGTGATCCCACCACCATCCGAATTTTAAGCTTACCAGCTGTTGATAGTAAACTCTCTTGTGGCTATAACCCAGCCGAGGCCTTTTCCTCCTTGGATCCCTTCCGTCTGGCCGATTGAAGCGTCTGTGTCAGTTCCAACACTGATCGATCTATCTCTCATAGCCGTCAGGAGCTTCCCCTCGCCAAACAGTGATTATCACGTGGGCCAAAAAGGAGAAAAGGCAGACCATGGGTGGAATCCAACGGTTTATTAAAAGAACGCCAATGGCGTGTAAACATCAATACAAAAGAAAAAAATCCTGTTTAAAAACTCGCGGCCGGCCGGCTGCAATAACACATGCCCGTGCTTGTCCGGGACGTAGCGCGCGGTGACGTCAGCACGTCGCTCCTCCCCTTGATATAATTGAATATTATTTTATAGTAAGGATAATTTTATTATATTTAAATGTATATTTCCAGTTTTAGATTTTAGTAGTTATGTAACAGTATCATGCTAGATGATATTAGATAATGTTAAAATAATAATATTTATACCTTTTTGTGCCACTATGCCATATGCACTATATTACCAAAAGTATTGGGACACCTGCCTTTACACGCATATGAACTTTAATGGCATCCCAGTCTTAGTCCGTAGGGTTCAATATTGAGTTGGCTCACCCATTGCAGCTATAACAACTTCAACTCTTCTGGGAAGGCTGTCCCCAAGGTTTAGGAGTGTGTCTATGGGAACGTTTGACCATTCTTCCAGAAGCGCATTTGTGTGTCTTTATGGACCTTGCTTTGTACACTGGCGTGCAGTCATGTTGGAACAGGAAGGGACCATCCCCAAACTGTTCCCACAAAGTTGGGAGCATGAAAATGTCCAAGATGTCTTGGTATGCTGACACTTTAAAGGCCCGTACACACGTTCGGACTTTTTGACAACCAACATGCAAATTAGCTGGTTTGGACCAACATCCGACCGTGTGTACGCTCCATCGGACCAACTTTTTCCAGGTTGCATCGGACTTTTGTTGGCTGTGCGAACGGACCAACTTTCTGCCAACAAAAGTCCGAAGGACCAAAGTCCGACCGTGTGTACACAAAACCAACTGACTTTTGTCCAAAGTGCAAACACGCATGCTCGGGAGGAAGGACCAGCATGAAGAGGTCGGTCTTGTAAACCTAGCGTTCGTTAACTAGATAGCACATTCGTGATGTGTGAAATTCCGAATTTGCTAAATGCAGTGCACATTCTTTGCATTTTTAATGTTTTTAGATTGCATCGGATTTGTTGGTGATACCTACAAAGAACGAACATACATATTTTACATTGGATTTGTGTTCTAATGATTATCAATAACAAACGTTAAACATATTTTGAACATATTATTTATTGTTAATTCACAACATAAAAAAAATTAAGTAAATTAATCAAGACATATTTTCTGTCCACCAAATTTGAACTAAAAAATTAAAAATATAAACAGAAAATAGTACACCCAAAACCAACAAACAAATATAGCCTATTAAATCATACTTTAAACCACAAAAAATATGCAAAATTAGTAGCCCCTAAACTCCCCAGACCACTGGCCTTGTTGGGCATCCTGCGGCTGATTTTGCCACTGACCACCATGTTGCTGAGGTGGCTGTGCTTGCTGAGGTGGGTAGGGTTGCTGAGGTGGGTAGGGTTGCTGAGGTGGGTAGGGTTGCTGAGGTGGGTAGGGTTGCTGTGGAGGAGGTAAAGTTGTGTGTTCCAAATTGCAGACGTGCGAGTTTGAGGTGAGCTCTCGTTTCCTGGCCTTGCTGAATAGCTGTATGATGATCCCTTCACATAGCTCCCTTTGGTCTGGGTCGATTTCTCTCAGCCTATTGGCTGTAAAACAGCCAAACCCTTCAGCACTATCGGGTGCTGTCGTTATGACTGATGTAGCCCTAGCCAGGAAGTCAGCTGTGGCCTCATCCAGCTCGTGGCTCTTCCTGGCTCTTTTCTTGGGAGGGCGCAGGAGAGGGATTCTGCACTCTGTGCTTGGTTGGCTGCTGGGCCCAGCCTCTTCTTGGCTCAGGAGTTCCTCCTTTGTGAAAAAACAACATGATTTTAATTTGTGGTCATCAATCACAAACCTTTCATCTCTTTACTTTTCTAATTTTGAATGTGTCCAATTATTAAAGACTATCAATTTGACTCCATCATTTCTCATTCTTGTTGAAAAACTTTATGGCCACTACTTGTCCATTGATATGTAACTTTTTTTGGAAACACAACTAATTATTAGGCATACTAGCATCTAATTAGCAACATATCTAATATATATATATAGATAGATAGATAGATAGATAGATAGATAGATAGATAGATAGAGAGAGAGAGAGAGAGAGAGAGATGGCAAGATTTTAAACAATGCTATACCTGGGTCAAGCTGAGCTCCTCCTCTTCTTCATCCTGTGTAGGATCCTGCTCAGTATCGCTGACGTCAGCTGATGCTGAGGGTAAAGTTGACAGGGATTTTCTTGGGACCGTTTGGTCTTTTAAAAAAGCAAGGCTATTGAAGTACCATAACTTCGGAACATACACCTCTTCAGTTCCTGCTCCAGAACGTTTGGATTCCTCAATTCTCCTGAGTTCCCTTTTGTGGACACTTCTGAGGGCACCAATTTTGTTTTTTACCATAGTGTAGGTTGCTCGGGGGTATACGGTTTTCGCCAAGTCCACAAGTTGTAGCCATGCTGCCAACCTTTTATTTTTGTCAGAGTATTCTTTATTTTTTACTTGCCACAGACAGGTGAGCTCCCTATACTTCTCAATAAATTGAGCAATAAATTCAGGTGAATTCAATTTTGATTTCATCGTTTGGATTGCTGCAAAACAGTAAAAAACAAACCATAATGGGTGGCGTATAGTTCAGAAGCTGCTCACAATATGGGCATTTATTTAAGCCAGGGGTGCCCAACCTTTTAAAGAGCGAGGACCATCGAAGCAACTTGGTAACTGGTCATGGGCCAAAATAATTGTAATGGACAGATGACAGGTTTGGATCTACCCCACATATGGCGAATGGATATGGACACAGCCCATGCTACTCTATGGGCCCTCCAATTCAATCTGTCAGGAGGGGACGTTTCCCCTTATTTTTTTGGCGTATCTGATTGAAGGTAAGCAGGGGTAAAGGGACATAGAGGGTGCATGGAGGGTCCGATTGGGTCCTAAGGCTGCTTTCACTATGATGTGCCACGTGCACCTGTGACTTACCTGCAGATTATCTGTACTTTATAGTGCAGCAAAGCCACATGTAATTACTAGACTTGTTCCAAAAAAAAAAAAAAAAGTTTGTGTACATTGTTATCTTCAAAATAGCTAATTTCGGTAGGTTGTATTCGTTAATTAAAGTTACTACGTTTTTAAAAAACTAGTTAGTAATAGTATACAATATTCGTTAGACAGAATCTCAAATCCTATCGAATTCATTCGTTATAAACGATAGAATTTACTTCGTATATTTGGAAATGCCTTCCTTTTACTTAGACATTCTGATGCATTCGTTTGTCGGAAAGCTGCCAAATTCGTCCGAACTTCGATTCGTTACGAAACGAATTGTACAAGCCTAGTATTAACCAAACTCTATACAGCTCAGTGCAGGTAACCTGCAGGTGTGTGTTTCAAGGTGGGTGTTTGCGCATGTTTACTATATTTAACAACAGTCCGAGTACTAAATTACATCTTCAAAGCAAAAGACAATCATTTGAAAGTACCAGCGGTAAAGAGAAATTAATAAAATGTACCTTTCGTCCGTGTCTACCTTCGTACTGCGTCGTATTGCGTCGGCTTGCGTCGTTTAGCGTCGGCTTGCGTTCGTCTCCCGCCAGAACGGTACATTGCACCACACGTTCGTGCTTTATACACGGCGTATGCGTGACCCTCCGCCCTCCAAGCGTCATGACGTCAAGCCTTGACCATACACATTCAGCAAAGCATCGTTATTACTAATTAACATTAGTGTCCCATCGACGTTAATTTTTTGCTTTCTTCATGTCCCGAATATATTCATTCATAAATATTTAGCTTCTTTCATTTACATACAAAGACTTCGTAAAAAGAGAAAAGACTCCGTAAAAAGAGAAAAGACTCCGTAAAAAGAGAATTTCAGTGTGTCAACATTTATATCGTGTATGTAGTGTATTCCTTCGTATCTTCCGTTCGGAAATTTCTATAGGCCGCGTGTTAAGCATGGATATACCATTACGCGTGCGCGAACCACCGCTTGCGTCGCCCGCCCCCGACGTTCCTTTTCTCGGATATTCCCCGCCCCTTATCCCCTCGTTGCGTAGTCGGAGTAAATATGGCGGAAGAACAACATGCGAGGAGGAGGTTTAAGGCCACAAACATGGCATTTGAGGAAATGGTGGAGATGGTGCGGATTCTGGTCAAGGACGACTACGATGGCAAGCATGGGCCATACCTGCACCCCAACATGGTGAAGGACAGAATCCTCACCAAAGTCGTGAGAAGGCTGGAGGAGAAGTTCGGGGTCCATCGGTCCAAAGACCAGCTGAGAAAACGATGGTCGGACATCAAGACCAGGGAGCCAGACCAGTTTCTGAAAATCAAAAAGGCGCTGAAAAATAGTAAGTACCTGGCGTACATAAGTCTATTGCCGTTCGTATGTGTGTGTCATCGTTCGTACGGTGGCTGTTTTGTAAATGCGTGGCTGTTTTAGAAAATGCGATGTTTTGATATTTAATACGTGATTGTTGATGAATATGTGCACTGACAGTATATTTTTGATTTAATTCCATGTTATTTTTTTCAGCTTTGCATTTTTTGTGTATATTTAGTAATGTCGTTATTTCGGGATGTTCCGAATGTCAAATGTTGAGAGTTCAGAATGGACGTATTTACGAAAAGAAACATTCGTAAATACGTCCATTCTGAACTCTCAACAGTTGATAATTCAGAACATCCAGAACCAACGATACTTGGAAACTGTCGTTATTTGTGAACGTTCCGAATGTCAAATGTTGAGAGTTCAGAATGGACGTATTTACGAATGTTTCTTTTCGTAAATACGTCCATTCTGAACTCTCAACATTTCATAATTCAGAACCAACGATACTTGTAAACTGTCGTTATTTCTGGATGTTCCGAATGTCAAATGTTGAGAGTTCAGAATGGGAATGTTTCTTTTCGTAAATACGTCCATTCTTCAGAATGGTCAAAATATAGTAAATTGGAATGTAAGGAGAGGGCATTCAACAGCTTTTTACACAGCTGGATTCAGGAGCACTAGTGTGCGACATCAGAGAATTTCGGTCAAGAAAGGTTAATTCTTTCTGTTTTATTAAAAGGGAAATTTCATCATGTCTTGAACTTAGATCTCTTGATATAAACAGACAATTGTACACCACCGCAAAGCAATGTTTACCGTCTGTGCGCTAAAAGTATACCTTTTGTTTGATTCTCATAGGGGAGCAAAGACTCAGGCACCCAAATCGCAGGGACGCCCCAGCTCAGCCAGACCCCACCCTCACCGGGGCCACCACCCTCACCGGGCCAAACATCGGCGCCAGGACCCCCACCCTCGCCAGGACCCCCACCCTCGCCAGGACCCCCATCCTCGCCAGGACCCCCACCCTCGCCAGGACACCCATCCTCGCCAGGACCCCCACCCTCGCCAGGACACCCATCCTCGCCAGGACCCCCACCCTCGCCAGGACACCCATCCTCGCCAGGACCCCCACCCTCGCCAGGACCCCCATCCTCGCCAGGACACCCATCCTCGCCAGGACCCCCACCCTCGCCAGGACCCCCATCCTCGCCAGGACCCCCACCCTCACCGGCCTGTTTGGGGAATTAGTCCCAGCGATGTGGAGGATGTTGTGGAAGAGGAGGTGGAGGAAGTGACAGAGATGTCACCAGGTGAGTGTCTGACACCACTGTTTCACCACTGTTGCACATAATCTATGTCTGGCCACACCTTTATTAATACATTATTTTTTCTTACTTTTTTTAGATGATGTGCTGGTTTTGGAGCAACCGTTCACTCAGGACAGTGCGCAGAGGCTCATCGGCCAAATAATGGGGTGGAACGGGGAAATAGATGCCATGCGCAATCGACTGAACATCATGCAGCAGCAAATGAAAGATATGATTGATATTTTGGCCAGAATAAATTAAATTTAAAAAATTAAACTTTTCAATCATATCTAGTTCTTCATTTGCTGCTGCATGATGTTGACTCGATTGCGCATCATCATCCTTGCAAAGTTTATTTGTTTTTATTGTTTTTATATTTTTCCAAAACTTGATTAAAAAAAAAAGAAAATATATTTTTGATGTTAAAAAAAAATAATCAAAAAATACCAAAAAAAATATATTTTTGATGTTCAAAAAAAAATAATCAAAAAATACCAAAAAAATATATTTTTGATGTTCAAAAAAAATAATCAAAAAATACCAAAAAAATATATTTTTGATGTTAAAAAAAAAATAATCAAAAAATACCAAAAAAATATATTTTTGATGTTCAAAAAAAATAATCAAAAAATCCAAAAAAAAATAAAAATGAAAAGGCACATGTGAATGTGCACAGAATAAAAAAAGTTGAAACAAAACCAATGTGTGCCTTCTTATTTCAATGCTCAATATCAGTATATTTGTTACGTGGTTGTAGTTGCATTGACCATGTACTCAAAAATGTGTGTAGGTGAAATACAGCACAATCTACAAGTTAGCTGGAATTGAGATGGATACCTCATGTTGCACATCAGGTTGGTTCAAACTAGTGGCAAAAAGGACAAAGATCATGGCTAGTTGCAAACATATAAGAAACAGACAACAGTCATTCAAATTAAAGA
>CM053035.1:156110465-156127121 GCA_028564925.1 Lithobates sylvaticus | reverse complement strand
GGAAGGAACCGTCTGGGGTCACAAACGCAGTCTTCTCTTTGGCGCTACCAGTTAGGGGTATTTGCCAATACCCTTTTGTCAAGTCCAAAGTGGTAAGATAGCGAGCCTTGCCAAGTCGGTCTATAAGTTCGTCTACTCTGGGCATTGGGTATGTGTCAAACTTTGTCACCGCATTAAGCTTCCTGAAGTCGTTACAGAACCTCCACGTGCCATCCGGTTTTGGGACTAACACGATGGGCTAGACCAGTCACTATTGGATTCCTCAATGACATCTAGCTCCAACATTTTTTTAACTTCCTTGCGGATGTCCTTTCTCCTCGCTTCAGGAATTCGGTAAGGTTTGAGCTTGACACGTACCCCAGGTTCAGTAACAATATCATGCTGAACTGCTGAAGTCGTGCCAGGTAACTCTGAAAACTTCTCTCTATTCCTTATCAGGAATTCTCTAGTGTCCTGTTTTTGGGAATATGAGAGGGTGTCTGGAATCGTGACCTCAGGGATGAGAGGGGACTCAGTACCCGTAGGCGTTACTGGGAGAGGCCTCGCAGTTAACGCCATTCTATCCTTCCAGGGTTTTAACAGGTTTATATGGTAAACCTGTTCGGGCTTCCTTTTTCCTGGTTGATAAACCTTGTAATTGACCTCCCCAACTCTCTCAATTACTTCAAAGGGACCCTGCCACTTAGCCAGGAACTTGCTCTCAACAGTGGGAACTAACACCAGGACCCTGTCACCAGGTGAGAAAACACGGAGTTGGGCCCCCCTGTTGTATATTCTCTGTTGGGCTGCCTGGGCCTGCAGTAAGTGTTCTTTTACCACTGGCATGATTGCTGCAATCCTCTCCTGCATTTGGGCAATATGCTCAATGACACTTTTATGGGGTGTCTGTTCTCCCTCCCAAGTTTCTTTGGCTATGTCTAAAGCCCCATACACACGGTCGGACTTTTTCATGGATTCTGTCCGATCGGACCATGTTGTCGAAAAATCCGACCGTGTGTATGCACCATCGGACAGTGTACGTCGAATTGTCCGACGGACAAAGTCTTATCTCCTGCTGGATAGATTTGCCGACAACCCGGTCCGATCACACCAAATTCGATCGTGTGTACGGTTGTCCGACCGGACAAAGTGCTACGCATGCTCAGATCATATTACAAGTCCAAAGCTATTGGCTACTAGCCTCTACGTAGTCCCGTCGTAGGCAACAAACGTCACCACGTTCAGAATGATCGGATTTTTCGACAACTTTGTCCGACCGTGTGTACGCAAAACCAACATCGGACAAAGTACGACGGACATGATCCGACGGACCTGGTCCGCGGATTGTCCGACCGTGTGTATGGGGCTTAAGAGTCCCCGAGGGTGTCTCCCATAAAGCAACTCAAATGGGGAGTACCCCGTAGAGGACTGGGGAACCTCCCTGATGGCAAACATCAAGTATGGTATCAGGAAGTCCCAGTTTTTCCCATCCTTGTCCACAACCTTTTTTAACATGCTCTTTAACGTCTTATTGAAGCATTCCACTAAGCCATCCGTTTGAGGATGATACACTGAGGTTCGCAGCTGCGTCACCTTAAATAACTTGCAGAGCTCCCTAGTTATTTGCGACATAAACGGGGTGCCCTGGTCTGTAAGGATTTATTTCGGGATGCCAACCCGACTGAACACCATAAACAGTTCTTTGGCAATGTTTTTAGCAGACGCGGCGCGTAAGGGAACTGCTTCAGGGTAGCGGGTAGCATAATCCATGATTACGAGGATATGCTGATGACCCCTGGCAGACTTGGGAAGTGGGCCCACAAGGTCCATGGCAATCCTCTCAAAGGGCACTTCAATGATAGGCAAAGGTACTAAAGGACTTCGGAAGTGGGATAGTGGGGCTGACATCTGACACACAGGACAGGATTGACAATAATTCTTAACATCTTTCTGTATCCCGGGCCAGTAAAACCTGCGCAACACCCTTTCAGTAGTTTTTTCAACCCCTAAATGGCCTCCTAGCAAGTGCCCATGGGCAAGTTCTAACACCAGCCGTCTGTATGGCTTAGGGACCACCAACTGTTCAACCACTTCATCATTCATTTTACATACACGATACAGTAAATCCTCATTGCTGCTGAAATAAGGAAAACAGGGCCTGTCCCCGGGTTCGACAGGTACATCATTAATCACTATTACATTTTCCCAGGCCCTGGAAAGGGTATGGTCTTTTCTCTGCTCAGTACCAAAATTTTCCTTATGCACATTAAGGTCATCAAACTCCAACATAGGCTCGGGGTCAGCAGACGGCTGTCCGGCTCTACTGGTAGTAGGGACTTCCTCAGGGTCCTCCAGCTCTCCTGCCATAACCGATAGAGGAAAACCCGGGGAGCCCTGAGAAGAGTCCCCTGAACCCACCTTGTCAGTAGTGGCCAGGAATTCTGGCTCTGCGACTGAGTTGGGTACTGCGACCGGGTTGGGATGATCCCACAGTTCCCAGAACTTAGGGAAGTCCCTACCAATGATGGCCTCATGCACCAAGTGGGGAACAAGTCCAACCGGATGGGTCACTGTACCTAAACCAGTTTTAAACTGAACAGTGGTTACAGGATACTCCCGGGTATTCCCATGTATACAGATCACAGCAACATTTTTAGCATGATAATTCACAGGTTCAATAATTTCAGCTGTAACCAAAGTCACTAGACTTCCAGAGTCCAGCAAGGCTGTAATAGGCTTATCATTCACAGTCATTTGGCACATTGGTTTTCTCATATTTGGCGTTGCAGTGCATGAAACCGCTGCAAACATAGACTGCCTTCTAATAGATAAATCACACTGCATTGGTTCATCTGTCAATGGACAATTTGCCGCAACATGTCCCATTTCTTGGCAACGAAAACACCTGACGTTTCCCCAGTTTGGTTTGCTGACAGGCACCGGCTTCCCTTGTTTGGGAGGCCAAGCTTCAGTCCTGGCACCAAAAATCCTCCCCCCTATTTCCTTGCCATGCTTACCACCCACTTCCCCTGGAACAGTCTTACCGGTTGCCTGGGGAGACCGTGGCTTTGGGCGGAAAGTCCGTGCGGCTGTAGGGGTGGTGACCAGGTTCTTTGCAGCAAAATACCTTTCAACAAGTTCCACCAGGTGGTTTGCCGAATTGGGGTCTCCTTGACTCACCCACTCCTGCAGGGGAATGGGTAGTGACCTCAGAAACTGGTCCATGACCACACGCTCCACTATTTGTGGCCCAGACAGGGACTCCGGCTGTAGCCATTTCCTCACCAGGTGAATTAGGTCGAACATCTGCGATCTTGGGGGCTTCTCGTCTTGGAAGGACCAGCTGTGGACCCGCTGTGCTCGAACTGCTAAAGTGACACCAAGTCGTGCCAGTATTTCCTGTTTGTCCTTTTCATAGTCTGCTGCTTCTGCTGACTCCAAATCATAGTAGGCCTTCTGCGATTCCCCAGTAAGCAACGGGGCGACCAGTCCTGCCCACTGGGTTTTAGGCCAACCTTCCCTCTCAGCGGTCCGTTCAAACGTTAGCAGAAAGGCCTCTGGATCATCATCTGTAGTCATCTTGGACAAAAAGCGAGCCACATGGATGGCTGAGGGCTTGTCTCCAATATTATCAATGTTAGCAGGTGACCACTGTGCTATTGTCTCCACAACCTCAGACAAGGTTTTCCTATCTGCTTTTGCATCAGTGGCTAGCTGTTCAAACAGCCTCTGCGATTGCTCCTGTGCGATAGCATTAGCTTGCTGTTGTGCCGCATGGAGTGCAGCGTTTGTTTTCTGCTGTTCAGCGGTTGCTTGCTGTTGTGCAGCGTTTGCTTGCTGTTGTGCAGCGTGGAGTGCAGCGTTTGTTTTCTGCAGTGCAGCGTTTGTTTGCTGTTGCGCAGCGTTGGATATCATCAACTGTTTTAGGATTTCCTCCATGTTTAGTCACTCTAGGTACTGGCCTTTTAAGTAGTAACTTACTACAGCTGCCCGCTGAAATCCACCATATGTAACCTGGGGGACAGGTAGCAGGTACAAAGCTCCCTGGGATGAGCTGTTTATTTAGGCACAGATACCAAATCCACTTGAGGTAGTGAAAACAGTGCTGGGTTTATTGGTTTTAAATACAAGTCCATACACAGGTGCTGCACAGTCTTCCAGAAAACATATCAAAACAGAAATAACAAAACAAAAGTCCTAGCCGTGTCTCGGCTCTAACTATACCATACACCGTCTCTAACTATCAAGCTGAGCAAGCCTACCGCTTGTCAGTTTCTGTAAAGAGTTTTAAAGGGTTTTACCAACTTTTTGGCTCCTCACAAACCATCCCTGTTTGTGTGTCCCAGGCAGAGAGCAAAGGCTGTTTGCTCAGGTGAGCTTAAATTAGCCTGGAGAGGAGGACTAAGATCAGAACTGGATCTTGTATCAGAGACCTCTGAATGTGTATGAGAGGAGCCTGGGAGATGTATAAACCCCGAACAAGACTTCTCCTGGCTCTCTCTGGGACGCTCTGCTACAATGCCCATCGGCCTTTTTCTGTCGGAATTTCCGACGGACTTTGGATTGAGAACCTGTTCTCAATTTTTTTCGACGGAAAACCTTTCTATCGGATTTTCCGATCGTGTGTAGCAATTCCAACACGTAAAATTCCGACGCATGCTCGGAAACAATTCGACGCATGCTCGGAAGCATTAAACTTCCCTTCTATAGTGCTGTCGAACGTGTTTTATGATGCTGTGTTATAGACCGTCGGAATTTGGTGTGACCGTGTGTAGGCAACACAGTTTGAGCGAAATTCCGTCGGAAATTCCGACGAGAAAACCATCAGAGCGTTTTCCGACGAGAATTCCGACCGTGTGTATGCGGCATTAGTCTTCCTACAGAGATTGGTAAGAGTTCCTTGAACATAAGTTAATTGCTTTCCCACATATACTGATAAGCAAAGTAAGGGGGCAATATTCCCTGAACTGCCAATGTATGGATGCGTTTGCACACTGAACACAAATGTAAGGGGCCAATGCATAGACCTCAAACTTAGGCTGGCCTTTCCTATTGGGCAAACAAGGGGCAATTTACCACTGACCACTAAGGTCAGGGGGCAGTAAACTGATCACCAATGAAAGGAGGAGTAACACTGATCGCTGATGTATGGTGGACACTGGACCACCAATTGAAGGGGGTACTACGTTGGCCACCAAGGAAAGGGGGCACCTCTCTGCTGATCCCCAATATAAAGGGGCCCTACACCAACCTCCAATGTGTCAGGGTGCATTTCTAGAATGACCACCAGCGTAAGGGAACATATTACTGACCACTAGTTGCTGATAATGTACCATGATCTGTACATATATTCATTTTGAGCAGGAGTTCCCTAAGACTTGAAAATTATGTGTACGGTTCCTCTGGGATAAAAAAAAGTTGGGAAAGGCTATGTAACAGATATATTCAGCTTCCTCTATAAATGTCTAATGCATTTTTAAGCCATGCATTAAGTGATACTAACTAATACAGGGACACTAAATGCTACTGTACAGCTTGTGACCAGCATTATTGAACTTGTCAAAAAAAAAATTCTCACCCAAGCTTGCAGTCTTTCATCCATAAAATAATCCAATTTTCATCTATCATAATTAGCACAAAAGGGAACGTTTCCTGATCAGTGAGATGATAATAAACCACTCAAGGTATCCTTGCAATAGGAAAAATGATATCTTATAGCAAAGTTGCATCTAATATTATAATGTAGTGTAAATATTGTCTAGCACCATCATCCCTTGAATATCAAAATTAATCAGTGAGAATGTTTGGAGTGGGATTTTTAAGATGCAAAATAGTCAACAAGCATAGAACTGTTAAAATAACACATTTTTATTTACAATTTTTATTAAAACAATGAAACATTGGTATAGCTATACTGTATTCATGTTGTACAGTAGGTATTGAAAAAGAGTCCCTGGCTTTATCAGGAAGTACATGTAAGGAGGGATGCTACTAAACAAAAAAGAAATAACAAAAATTCTAAAATCAAGTAGCTTAAGTACAGGATAATCATACAAAAATGGATTTTATTTTATTTTTAATTTTTTGTTATTTTTTTTTTTGTTTAGTAGCATCCCTTAAATGTACTTCCTGATGAAGGGGACTCTTTTTCAATACCTACAACATGTATACAGTATAGCTATACCAACGTTTCATTGTTTTAATGATAATTGTAAATAAATATTGTTATTTTAACAGTTCTATGCTTGTTGACTATTTTGCACCTTAGAGCCCTTTCACACTGCCAGTGCCCGGGCGTTGGCGGTAAAGCGCTGCTAGTTTTAGCGGTGAATTAACGTAGTTTTTTGCAGCGTTTTTGCAGTGCTAGTGGGGGTTATACAGTGGTGTGAAAAAGTGTTTGCTCCCTTCCTCATTTCCTGTTCCTTTGCATGTTTGTCACACTTAAGTGTTTCGGAACATCAAACCAATTTAAACAATAGTCAAGGACAACACAAGTAAACACAAAATGCAATTTGTAAATGAAGGTGTTTATTATTAAAGGGGAAAAAAAATCCAAACCATCATGGCCCTGTGTGAAAAAGTGATTGCCCCCTAAACCTAATAACTGGTTGGGCCACCCTTAGCAGCAACAACTGCAACCAAGCGTTTGCGATAACGTGCAATGAGGCTTTTACAGCGTCCTGGAGGAATTTTGGCCCACTCATCTTTGCAGAATTGTCCTAATTCAGTTACATTAGAGGGTTTTCGAGCATGAACGGCCTTTTTAAGGTCATACCACAACATCTCAATAGGATTCAGGTCTGGACTTTGGCTAGGCCACTCCAAAGTCTTCATTTTGTTTTTCTTCAGCCATTCGGTGGTGGACTTGCTGGTGTGTTTAGGATCATTGTCCTGCTGCAGAACCCAAGTTCGTTTCAGCTTGAGTACACGAACAGATGGTCGGACATTCTCCTTCAGGATCTCTTGGTAGACAGCAGAATTCATAGTTCCTTTTATCACGGCAAGTCTTCCAGGTCCTGAAGCAGCAAAACAGCCCCAGACCATCACACTACCACCACCATATTTTACTGTTGGTATAAATGTTCTTTTTCTGAAATGCAGTGTTCCTTCTACGCCAGATATACTTGGACACACACCTTCCAAAGAGTTCCACTTTTGTCTCATCAGTCCACAGAATGTTGTCCCAAAAGTCTTGGGGATCATCAAGATGTGTTGTGGAGAAATTGAGACGAGCTTTGATGTTCTTTTTGCTCAGCAGTGGTTTTCTCCTTGGAACTCTGCCATGCAGGCCATTTTTGCCCAGTCTTTTCCTGATGGTGGAGGCATGAACGCTGACCTTAACTGAGGCAAGTGAGGCCTGCAGTTCCTTGGACGTTGTTGTGGGGTCTTTTGTGACCTCTTGGATGAGTCGTCGCTGCGCTCTTGGGGTAATTTTGGGCGGCCGGCCACTCCTGGGGAGGTTCACCACTGTTCCATGTCTTCGCCATTTGTGGATAATGGCTCTCACTGTGGTTCGCTGGATTCCCAAAGCTTTGGAAATGGCTTTATAACCCTTTCCAGACTGATAGATCTCAATTACTTTCTTTCTCAATTGTTCCTGAATTTCTTTGGGTCTCGGCATGATGTGTAGCTTTTAAGGATCTTCTGGTGGACCTTACTGTGTCAAGCAGCTCCTATTTAAGTGATGCCTTGATTATGAACAGGTGTGGCAATAATCAGGCCTGGGTGTGGCTAGAGAAATTGAACTCAGGTGTGGACAACCACAGTTATAGTATGTTTTAACAAGGGGGCAATCACTTTTTCACACAGGGCCATGATGGTTTGGATTTTTTTTCACCTTTAATAATAAACACCTTCATTTACAAATTGCATTTTGTGTTTACTTGTGTTGTCCTTGACTATTGTTTAAATTGGTTTGATGTTCCGAAACACTTAAGTGTGACAAACATGCAAAGGAACAGGAAATGAGGAAGGGGGCAAACACTTTTTCACACCACTGTAAGTGCCCTGCTAGCGCCAGAATAAAGGGTTAAAAGCGCTGCTGCCAAGGTGCTTTGCAAGCGCTTCAGCGGTGCTGCCCATTGATTTCAATGGGCAGGGGAGCTTTAGGAGACTTTTTTGGACGTCCTGCCAGCGCAGCGCCCCAGTGTGAAAGCACTCGGGCTTTCACACTGAGATTGCAGATGAGGCGTTTGAAAACGCCTCCGGTGTGAAAGGGGTCTTAAAAATCCCACCCTAAACATTCACACTGGTCCTTTTTGCATCTAATAATAGTTGTGGATGATTGTTGATGACAAAATGGAAATAGCTGCTTCTTTTATGATGACCATCCTACTTTCCCCAAGTATAACTAACATAATAAAGTATATTTAAGAGATTTTACCTTTGGATATCCTGGCTAAAACCTGCAAATCTGTGCCAGTCTGATACTTCTTTTTCCTTCTCGCTGTTGGTGTTTTGCGGGAAATAGATGCTATCTTCACAAGTCGCATTTGGTTTGATGCTTTATCAGGAACTTTTTCCTGAGCACCATTTTTTGACCACTGCGCCTCACTGCCTCTGCTTTGCTGTGTTGTCTCATTTACATCAGTGTCCTTTGTCTTTATCTGTCTTTCATGTTGTTTGATTCCCTCTGACCCCAGAGTTTGTTTTAAGGTATCACATATTACTTGCTGTGAGTCCTCTTCTCTTGTCTCAGTCGGACTGGCTTTTAACTGCATTTTGTGAAATGGTTGGGCTGGGTCATCAGAGAGCCTAAGCCAGTTAATTGTGGACAGAAATTGAATGCAGTTTATCTGTCAAGAGAATAATATTTAATGGATGTTAGCCAAAGGCTGGTCAAAGCATCATCTCAGGTACTTTTGGGTGTATGCAAATAAATGAGATGCAAACAAACAAAACACTTCACAAGCATGCATGAAGGGCTGCTTTACCGTGTTTTGCACAACAAGTGCTTAATCATAAGGATCTTATAATTAAGTGTTTTTTGTGCAAATCAAATCTGTAATTAGATAATACATTTAGGATAGTTTAGTTTATTTCATTAAACGTTCTTTCTTTGTATTTGTGTTTTTTTCCTATTTTTTTAAATAATGAGGGAAAATTAGGGGCTGTTTTATGGCATAAGAACAGGTCCATGTTAGGTATAGGGACTTCCATAACCATCAGAAGCTCTTTCAGAACAAGCTCACCCTTAAGAAAAAAGCCATCTCACCTTAATTTAGCTTTCTGTATTGACTTTTGACTAAAATGGCACAATTTTGCTGAAATTACCTTATTTTTCATCATCAAGGAAATTGAAACCCATTTTGCTCATCCCCAGTTGTCAGACATCAAAAGCTATCTATTAATGTAACTTCAGTGAATCATCCTCAGGCAGACTTTAGTTTAGTTCTAAAGTTCCAGTGTAGTGTCCTATTACTCAGTCAAATAAAAAAAATAGTTTCTTACCAAATACATTGTCATTAAAATTCTTATCAGAATTTTAAATCTTACCTGAACACAAATGCTTCATATTTAATGCCACACCTGGAACATTTATTGTGTCTAGTATTACCAACTCTACCTTCATGCCCTGATTACAGGTGGAATTGTATTCCTTCCTCCTTATATTACAATATCAAATTTAAAGTGTAAATGCAAATCTTCAGAAAAGCTTGAGAATACTCATACTAAAAGTACCGTATATACTCGAGTATAAGCCGACCCGAATATAAGCCGAGGCACCTAATTTTACCACAAAAAACTGGGAAACGTATTGACTCGAGTATAAGCCTAGGGTGAGAAATGCGCAGCTACTGTAAGTGGAAAAGAGCGTCAACAATGCCCATTTGCAGCCTCACTGTGCCCATTTGTATGCCTCACTGTGCCCATTTGCAGCCATAGGTCCCCTGAACTTCAAACTTGGTAGTTGCCCCCTAGCTGCAGCCAAAATTTGGGGTCTCTGGACCCAAAGGGTCCCAAAAATGACATTGCTGCAGATGGACACAGTTGACCGATTTTGGGGCCCTGTATCTCGGGGCCACTTGGTGCTAGGAATCCCAAATTTGGATATGTTGTAATGTTGGTTCCACACCACAAATTTTGGTTTGCACACCAAATTTGGGGTTCCTAGCACCAAGTGGCCCCGAGATACGAGGCCCCAAATTTGGGTCGGAAAATGTCAAGCACTCTTCAGCAGCAAAAAATTACATTTTCCAACCCGACTTTGTGGTCCCGTATCTCGGGCCACTTAGAGCTAGGAACCCCAAATTTGGATATGTTGTAATGTTGGTTCCACTGGGTTTGCACACCAAATGGGATTCCTAGCACCAAGTGGCCCCGAGATACGGGGCCGCAAAGTCGGGTCGGAAAATGTAATTTTTTGCTGCGGAAAAGTGCTTGATTTGAATGTAAGCCGAGGGGGGCACTTTCAGCACAAAAAATGTGCTGAAAAACTCGGCTTATACTCAAGTATATACGGTAAGTATAGTGGCTGCAACTGCTGACCTTTGGTTCTAATTATATTAGTTCCCTGGTTATCATGCTCAGGGCTTTTTTTCTTAGAGAATAGGTGCAGGTACTCCCGCTTTTACATCACCGCTTTTCTCCACCCCCTACCCACCTCTGAGCACTGTCCTTTGATTCCACCCCCTACCCACCTCCCAGTATCACCCCTTTAGGAGAATACAGAACCAAGTATCATTTTGTGGTGCTACGTAATTTGTATGGACTTTGTTAATTATAAAAAGGAAAGCAGTAAAATAGATTCCCTGCAGCCAGCAGCACTAGACCCCTCCACAAAAAATAGATCCCCCCCAGCAACAATAGACCTCCTGCAAAAAACAATACCTACTCCCCAGAAAATAGATCCCCCCCGCAACAAAAGGTCTCCCAGCAGCCAGCATCAATAGACTCCTCACTCAAGTAGGTCCTTCCCAGCAACAATAGATCCCTTCCAGAGATAACAGATCCTCCAGCAGCCAGGGATAGACCCCCCCAGCACCCCCCAGCCATTACATACATTTGGTGCCAGAGGTGCCAGAACTGCGTTCTCCCACGTTACCGCTGAAAAAAAGCCCTGATCATGCTTATCCAATAGTTTCAGTTCTTTAAGTCACTAGACCTGAAACCAATATGCAGATTAGGAACTCTAACTTTCCTAATCGTCACATTTTCCCTGGGATCAGTGTCCCAGAAAATATTGAAGCCAGCAACAGTCAAGAAACAAACTTTTTTAGAAGGTTGACGACTATAAAACCCCTTATATTTTAGTAACCATATATACAGCGCTGGACTTGTGCATCATAATATCATACAACAAACATATAAAAGTGTCTGTGCATATATAAAGTGTCTATGCAAATATATTCGAATAAGCTCAATGCTGTGCAAAGTTGGCTTTGGGTGCTTATCTATGAATAACCTCCAAGATCCTCCACTTCCACACCAGAGAGCTCCCCAGATCAACATGACCACCTGTGATACTGTAAGTCATTAAATGCTTGTGTTTCCTCAGGGGGTTACACCTTCCAGGGACACTCTCAAGCCAGGGCCAGTCACATGACCCCGGGGAGAGGGGAATGGCTAATTGGGCCCAATTTGGACATTTTCACTTTGGGGTGTACTCACTTTTGTTGCCAGTGGTTTAGACATTAATGGCTGTGTGTTGAGTTATTTTGAGGGGACAGCAAATTTACACTGTTATACAAGCTGTACACCCGCTACTTTACATTGTAGCAAAGTGTAATTTCTTCAGTTTTATCACATGAAAAGATATAATAAAATATTTACAAAAATGTGAGGGGTGTACTCACTTTTCTGAGATACTATATATATATATATATATATATATATATATATATATATATATATATATATAGATTCTAGTATATATATAAATATACTCTGCATCGAGTGTAGCCTATAGCTACAGTGCATTTGGTGGTGTACCATTTCTAATACATTTCAGGCGGTGTACACAGTATCTAATACAGTGTGTACCGTTTCTACTACACTTCTGGTGGTGAACACAGTATACAATACAGTGCAGCCGTAGCACAGTTTCTAATACAGTGCAGGCGGTGTACACAGTATCTAATACAGTGTGTGCAGTTTCTACTACACTTCTGATGGTGTACACAGTATACAATACAGTGCAGCCATTGTGCAGTTTCTAATACAGTGCAGGCGGTGTACACAGTATATAATACAGTGTGTACAGTTTCTAATACACTTCAAGTGAAACTTCCTTTTCTCTCAAGGCCCCCTTTATCCAGATAGCATTCCTGCAGGCCCTCCAAACACACAGGAAGAGGAGGAGGAGGAGGATTGTGTCAGCATGGATGTAGAGGATAACACTCAGCAGCAGTCTTCAAGGGATTGTTTTCAGTCCCCAGAAACCCAAGGAGTTGTACGTGGCTGGGAGGAGGTAGTTGCAGATAATGTGATCCTTAGTGACCCAGAGGACTCAGAATTCCTCTGCAAACTTAGCTCCCTGATTCTGCAAAGCCTGCAAAAGGACCCTAGGATTCATGTTATCAAGGAGAGGGATCATTACTGGCTGGCAGCCCTTCTTGATCCACATTACAAGGGTAAAGTTGCAGAACTCATCCTGCCTTTGCAGAGGGAGCAGATAATGAAACATCTTCAGGGGACCTTGAATTTCCAGACCCTGGGAGGTTACCATTTCTTGGTGCTGGACAACGTGTTGCTGAGGCTTCGTTCAGTCAGAGGAAGAGCAGTGGAGAAGGTGGCCAGCTGACCGATGCCTTTAAACAATTTTTCAGTCCTCAGCACCAAGGTCTGATCGGTTCAAGCAACCATCACCAGCGTCTGCATTATATGCTGCAGGAATATCTAGGGGCAAGAGCAGACTTGGAGACCTTTCCAACAGAGCATCCACTGGGTTACTGGGTCTTGAGGAGGACCGCTGGCCAGAACTTGGTCAATATGCAATTGAGCTACTGGCCTGTCCGGATCCCTTAAAGACTGACTATGCTCACTATCCCATTCCTCCTCAATCTTGATGATGCAAGCTTCCAACAATATTTTTGGTTTAGGGCACCACCACTACCACCACCCAAGGCCCAATTTTTCTGCCCCTGTTTAACAGGGGCATGTAATTACAATTGTTGATATAATATTTCACAGCAGGGCCCATTCCTGTGCCCAACAAGAGTATCTGTGAGGGGTTACAGTGTTGTGGCACCACCACCACCCAAGGCCCAATTTTTTCTGCTCCTGTTTAACAGGTCCATTTAATTACCATTTTTGATATAATATTTCACAGCAGGGCCGTTCCTGCACCCAACAGGAGTAACTGTGAGGGGTTGCAGTGTTGTGGCACCACCACCACCAAAGGCCCAGTTTTTCTGCAGAGCAAATAGGGCAGGCAGTATAGTATATATACTGCTGTTCAGAGTATGTAGTGCCTGTGGGCCTGGGGGACCCCCACACCATTTTTTTTTTTAATTTTGGTGCGGGTTCCCCTTACTATCCATACCAGGGCCTGAAATGTAATTTTGCTGTGGTACTGTTATAAATATGGGAAAGATATGCTACTTTACAGGCATACTAAGGACACCCCCAGGCACGATATTTAAAGGAATATTTCATTTTTATTGTTTAACTTTAAGCATTATTAAAATCACTGATCCTGAAAAAACTGCAGTTTTTAAAACTTTTTTTGCATTGATACATGTCCCATGGGCAAAAAAAATAATTTTATTGGTAAAAAGTAGATGATAACATGATAACAGAAAAAATGTCGGATAGCGGTCACATAATGTATATGCAAGGATATATACTTTGTGAACAAGGTAACAACCCATATATGATGCAGGACAATGATCCTTAAGAGATGATAAAACCATTCTAAAATGCACATAATAACACCATATTGATATAAAAGACCTTATTAGAAAAAGTTTTATTTTGGTGCATGTTGTAAGTCCGGTGCGTTTCGTGTACCGAACACTCTTCAGGGGCAGTTTGCACCAAAATCTACAAAAAATAATATATATAGATCGATCAATAGAGTACAGTGTGCATTGTTAAAGGGGATGGTATACATATGGGGGAAGAGAAAGAATCACTCATCCCCAATAGATACTCACATGCCAGTGGAGTGTATATTACATGGGGTCAGTAGCTGCAGGCCGCCAAATAAGTCAAGTCCGGGAGCTAAGGGAAGAGCCCAAAGGCCAGGCACAAGGAAATCCCTATGAGGTGTGCTGGTAATAATCCAAACTGGTGATGTGTAGTAATATGGATTCTAGAATTAATTAAAATATAATATAAATTTGTATGAAATATAAATAAAGAGTTACTAGAACCCAAAATCACAAAAATTAGTATAAGTGCCAGTTTTGTGGAATGTCTATACCTTATGGAGTAATATATAATGGCCAAAACTGTTGCCCTCTAGCAAAAACGTGCTGCCAGGAGACAGGCTAGCCCATAATGGGGACATTATATATGCGCCAAGCCACCCCCTTAGGGCTCCACCCAGCGTCACACGGTACAAACACAAACAGGAAGGGAGCCTAATCCAGTGTAGCGGTAACCGCCACCCACAGCAGCTGGGGACACCACCATCCACGTGTTTGACTAGATAGAAAACACAGCATCAGACACGGATGCACGAAGGGCAAACCTGCCCGATCACCGTATCTGCTGAAGCGAGCTTGGGGGGAGGGGCCCTGATGTGCCTCGCAGCCCCCGGATGATTGACAGACAGGACAGGCAAACAGTCCCAGACCTCACCAGGATACATGTCAGCTACTGACCCCATGTGGCTTACACTCCACTGGCATGTGAGTATCTGTGGTTCGGCTCATCCCTAGTGGAGAGACAGGTCACCAATCCTTGGGGCTCATATACTTTGAGGTAATTGTGGTTAGAGGCAGGCTATTGATCCTTGTGGCTCATTTACCTAGAGATCATTTTTGGTTTGGAAACTGGTCATCAATTATTGCGTGTCATATACCTATAGATCATTTTTCATGAGAGAAAGGTCGCCACATCCTGAGGATCATATAACTACAGATAATTTTTGTGAGAGACAGCTCACCAGTCATTGCGGGTCTTATACCTACAGATGATTTGTGGTGAGAGAAAAATTACCAATCCTTGTAGCTCAAATATTTGGAGATGATTTGCTGAGAGAAACAAGTCACCAATCCTTGTGGCTTATGTACCTGCAGATCATTTTTGGTAGGAGACACGTCACAAATCATTGTAGGTCACATACCTACAGAAAATCTTTGGTCGGAGACAGGACTTGTGACCAATATAAATACAGATGATTTGGGGAAATTGTGGTTGGAGATAGCCTATCAATCCTTGTGGCTCATATACCTCTGAGACTATTTTTGGTTGGAGACAGGTCACCGATCATTGCAGGTTATAATACCTACATCATTTCTGATGCGAGACAGGTCACCAAACCCTGGGGCTCATATACCTACAGATGATTTGTGATGAGAGACAGGTCACCAATCCTTGGGACACATGTACCTACAGATGATATGTGATGAGAGACGGGTCACCACTCCTCGGTCTCATGTACCTACAGATGATTTGTGATGATAGACAGGTCACTACTCCTTGGACTCATATACTTAAAGATGATTTGTGGTGAGAGACAGATCACCAATCCTTGGGGCTCTTGTAACTGCAGATGATTTGTGGTGAGAGACAGGTCAACAATACTCGGGGCTCATGTACCTACAGATGATTTGTGGTGAGAGACAAGTCACCAATCCTTGGGACTTATATACTGTACCTACAGATGATTTGTGGGGAGAGACAGGTTACCAATACTTGGGGCTCATATACCTACAGATGAGTTGAGGTGAGAGACAGGTCACCAATTCTTGTGGCTCATATACGTATGGATGATTTTTCACATGCTGTGCCTGCCAGCAGCGTTGTGCTTTTCTTGGTAGATAGCCTCAGTTAAAGGCTCTCCCGTGCTGTGCTCTCTTTGCAGGTCATTGTACACCCAGAAAAAGGGCAAGTGTGAATACAACAGGAAAGACAATGGGCTGGATGGAATCCAATCTGCTAATACTGGAAACAGGAGAACTGTCATGCCAAGTTACTTATTAAAAACAGGCTGTTGGCATGAATGGAAGCACATAGTAGACGAAAGACAGCTCCTAATTTTCTAATCTACAGGAACATTTTGCCCATGCCAAGAGAGATTTTGTGCAGACAGGTTGAGCAGCAAAATGTATTTGTGCACTTGTTAGATTAAATTTCATATACTGGTTGGACCATACGATCTTTGTGTGCATCACAACAAAACAGAAGAACCTGAACCTCTATTTTTGGCTGAGCCAATTTACTAATTGGTACTGTGAGATGAGTGAATGCAATAAGTTCTAAATTTACAATTTATACTGAGTCAGTAATGATTATTAACCAAAAACAATCTCACAATGGCCAAAACTGAAAGTTCAGTAATGAATTGATTAGAACTCCTATCAATTTTTTTTGAATAGGTGAGTATTTGCATTATTTAGGTCTGCTTTAAGAAGTGTAAGGCTGGTAGTGAAAGCCCCTTGCATCATCCAGCAAGATTTATCTTTAAATTAGCCATGTGATGCTAACTTTCAAATTTAATTGGGCTCAGCTGAAAATAACAGTCACCTTTTTTGAAACGCCTATCCTGGTGTGTTTAGCTTTATTATT
>CM053035.1:155792427-156109965 GCA_028564925.1 Lithobates sylvaticus | reverse complement strand
CTGTCATTGTAGAAAAGTAAAACACAATAGTCAATGATTATTTCAAATCAAAAAAACCTTTATTTAGGTCTCAGCAACAGACCAAAGAGGAACGCAGCCATGGTGAAACTTGGGGAATTTGCAAAGCCTTGGACACCCATGGCAACCATCATTTTACAGACTTAAACAATTGGGGGCATGAAGACTACCTATCTAAATAATAAGGGAGCGCAATCTGGTCCTGAAGTCCAAAACATCCGGAACTGCAGCAGATGCCATCTAGGTCCCCAGGCTCTGGTACTACGAGAGGCTCCATCTTCTCTCAGACCAGACTGAGTCCAGGTTGTCACTCTCAGGTCTTCCTTGTACGCTTCCTTCCACGCCGTGGTGCTGGTGCTGGTGGGGTGGCAGAAGGAGGAGGAGGAGGCGGAGCAAGGTCACTCTCGCAAACATGTGTGAGGGGAGTCATCTCCCCAGCCATCCCCTCATTTAGTATTTTGAGGATGACCTCCTCACACATGCTGCGTTGCCCCGCCTCCATACCCGTAAATTTACTTGTAACCAAGGAGGCAAAGGCCTCCTCGTAGGTGGGTGTGGCATAGAGGGAGGCTGAGGCATCTTTTATCAGCTGGAGCGCTGACTCTCCCACCTCCCCCATGTTTTTCGCCCTTCTGTAGGGAAGGCGGAGGGGAGAGACTTGGGAGACAGTCAGGCTCCTACGCCTACCCCCCTCTTGGCTGCCACTACCCCCTGCCTCCTCCTGACTGCCACCTTCCACAGCCACCTCCTGGCTGAGGTCTTCCTGTGTATGAAAAAGGGACATAGTTTCAGTTATTTGTTCATCAAACACACACAATTCTCATCTAGTGACTGTTGCAAAATGTTTTCAAATACAAAACCATACAATTCTCAGCCCTGCAGTTTAGATTCTTCCCAAAAATGTCTCCCACACCACTGTCTGTTGATATGTCAATCACGTTAGGAAATAAGCAATTGGGGATACTGAATTAACTGAACATCATTCATTATTCAACAAACTGGTTCCAAAACTACTATACCTGGAACAAGCTGGGCACCTGCACATATTCCTGACTGGAAGGCCCAGGTTGGTCCTCGGAAGCCTCATCAGGGGTGGCGTGCGTGGAAGGACGCGTGCAAGGAAGAGTCGAGAGTGACTTCCTGACAGTAGCCTGGTCTTTGAGAAAGTGGAGCCTGTCATAGTACCAGAGCGTGGGGACATGGACATCAGCTGCTGCAGCTCCAGATGCTTGTGACTTCAGGACCTTATTGCGCTCCCGGAAATAGGTAGTCTTCATGTTGTTGATCTTCACTTTTAAGTTTGCGACGGTTGCCATGGGCAGGGTAGGCTTTACAAATGCCACCAGTTTCAGCAGGGCTGCGTACCTCTTTGGTCTGTTGCTATAATCCCTGTGTTTTGCCTGCCATAAGAGGGGGAATTGCCGGTATTTATCAATGAAGTGTGGGAGAAAGCTCACGTTGTAGAACGCCTCCATCACCTCTGCAAGACACAACGCCACACAAAACAATATAAATAATGTCAGCCTAAACTCTCCTAATCTTCTCCATAAAGAAGCCTCAAGTTCTAATCTGTCTAGGCTAGTTATGTACCAACGTCAAATTGTACCTTCGTTTGTAGCGATCGTCTCGTGCGTGAGCTTTCTCTCCCCTCGTCTCCCAGATCGTGGCTACGACACAGGCGTGTGACGTTTTATATACAGTGCGCATGCGTCAAACTCCGCCCGCCCCTGACGATCTTTCTCGTCTATTCCCCACCCCTTCTCTTTACGGCGCAGTGGGGAGAGCACATGGCGGGGACACAGCAGGTGCGCCCCAAATATCCCCCCAACGAGGAGGAGGACGAGGAAAGGCCGGAGGCAGAAACGTCCCGATCCCGGAGCCTGAAATTCAAGGCCTCCAATATGTCATTTGGAGAAATGTTGGAGATGGTGGACATATTAAAGAGGAGCGACTATGATGGGAAGTATGGGCCTTACCTCAACCCCAATGTCCGCAAGGCCAAGATCATGTCTAAAGTTGTGAGAAGGCTGTACAATCATTTTGGGGTACAACGATCCAAGGAGCAACTGAGGAAACGCTGGTCAGACCTGAAACTGAGGGAGGCCGATCAGTACAGAAAGATCAAGAGAATTCTTCAAAAAAGTAAGTAGTTGTGTTTTGTGTTTGATTTCTTGCTTGCATACTGCTCCATGTGGTTTGATTTTTACAAAGTTGTACATTCCAAAATGGCCACTTTCATGTTCGTCTGTGCATTCGATCGTACTCAGCCTCGATCTTTCTGCCACTGTCATGGTCGTGTGTGTGTCCATTCGATCGTACGCAACCTCGATCGTGCGGCCACTTATAATACGATGTTTGGTGTTTTTTTGTGGGAAAGGAAGTTTGTTCTCCCTAGAAATGTCATCCAGAATGTAAAGCCAATTTATTCAATGTAAAGGAGAGGTCACCCAGTAGCTGTTTACCCATCTGGACTCGAGAGCACTAGTGCTGGGACACCCAAACCCCCTTTTTATTAGCCTTTTCCACACATGTGCTCCAGTGGATACTAGAGGGGGGTCTCCATCACACAAACTTCTACCAAAAAGCTAGTCAGTTTAGCACCTTTACAAAGTGACTACATTCATGTAGTTGACATTTGTAACTGGCCAAACTAAAATAGTGTCCGTCACTTTCAAGCAATGTTTGTCATTTCCTATTTCTGCCCTCAATAGTTTGTGTTGCTAAATCTTCCTTTTGGACATTCTCATAGGGGAGCGAAAACTTGGGCCGTCTGAGGAAACCCCCAAACCAACACCTCCCAAAAAAGGGGAAAGAGCAGAAGCAGAGGAGGAGGAGGAGGAAGGAGAGATCATCGAACTTGGAGAAATTGTCACCACAACAGGTGAGTGTGGGAGAACACAGCTACTGGTAAGCTAATCCATGTATGGCTGCCTCATTTCCAACACCCCATTTTTGTTTGTTTGTGGTTTTTAGGTGACGTGGATGTTGTGGAAGAAAAATCGCACTTTACCACAGAGAGTGCCCACGTACTCATCGGAGAGATAATGGTCTGCAATCGAGATCTAGATTACATAAAGCAAAACATCAATGATGTTCAACAAAAATTGAAGAACATCATTGATGTTTTAGGAAAAATATGAAAACGCACCAAGTAATTAACACACATTTGTGCCAGCTTCTGAACACATTTGCAACTTAAAAACTGTCTGAAATTTGGAACATGCACACATTGTGTCCACATGTGCTAGCTCCCACCATGGTGGATGAATGGCAACGTTTTTTTGGGGGTGCAAACACTTTACGAACTACGAAAGTGGTTGTGGTGAAGGGGTTGCACCCCCAAAAAACGTCCATTCATCCCCATGATGGAAAATGGCACTTTTGAAGCTTCTAGGCATGTGTTTTCCCATCTAATGACCATTTTCAGACCCAAATTGTGTGCATGTTCCAAATTTCCACTTTTCGGGGGTGACCCCCCCATGTGATGAAGGCAAGATCAAACACACTTTGAACATATAGTCATGTCTGATCTTGTCTTCACTTTACAAAGTTGAACTTTCCAAGTTCCTAGGTTCTGTTTTGCTCCATGCCTGGTTTTACCAATTGCGGAATGTTTGTAAACAATGTTGTAAATAACCAAGATGTTGTCAGTTTTGGCGTGAAGATTGTAAACGCACTTGGGAATGTTTTCCTAGTAAACTTTTATTTTTCTAAATGTGTGGCTTCCTTATTTAAAAAACACAATGCATTATGTATGTAAAATGAAAAGGATATGGGGGGCAATGGGTGTTATTTACTAAAGGCAAATCCACTTTGCACTCCAATTTTCTTTCCCGGGGAACTTTTTCAATGCACTTGTAGAGCATAGCGGATTTGACTTATGTAAATGACACCCACAGTGCTTTGTACGAAAACACGGAGCACAGCATTTTGGAGAATACACACATGTCAGACCTGGTGATGAAAAGGAGTATTTTGGGTGTCAGTTATGCAGTACAAACCTTCTCTAGACCAAAGATTAGGTAGCAAACACACAACATGAGAATAATCTTTTTGGGAAGAAGAGACAGTTACCTCCTTTTGCCCAGAAAGTGCATTCCCACTGTCGAAGGCAAAGGGAAAAAATGTCAAAGTAAAATAAGCTAAAAAGAAGACTGAAATGACATGAAATCATAGGTTGGTTAAAATATCAGATTTATTAAAAAATGCCTCTCACACATCGTCAGGCAGAGCAATGGCCCCCCTACCCACAAAGTACTGCATATATTGGTCCCGGACCACACGGGCATTTAGAGGGGGCAAGCCTGGACGTGCCACTCGAAGGGCTGTGAGTTCGGCATTTGGAGGGCCCTCCACATCTGGGCCAACGGGCACCACATAGTTCCTGTTATGTCTTTTGAGGAAGTTGTGCAATATGCAACAGGCAAGAACTATGTGGTTCAGTTTGTATTCCGCCAAGTTAAATGCCGTCAGGAACAGGCGGAAGCGGCTGGCCAGGATGCCAAAAGCGTTCTCCACAACTCTTCTGGCTCTGGACAGCCTGTAGTTGAAGACCCTCTGGTCCGGGGTGAGGGTCCTCATCGGGAACGGCCTCATCACATGGGGAGTCAACGCAAACGCTTCATCTGCGACAAAGACGAAGGGGAGTCCTTCGGCATTCTCCTCTGGAGGTGGCAAGCACAGACTGCCACTTTGGAGACGCCAGTAGAACTCCGTGTGCGTAATGGCCCCACCATCCGATATCCGGCCGTTCATCCCCACGTCCACATACATAAACTCGTATGTTGCCGACACCACCGCCAACATCACTACACTATTAAACCCTTTATAATTATAATAGTAGGACCCCGAGTTGGGCGGTGGGACGATGCGGACGTGTTTCCCATCAATTGCCCCTCCGCAGTTAGGAAAGTCCCAACGGCTGGCAAAGTGGGAGGCCACAGTCTGCCATTCCTGTGGCGTGGAAGGGAACTGTGGAGTGAAACAAGAAAAAAAATTAGTCACTTTGCACCTAAACATTGCAAGCAGATTAGACAATCAACATCTTGGAACAAGAGCATTGTCTAAAATTGGAGGCTGGAAAGTATTTGCACAGAAAAGTAGAGGCTCCCCTTCACAGATTACTCACCCCCCCATCAATCCCCCCACTTCTGATGGGCCATTGGCAATAACTAGGGGTTTTGGGGGGGGGGGTGGTGGACAGCTAACCCTCTGCACTTCATTGATTGGCAAATGGCTCAATAATGTGGGCTAGTTTGGCCAGACCCTCTGTACTTAACACTATTGGCAGGCCACAGGAAAGATCAAATAACATTTCAACCCCCCCCCCCCCCAAAAAAGGCAGGCACAGTGTGACATTATTAAATTACCAAGCAAGCTAATAGGAGGGAAAGAAGACAAAAAAATAGGAAATGGAATGTATGGAGGCAGTCCCTTGCACTACATGCTTTGCTGAATTCATCCCTAAAGATGCGCACTATAAAGAGGTAGGTATATAGTGTGTATGGACCTTGGGAAAGCCAGCAGATAAAGGATTGGTACCATCTGACAGAGCAGTTGGGGGAGGGGGTTCCTAATGAGTTTGCCCCCCACCAAAAGAACAAAAAAAGGGGGCTCTACATGAAGTAAACCACACAGCAAACATTTGTGCATATTTTAGGGGGTGTTTGGGGGCAAACAATACTATGCAGCAGACAAAAGACATTGCTTAAGTGACTAGGCCATAGGTGTCTATTGGGGCAGAAGAGCATGCTGGTGAGGTAAGTGAAGGGAAAAATGCATGAAGGAGAAAAGGGGCACAGCATATTAGAGCATATTGCAATCATGGTAATTAGGGAAGGAGGTCAAAAATACAAGTCATTCGCAAACAGAGCATACATAGAAGGGAATAGTAAAGTAGAAATGTTACCTTAATATAGTCCTCCTGCAGGACCTGAATGATGGCAGAACAGGTCTCTGGAATAATGATTCCCAGGGCCTGGGGAGAGATACCTGAAGAGAACTTCAAATCCTGAAGACTTCTCCCTGTCGCCAAGTACCTCAACGTGGCAACAAGCCTCTGCTCCGGAGTAATGGCTTGTCTCATGCAGGTATCCTGCCGGCTGATAAAGGGGGTCAGCAAAGCCAAAAGACGGTGAAAATCGGGGTCCGTCATCCTGAGAAAGTTCCTGAAATCATCAGGATTATTCTCCCGGATCTCACGAAGCAAAGGCATGTGCGAGAACTGGTCACGCTGAAGCAACCAATTCTTGGTCCACATACTCCTCGTCACTCTGTTCATGGACGGGTCTTGGCTCAAAGCTAAAAGCCCGACACCAATTCCGCGTACAGCACGAACTCGGCGACGAGTACGCACGGGAAACATCGCTCAGAAGGTCACAAAAGGTCGGCTGGTCAGAACGGACAAACAGAAAGCACCGATAAACAGCAAGGCCTGAAAGAACAAAGTGAATACCAGCAACGAGCAGACAATAAGCAGTGCAAATCAAAGCGTCCTATATCAAGATATAGGCCGCAATGACCAACAAATGCGAACTGACTACACGCACTAATAAACAGATACGCACGACAAGCACAAACTGAAGAGCAGTAACGATCTGAGTCAGAAAACTGAGAAGCGCGAATCTGAAGTCACCAAACTTCCACTAACTCTCGATAAACACGGGATCAGCAGAAGGAGCCCAACGGGTGCCTGACGTGGTGCTGAACTTCCCTTTTCTAATCTCGTGGACGACGACTTACGTCACGACGTTCTTCCGGACCGGATATTCCGACAACTTTGTCCGACCGTGTGTACGCAACGCCAACATCGGACAAAGTACGTCGGACAAAGTCCGACTGACCTGGTCCGCGGATTGTCCGAGCGTGTGTATGGGGCTTAAGACTTTAAAATTTTGTGTACGGTTCCTTCGGGATAAAAAAAAAGTTGGGAAAGGCTATGTAACAGATATATTCTGCTTCCTCTATAAATGTCTAATGCATTTTTAAACCACGCATTAAGTGATACTAACTAATACAGGGGCACTAAATGCTACTGTACAGCTTGTGACAAGCATTATGAACTTATGTCAAAAAAAAATTCTCGCCCAAGCTTGCAGTCTTTCATCCATAAAATAATCCAATTGTCATCTATCATAATTAGCACAAAAGTGAAAGTTTCCTGATCAGTGAGATAATAAACCACTCAAGGCATCCTCAAGGCATCCTTGCAACCACCAACGTTTCATTGTTTTAATGATAATTGTAAATAAATATTGTTATTTTTACAGTTCTATGCTTGTTGACTATTTTGCACCTTAGAGCCCTTTTACACTGCCAGTGCCCGGGCGTCGGCGGTAAAGCGCTGCTAGTTTTAGCGGTGAATTACCGTAATTTTTTCAGCGTTTTTGCAGTGCTAGTGGGGGTTATAAGCGCCCCACTAGCGCTAGAATAAAGGGTTAAAAGCGCCGCTGCCAAGGTGCTTTGCAAGCGCTTCAGCGGTGCTGCCCATTGATTTCAATGGGCAGGGGTGCTTTAGGAAACTTTTTTGGACGTCCTGCCAGCGCAGCGCCCCAGTGTGAAAGCACTCGGGCTTTCACACTGGGATTGCAGATGAGGCTTTTTTCAGGCACTTTACAGGCGCTATTTTTAGCGCTAAAGCGCCTGAAAAACGCCTCCAGTGTGAAAGGGGTCTTAAAAATCCCACCCTAAACATTCACACTGGTCCTTTTTGCATCTAATAATAGTTGTGGATGATTGTTGGTGACAAAATGGAAATAGCTGCTTCTTTTATGATGACCATCCTACTTTCCCCAAGCATTACTAACATAATAAAGTATATTTAAAAGATTTTTACCTTTGGCTAAAACCTGCAAATCTGTGCCAGTCTGATACTTCTTTTTCCTTCTCGCTGTTGGTGTTTTGCGGGAAATAGATGCTATCTTCACAAGTCGCATTTGGTTTGATACTTTATCAGGAACTTTTTCCTGAGCACCTTTTTTTGACCACTGCGCCTCACTGCCTCTGCTTTGCTGTGTTGTCTCATTTACATCAGTGTCCTTTGTCTTCATCTGTCTTTCATGTTGTTTGATTCCCTCTGACCCCAGAGTTTGTTTTGATGTATCACATTTTACTTGCTGTGAGTCCTCTTCTCTTGTCTCAGTCGGACTGGCTTTTAACTGCATTTTGTGAAATGGTTGGGCTGGGTCATCAGAGAGCCCAAGCCAGTTAATTGTGGACAGAAATTGAATGCAGTTTATCTGTCAAGAGAATAATATTTAATGGATGTTAGCCAAAGGCTGGTCAAAGCATCATCTCAGGTACTTTTGGGTGTATGCAAATAAATGAGATGCAAACAAACAAAACACTTCACAAGCATGCATCAAGGGCTGCTTTACCGTGTTTTGCACAACAAGTGCTTAATCATAAGGATCTTATAATTAAGTGTTTTTTGTGCAAATCAAATCTGTAATTAGATAATACATTTAGGATAGTTTAATTCATTTCATTAAACGTTCTTTCTTTGTATTTGTGTTCTTTTCCTATTTTTTTAAATAATGAGGGAAAATTAGGGGCTGTTTTTATGGCATAAGAACAGGTCCATGTTAGGTATAGGGGCTTCCATAACCATCAGAAGCTCTTTCAGAACAAGCTCACCCTTAAAAAAAAGCCATCTCACCTTAATTTAACTTTCTGTATTGACTTTTGACTAAAATGGCACAATTTAGCTGAAATTACCTTATTTTTCATCATCAAGGAAATTGAAACCCATTTTGCTCATCCCCAGTTGTCAGACATCAATAGCTATCTATTAATGTAACTTCAGTGAATCATCCTCAGGCAGACTTTAGTTTAGTTCTAAAGTTCCAGTGTAGTGTCCTATTACTCAGTCAAATAAAAAAAATAGTTTCTTACCAAATATGTTGTCATTAAAATTCTTATCAGAATTTTAAATCTTACCTGAACACAAATGCTTCATATTTAATGCCACACCTGGAACTTTTATTGTGTCTAGTATTACCAACTCTACCTTCATGCCCTGATTACAGGTGGAATTGTATTCCTTCCTCCTTATATTACAATATCAAATTTAAAGTGTAAATGGAAATTTTCAGAAAAGCTTGAGAATACCCATACTTAAGCCCCATACACACGGTCGGACAATCCGCGGACCAGGTCCGTCGGACCATGTCCGTCATACTTTGTCCGATGTTGGTTTTGCGTACACACGGTCGGACAAAGTTGTCGGAAAATCCGATCATTCTGAACGTGGTGACGTTTGTTGCCTACGACGGGACTACGTAGAGGCTAGTAGCCAATAGCTTTGGTCTTGTAATGTGATCTGAGCATGCGTAGCACTTTGTCCGGTCGGACAACCGTACACACGATCGGATTTGGTGTGATCGAACCGTGTTGTCGGCAAATCTTTCCAGCAGGAGATAAGACCGTCGGACAAACCGATGTACACTGTCCGATGGTGCATACACACGGTCTGATTTTTCAACAACATTGTCCGATCGGACAGAATCCATGAAAAAGTCCGACCGTGTGTATGGGGCTTTAAAGTAAGTATAGTGGCTGCTACTGCTGACCTTTGGTTCTAATTATATTAGTTCCCTGGTTATCATGCTCAGGGCTTTTTTTCTTATGCCGCTTACACACGAACAGACAATCCCCCAGTGTGTGGGCGTCGGCGGACTTTTTGGCGCCAAAAGTCCGGCGGATTAGGTTTTAAGTTTTGTTTTAAAATTATCCGCTGGACGTGGCAGTCCGGTGGACAATCCCGCAGTGAATGCCGCCGCGCTAGCCCCGTCACCTGGCATGGATAGAAAGGGAATCCCCACCCCGAAAAAACGACGTGGGGGTCCCCCCCAAATCCATCTCAGACCCTTATCCGAGCACGCAGCCCGACAGGCCAGGAAAGGGGTGGGGACGAGCGAGCCAGAACTTGCCTCAGGTAAGGTCAGTGTTCATGATTCAACAACAAGAAAGAGACTGGGCAAAAATGGTTTTCAAAAGTGGCAACAAAAGTGAGTACACCCCTAAGTGAAAATGTCCAAATTGGGCCCAAATTGTCAATATTTTGTGTGGCCACCATTATTTTCCAGCACTGCCTTAACCCTCTTGGGCATGGCGTTCACCAGAGCTTCACAGGTTGCCACTAGAGTCTTCTTCCACTCCTCCAAGACGACATCACAGAGCTGGTGGATGTTAGAGCCCTTGCGCTCCTCCACCTTCGGTTTGAGGATGCCCCACAGATGCTCAATATGGTTTAGGTCTGGAGACCTGCTTGCCAGTCCATCACCTTTACCCTCAGCTTCTTTAGCAAGGCAGCGATCGTCTTGAAGGTGTGTTTGAGGTCGTTATCATGTTGCAATACTGCCCTGCAGCCCAGTCTCTGAAGGAAGGGGATTATGCTCTGCTTCAGCATGTCACAGTACATGTTAGCATTCATGGTTCCCTCAATGAACTGTAGCTCCCCAGTGCCGGTAGCACTCATGCAGCACCGGACCATGACACTCCCACCACCATGCTTGACTGTAGGCAGGACATTTGTCTTTGTACTCCTTACCTGGTTGCCGCCACACATGCTTGACACCATCTGAACCAAATAAGTTTATCTTGGTCTCATCAAGTCATGAATTCAGTAATCCATGCCCTTAGTCTGCTTGTCTTCAGCAAACTGTTTGCAGGCTTTCTTGTACATCATCTTTAGAAGGCTTCCTTCTGGGACGACAGCCATGCAGAACAATTTGATGCAGTATGCGGCGTATGGTCTGAGCACTGACAGGCTGACCCCCCCACCCTTCAACCTCTGCAGCAATGCTGCCAGCACTCATACATATATTTCCCAAAGAAAACCTCTGGATATAACGCTGAGCATGTGCACTCAACTTCTTTGGTCGAACATGGCGAGGCCTGCTCTGAGTGGAATCTGTCCTATTCATCCGCTGTATGGTCTTGGCCACCGTGCTGCAGCTCAGTTTCAGGGACTTGACAATCTTCTTATAGCCTATGCCATCTTTATGTAGAGCAACAAGTCTTTTTTTCAGATCCTCAGAGAGTTATTTGCCATGAGGTGCCATGTGGAACTTCCAGTGACCAGTATGAGAGAGTGAGAGCGATAACACCAAATTTAACACACCTGCTCCCCATCCACACCTGAGACATTGTAACACTAATGAGTCACATGACCCCGGGGAGGGGGAATGGCTAATTGGGCCCAATTTGGACATTTTCACTTTGGGGTGTACTCACTTTTGTTGCCAGTGGTTTAGACATAATTGGCTGTGTGTTGAGTTATTTTGAGGGGACAGCAAATTTACACTGTTATACAAGCTGTACACCCACTACTTTACATTGTAGCAAAGTGTAATTTCTTCAGTTTTATCACATGAAAAGATAATGAAATATTTACAAAAATGTGAGGGGTGTACTCACTTTTCTGAGATACTGTATATATATATATACATTCTAGTATATATGAATATACTCTGCATCCAGTGTAGCCTATATCTACAGTGCATTCGGTGGTGTACCGTTTATAATACACTTCAGGCGGTGTACACAGTATCTAATACAGTGTGTACCGTTTCTACTACACTTCTGGTGGTGAACACAGTATACAATACAGTGCAGCCGTTTTACAGTTTCTAATACAGTGCAGGTGGTGTACACAGTATCTAATACAGTGTGTGCAGTTTCTACTACACTTCTGGTGGTGTACACAGTATACAATACAGTGCAGCCATTGTACAGTTTCTAATACAGTGCAGGCAGTGTACACAGTATATAATACAGTGTGTACAGTTTCTAATACACTTCAAGTGAAACTTCCTTTCCTCAAGGCCCCCTTTATCCAGATAGCATTCCTGCGGGCCCGCCAAACACACAGGAAGAAGAGGAGGAGGAGGATTGTGTCAGCATGGATGTAGAGGATAACACTCAGCAGCAGTATTCAAGGGATGGTTTTCAGTCCCCAGAAACCCAAGGAGTTGTACGTGGCTGGGAGGAGGTAGTTGCAGATAATGTGATCCTTAGTGACCCAGAGGACTCAGAATTCCTCTGCAAACTTAGCTCCCTGATTCTGCAAAGACTGCAAAAGGACCCTAGGATTCATGTTATCAAGAAGAGGGATCATTACTGGCTGGCAGCCCTTCTTGATCCACATTACAAGGGTAAAGTTGCAGGGGAATGTATATCTCCATATACTGGGACTTTAAATGAAGCGCACAAGGAAAGGGGGTTAGTGCGCCTCCATCCCTATATTGAATACAAAAATATTAAAAGAGTGTGGGACTTTAAATGAGGCGGACTTGAACACAAATATAGAAGTAGGAAGTAGTAGTTTTAATGTACATAAATGTCAAATTACACAACGTTATGTGTGTCAGTCACTCAATACATGTACAAAAGTCTTAGAGAATACATAGTATACATATAAATGGGGTATAAAAACATAATTGCCATAATAGGGGAACAGTTTTGCATAATTAATGAATGCAACTAATAATGTACAGTAAAATTCATGAAGGTAAGGATAGAAGTATGAGGGAGAGTGTCCTCACAAGCTCGACGCGTTTCGTTGGTTATCTGTAAATAATGATGAAAAGTACTCAATCAAAAAAATTCATTTCCCATATCCCCTTTTTTTGAGTACTTTTCATCATTATTTACAGATATTCGTTATTTGCTCCTGATGAGTCGGTTAACCAACGAAACGCGTCAAGCTTTTGCAGTTTCAAATATGGCTGATCCCCATATTTGAAACTGCAAATGCTTGATATCATATACATATTACCTATATTAGAAATTGCAAACTCCTTGATATCCAATACCTATATCTTGGGCTATATTAAGTCCACATTATGATACTTGTTGAATATAGGAGTACCTATCTATATATTGAAGTAATTGGACCATATGCAATATGGTGTATTTAATACCCCATATATATGGCCCATTTTTACCCATTAATATACAATATTATAATGTTAAAAACAAACACTTCTTTTATAGTGTGGATAACTCCCAGGCTATACTATTGGGTGTGCACTAACAGCATACCATGTATCCCTTCAGAGTCACCCTATACAACATTACTCAGGGATGCAAGTATACTGTTGATATCTAATATAAATATCACATCTATTATAAGCACTGGCACTATACAGCAAACATGTTCTATTTATTTTTATTTGTCCCTATATATATCCTCTGTAGTTACCGGATGCATCCCTATATCCCTGTCTGCATTTTTTGAACTCCGGCTCCCTGGTCTTCAGTGATGACCAGCTAGGGGTCCGACGTGTCATTGGGTCGGGTCACACGGAACGCACGCCTCCGGGGACATCTGGAGAACTTCCTTTGTAGGGCTGTGGCGGCGCTATATCTGGCAGAGAGAACAGGCCCAACTACCCTATGCATCTGAATAGTGAGTCTGCACACAAATGCAAATGATATGATATATCCTCTTTTGTCTTCCTTTACTGTGTTTATATAAACACTGTTCACCTTTATATGTTGTACAAAAAAAAAATGTATACAATTTTTTCTCTTCTTAACAACACAGAGGCTCCTGATGAAGTGATTATCATGTTGCGAAACATGTAGAGCAACCAGTTGTTTTATAAAAAACAGCAGGACGAACGAATACCCTATCGGACCAGACCACATCCCATGTAGTGGTACTGTGCATTAATCGGGAGAGTATTTTTGAGTCCTTAGGTGTTGTTTTTCTTCTTTTTTGTCAAATCATTATTGTAAATGTGTGATTTTGTATAAATTATGTTTGTGAATATCTATTAAATTTTGTTAAATTTTTTTTTTAACAAGAAAACATTTTGTTAAATTTTACACGTGCCTATAAAGTCCATCTTTCTTTTCAAAAATATTCTGTCATATACCTATAGATCATTTTTCGTGAGAGACAGGTCGCCACATCCTGGGGAGCATATAACTACAGATGATTTGTGGTGAGAGACAAATTACCAATCCTTGTAGCTCAAATATTTGGAGATGATTTGCTGAGAGAAACAAGTCACCAATCCTTGTGGCTTATGTACCTACAGATAATTTTTGGTAGGAGACACGTCACAAATCATTGTAGGTCACATACCTACAGAAAATCTTTGGTCGGAGACAGGACTTGTGACCAATATAAATACAGATGATTTGGGGAAATTGTGGTTAGAGTTAGCCTATCAATCCTTGTGGCTCATATACCTGGGAGACTATTTTTGGTTGGAGACAGGTCACCGATCATTGCAGGTTATAATACCTACATCATTTCTGATGCAAGGTCACCAAACCCTGGGGCTCGTATACCTACAGATGATTTGTGATGAGAGAAAGGTCACCAATCCTTGGGACACATGTACCTACAGATGATATGTGATGAGAGACAGGTCACCACTCCTTGGTCTCATGTACCTACAGATGATTTGTGATGAGAGACAGGTCACTACTCCTTGGTCTCATGTACCTACAGATGATTTGTGATGAGAGACAGGTCACTACTCCTTGGACTCATATACTTAAAGATGATTTGTGGTGAGAGACAAGTCACCAATCCTTGGGACTCATACTGTACCTACAGATGATTTGCGGGGAGAGACAGATTACCAATACTTGGGGCTCATATACCTACAGATGAGTTGAGGTGAGAGACAGGTCACCAATTCTTGGGACTCATGTTCCTACAGATGATTTGTGGTGAGAGACAGGTCACCAATCCTTGAGGCTCATGTACTTAAAGATGATTTGTAGCGAGAGACAGGTGACCAATCCTTGAGGCTCATATACGTATGGATGATTTTTCACATGCTGTGCCTGCCAGCAGCGTTGTGCTTTTCTTGGTAGATAGCCTCAGCTAAAGGCTCTCCCGTGCTGTGCTCTCTTTGCAGGTCATTGTACACCCAGAAAAAGGGCAAGTGTGAATACAACAGGAAAGACAATGGGCTGGATGGAATCCAATCTGCTAATACTGGAAACAGGAGAACTGTCATGCCAAGTTACTTATTAAAAACAGGCTGTTGGCATGAATGGAAGCACATAGTAGACGAAAGACAGCTCCTAATTTTCTAATCTACAGGAACATTTTGCCCGTGCCAAGAGAGATTTTGTGCAGACAGGTTGAGCAGCAAAATGTATTTGTGCACTTGTTAGATTAAATTTCATATACTGGTTGGACCATAAGATCTTTGTGTGCATCACAACAAAACAGAAGAACCTGAACCTCTATTTTTGGCTGAGCCAATTTACTAATTGGTACTGTGAGATGAGTGAATGCAATAAGTTCTAAATTTACAATTTATACTGAGTCAGTAATGATTATTAACCAAAAACAATCCCACAATGGCCAAAACTGAAAGTTCAGTAATGAATTGATTAGAACTCCTATCAATTTTTTTTGAATAGGTGAGTATTTGCATTATTTAGGTCTGCTTTAAGAAGTTTTAGGCCCCTTTCACACCGGGGCGTTTTTCATGCGGTACAGCGCTAAAAATAGCGCCTGTTCACCGCATGAAAAAATCCGGCCCCTTTAACTCCAGTGTGAAAGCTGGCGGGCTTTCACACTGGAGCGGTGCGCTAGCAGGATGACAAAAAAAGTCCTGCTAGCAGCATCTTTGGAGCGGTATAGGAGCGGTGTGTTCACCGCTCCTATACCGCTCCTTCCCATTGATTAGAATGGGACACCGCGGTGAAACCGCGGCAATACCGCCGCAAAGCAACGCTGCGGCGGCGCTCTGCGGGGGCTCTTTAACCCTTTTTCAGCCGCTCGCGGGGGGTAAAACCGCACCGCGAGCGGCCGAAAACCGCGGTTAAAACGACGGCTTTACCGTCACCGCGGCTCCCCGCCCCAGTGTGAAAGGGGCCTAAGGCTGGTAGTGAAAGCCCCTTGCATCATCCAGCAAGATGTAGCTTTATATTAGCCATGTGATGCTAACGTTCAAATTTAATTGGGCTCAGCTGAAAATAACAGTCACCTTTTTTGAAATGCCTATCCTGGTGTGTTTGGCTTTATTATTTGAGCCTAATGAGTATTTGCACATATAGATGTTTTATCTCTCCTGACTGATATCAAACAGAATTTTCTCAGATACAGGAGCCAGTTAAAGTTTATAAAAGGGCTAGGTGTAACATTTAATATGCATCCATTCCAGAAAGACACAGTGAAACGGTTTGTGCATACATGAATATGTGTACAAAATACATTATACATGAAATGGAGGAGAGTCAAAGAATAAAAAACTAGTGTGCAAATAAATACATATTTGGTCTGTGTTCCAAAAGCTGGGTACATACTGTCTGAAAATCAGCTGGTTCAGCAGGAACCAATGACTGCAAGTGCTGATCTGTGAATACTGGTGGGGGATGGGGGCCGGAAATCTTCCTCGCTATCAGAGTTCAATAGAAAAGGAAAGGAGATCTCCTCACCAACATTGCTTGTGTTGGTACGGTGATCAGTACGTTTTCTTGTGTTCAATCCGCTGGGTTCAAACCGCTATTGCGTGTACCCAGCTTTGCTAGGAATGGGTTCAGTTCAAGGCAGGTTCGCAGAAGATGACTAAAGTTCGGGTGCTGAATGCAAACCCCATTGAAGTCAAGGGGAGCCAAATGTAAAAAAAATAAAAAGGTAATGGACATGTTCTAGGCTAATAGGCAAGGGATTGTCAAACAAATAGCACAGGGGGCTTGGCACTGCTCTGGGGAACATGCACCAAAGCATGTCTAATGTCGCGTACACATGATCGGAATTCTCGGTGGAAAAAGCTCTGATGGTTTTCCCGTCGGAATTCCGACAGAATTTCACTCAAACTGTCTTGCCTACACACGGTCACACCAAATTCCGACGGTCAATAACACCACGGCATACAACACACTCGACTGCACTATAAAAAGGAAGTTTAATGCTTCTGAGCATGCGTCAAATTGTTTCCGAGCATGCGTCAGAATTTTGCGTGTCGGAATTGCATACACACGATCGGAAAATCCGATAGTGTTAGGGGGGGGGGGGGGGGGGGGGGGGGGGATGCAAAATGTAAAAAAAAAATAAAAGGTAATGGACATGTTCTAGGCTAATAGGCAAGGGATTGTCAAACAAATTGTTTCCGAGCATGCGTCAGAATTTTGCGTGTCGGAATTGCATACACACGATCGGAAAATCCGATAGAAAGGTTTTCCGTCGGAAAAATTAAGAACAGGTTCTCAATCCAAAGTCTGTCGGAAATTCCGACAGAAAAAGACCGATGGGCATACACACGGTCGGAAAATCCGATGAAAAGCACCCATCAGACTTTTTCCATCGGAAATTCCGACCGTGTGTACGCGGCATAACAGTCTCTTGATGAGCATACTTTCAAAGTCTCTCCCTTGATCTGAATGGATTTGTTGGGGTAGACCATAATGGATGAAGAATTTCTCTACAAGAACTTTAGCTACAGTCGAGGTCTGTTGGTCTTTAGTTGAAAACAACAGAGTATATCGAGCAAAGTGGTCAGTCACTACCAATACATTGTCCTGACCATTTGAGCCAGGTCCCAAGCACAGAAAGTCAATGCACACCAATTCCATGGGCCTTGGCTCTGCAGGTGCCCCATTGGGGCAGCCCTCTGCATTTGGCTGTGTCCCAGTGAAGAGTTTTGGTTTCTGATAGCCAGCTCCAGAGGGCATGGCGTTAGCCTGTTCACATTTGATCATGAAGCCTTCCAGGGCTGTGAAGAATACTGTGCTCACAGTAACAGAAGCAGGGGTGAGGGGATCCACAGGGCAGAGTGCTTGGACTCACCTCCCCATTGCTTCTAACTAAAGGCCTCATCTGTATTACTCGAACTTCCGTCTCATCATTAAAGTTTAGAGTGGGACCCCAGAAGTTTGTTGGGATCCCCTTTAACCACTCCAATAGAACCAGAGTATGTGTTTCATCTTGGTCAGTCTTGAGATCTACGATGGACACTCTCTGCCTGGGAGTGAGATTGACTAATCTGCTCTTCTGACCAGGTAGTCCTGGGAATCTCTATTGCTACACTAAATTCCTTGATGGGGAAATTGCCTACTTCATATTTCCTTATTAAGTTTGTCTTACAATATCTAAAGCCTCCAATATCTTGGTTACTTTAGTTGTACAGGCACCTTTGGCTCTAGAGACGAGACTGAATATTCAAATGTATCTATGTAGTTTATACAGGACTTGAATGTAAGGAAATGGTCAACTCCCACTGCAAGCAACAATGTAACCTTTTAAGGACTTGGTCAGTTTGCAATGACATTCCTTTGATATTAAGTCAGCATCCTTGGTTCAGTCTATTGGCTTCTTTTCTGCTTGTGTCAACTAAGAATCAGAGGGATCCCAGAAAGCCCCCACATGTAGTTGATGGGGAAATTGCACCCCTAAGGAGCCGCTAGTTTAATGGGTCCTCTGAAATAAATGTCTTTCTCAGGTTAGTTGGGATGAAGTTTCATTCCTTACTGTGCAGCATGTGTAATCGGTTGACAACCCTCTCACCAATCCTGCTCTTCAGCTGTGGATGCCGATGGCAGAGGTGCCCTTCATGGATCAATGTCTTGAGCTCTGGTGAACCTGTTCTATACTGCTGGAGATGCAGAAGAAGATGGGCAAACCCCCTCTGTACTGCTGGGGATTCTGCTGCTTAGGCCATACTGAAAGCCAAGTGCCCGAGGGCTCAGCACTCTAGCCTGGATGTCTGCTTCCTTCCTCGGTGTCCCAAACCTCCTGAGCAGCTCACTCAATCCACCTCCGCTCCTCCTCCCAGGCCACATGCCCCTCTGGGAATTGTAGTTTTCTCGCCGTTGTAATGCAGTGGCACCTGTACATAATGAAACTACACCACCCAAAGTCCTTTCCTAAACAGCATCTTCTATTCCCAGTCCGAAGTTGACCAATCAGATGAAGACATAAGGAGACAATTGGGACATAATGGGTAGGTATGCCTGTACTTGCTGTCCCAACATAAGAGTTCTGTGGAGTTTCTCGCTACCTTATTTTCCTGTACCAGCACTTGGTAACATATACATTGTTCGTATTACCATTCTGCTCAAAAAAATTGCTTTCAAAAAGAGAAAAAGCAGTCCTTTCTACCAAAAGCTACAATAAAGCAGCAGCATCATATAGCAGACAAAGGCTAAGAGAGGTGTCATATGATCACAGGAAAGGAGTCAGTGACCTAGCTCCTTATATCACATCCACACCTTAGGCCTTGTTTGCAGACTGAGACATACCATTGTGCTATTTTCTCACAAAAATCAAGTTTCTTCTTCAGAATCTAAGAATAGAAGCCCTAAGAAAAAGCTAAATGCCTCAGGGCAACCCTTTTATTTCCACTAAATTCATTTTTGATAGGAAAATATAAACTTTTTTTTTTTCATTTTATGTTCGTGAACTCCTTTTGTGACCTGTGAACTCCAAAGTATCACTTGTTTTCATTCTAAAGCTTTCTAACATCTAGACTATCTACAGGAGGTGGGTAACAGGTTTATTACAACATGATGAAAAGGATATTTTTTCTCCTGGCCATTACAGAAACTGAAAAAGCATAGAGTAAAAAGGGACATCAATGGAACAATTACATTTATTCAATTTTACAATAAAAAAAATGAAGTCGGAAAATGTATTATTTTTTCTTAAAAAATTATATTGTGTGTACTACAAAATGAAAAAATTTAGCAAAATAAAAGTAGTGCAATCAGTTCAGAATTGGGCTTTGTACTGTCTCACACAAAATACTGTATATGTCAACACATATTTATGTCAGGTTTTCTGAAGACGCTATGCAAGCTATATTGATGATGTAAAAAAAATGCAGTATTTACAGTAAATAGGCAATCAGTTCTCACTGTTCATTTGTTTAGAGCAGTCAGAAGTATGAAATGTTCACCATGCATGGTGCGTATTTTATTCGAGCACCACAAACTGAAAACACTAACCACTTGACCTCCGGAAGATTATTCCCCGCCCCCCTTCCTGACCAGGCCATTTTTTGTAATATGGCACTGCGTTACTTTAACTGAAAATTGCGCGTTCATGCGAGACTGTACCCAAATAAAATTGATGCCCTTTTTCCCCTCAAATTGAGCTGTAATTTGGTGGTATTTGATCACCTATGTGTTTTTTATTTTTTGCGCTAGAAACAAAGAACAATTTTGAAAAAATAAAAGTTTGGAAACATGGATGGAAGACAGTAAGGTAAGGGTCTGTAAATGTTATGCCTATGCTTTGATATTTGATATTTTTACAAAAAAAGGACGTGAATGCTCTATTGGTACATAGGGGAGCTGGAATTTAGGAAAAAATAGGTAAAAGTATTTGGATGAGTGCATTTATTCCTATTCCTATTTCTAGGTGAACGAAAATCTGATCTGTTAGGTTTAGTTGGAATTTGACACCATTGGCCCACTGAGCCTGATCTCTGTTTGTTCCTATTTCCATAGGGTGATAAGGATCCTCCACCGTATCCAATGAAACTATATTCTGCCATCCAAATACTGTTTGATAATCATTTATGTGCCTTATATATGTTTTCCTGTTTTTATTTTTTTGATCAATTTCTTCCTTTTCCATAATTTTCCAAAGGCTAGAAAAACGCTCTTTATAATCTTCACTTTCTTTGAAAGGAAGTAACTTATGCTTAGATCCCTGAATCTAAGAGTCCAAAATTGCCAATCTTTGGACCTTCCTATCTTTTAAAAACTTTAAAAGACCTAAACCCATTTCATTGAAATACTTGAACCACTCATCAAGTTGGGTTTCCCCTTGTTGTGGGTTGACTTCCCATCTAAGACTACATGTAACCATGCTTTCTGAGATATACTGCTCAAAAAAGGCCCATTGAGCATGTGTCTCTGACACCTGGAGGTTTTTAAGTAGTACAAAAAGATGTCCTACATCACTATTGTCTCCCATTCAAACAGGTGCAGACAAATTGTTCTTTGGGTGTCGGTGGCGCCTTCACACTGAAACCCTATAGAGGTACTTTTGATGAAAGCAAGAATTGGCCTTGCTGTAAAAAATTGTAATGATATGCACCTGTCAACAGGTGCGAAAAAATTGGTCTTTGGATGTTAATTCTGCCCATGAAACCTACACCAAGAACATTCTTCCAGATTAAATCAACACCTATAACACTAGGCAGCCTTGAAGTCCTGCAGAGATTCCACATCTCAAAAAACAATTAATCAGCGACATCGGCATCAGGGGCTTCATAGCTGCTGGTAATCCAGGACTGATTCATTTTGACAAATATCAGACGGTCCACAGAGTCTGTGGACAGATGCGTTCTATGATCAGTAACAAAACCTTCAGCAGCACTAAATGCCCATTCAGAAAGCACACTGGATGCGGGGCAGTCCAGCAGCTCAATAGCATACTGGGCAATTTTGGCCAGTGGTCTATTCTCATGACGCAGTAAGCCAGTGGATTGTCTACTGAATAGCTCTCCATCTCTGTTTTTCGCCCCTAGATAATCGTCCATCATGTGATGCAGATGCTGCCGATAGGATGTGGAAGCTGACAGCCCTGGGCGACGAGGACTAAAAAAATTCAGAAATACATCACTTAGGCGGCAGCCTTCTCTACCGCTCCTCTCTTGACCATCATAAGCCTCAAAACTACGTTTTCCACTACACTGTAACCTACTAGAGTCAAGAACAGCGTTCGATAAACTCCTCTTTAAGGTGTCCTCAAGAAATGTCATCTTCTGCATTCTCTGTGGGGATGGGAGTTCTGAGACTTTCCCCTTATAACGATGGTCAAGGAGGGTTGCCAACCAAGAGTGATCCTTTTCCTTTACGCCACGTATTCTTGGGTCCTTTTGCAGGCTTTGAAGCATGAGGGAGCCCATGCACCGCAAATTTGCGGAGGCATGAGAAACAAACTCCTCAGGGTCACTGAGGTTTAGAATATTTGGAACTACCACTACCACAGCTGCAAGAATCTCTGCTCCAGTGTGGTTCCTGTCCCCTAGACACACCAGCTGAAGCACTGCATGACACCTTTTAGCCTTGAATAGCTCTTTGAACGCTTAGGGGTACTTGAGGTTCATAGGACAATTCAGCAGAGGAGGGCATGGAAGAGGAGGGGGTAGAGCTGGCACCATCACCAGCTGTATGGAGACTTGGGGCACAACAAGCTGCAGCACTGAGCCCTGTCCTGCATCCTTCCGAGTTGCAAGCAGAGTTATCCAGTGTGCTGTGAACGAAATATATTGTGCCTGCCCATGCTTGCTGGACCACGTGTCAGCAGTAACGTGTACTTTGTGGCTGACTGCCTTACCCAACGATGCCACAACATTGCCTTCCACGTGATGGTAGAGAGATGGAGTGGCCTTACGTTAAAAGAAATAGCGACTGGGAACCTGCTAATGTGGTAAAGCACATTCTACAAATTCACGGAAGGGGGCAGAATCCAACAGGTAGCAAGGCAGAAGTTGTAGAGCCAGCAGCTTTGACAAGCTTGCATTGGGTGGCAGGGACTGTATTTTTTTTCCACTGCAGCAGATGGGGCAGAGGAATTTTCCGCCTATAGGCATAGCTGGTGGTGTGCTGCTGGCAGTTGTGCTGCAAGGACCTGGGACACCCTGCTCTATACCATCATCCCTATCAGTGGAGACTGCTGAGAGGTCATGAGGTAGAGCAGGGACAGACTAAGGTGAGTAAGGAGGGATAGATTTGTGCCCCTTTTGTGTTGCTTTTAGGTGCTCTTGCCAATGGACTGAGTGGTGGGCGGTTAAATGCATTGTCTATCATGTGGTACCCAAATGGTTGGTGTTTTTGCCATGCTTAATGCGCTTGAGACAATGTTTTCAAATAACAACAGTGCGATCGGCTGTACATGTACTAAAAAAGGCCCAGACAGCTGAGCTGTGGGAAGTGGGCCGGGAGACAACAGCTCCACAATGTCATGGAATAGGGTGGCTGCTCTCTACTCATCCATGATGGCTGCCTCGTTGAGATTGTGCCTCACCCTCACTTTCCTCCTCTGCTCTATCTGGCACCGAAGTCAAGTCAGTGACCTCATTATCATCATCATCTCCTTCATCCTCTGGAGACTACTTGGTAATACGCTGCGGCTGGGGGAACATGACTGACAATTTGTGTACCAGTGTTCTCTACTCTCTGAAGGCTCATGTTCCTGCCTTCCTCAACCTCAGACTCAAAACCAACATCTGAATCAAGTAATGGCTGTGCATCGTCAATGAGCAAGCGGCTGACGCTGTGTTCAAATAACTCTGCTGACTCCTCCATGCCTGATGCCGGGGCTATGGCAGGAATAGCTGTGGACAAGGAGGCAGGTTTTGCCACTCTGGCAGCTGCAGAGGACTGTCTCTCCTTGGGTGACGGAGGATGAGGATAGTTTAGTAAGCCAGTTCACCACTTCCTCAGCATGCTGTGGCTGGATAGCACAGGCAACATCACCAAACAGAGGAAATGATGAACTGCCTGAGGACTGACCACGTCCACCTTTGCCTGTGGATACATATGCTGCTGGCCCCCTTAAGCCCCATACACACGGTCGGACTTTTTCATGGATTCTGTCCGATCGGACAAGGTTGTCGAAAAATCAGACCGTGTGTATGCACCATCGGACAGTGTTCGTCGGTTTGTCCGACGGACAAAGTCTTATCTCCTGCTGGAAATCTTTGCCGTCAACACGGTCCGATCACACCAAGTCCGATCGTGTGTATCGAATTCCTGACGGACAAAGTGCCACGCATGCTCAGATCACATTACAAGACCAAAGCTATTGGCTACTAGCCTCTACGTAGTCCCGTCGTAGGCAACAAACGTCACCACGTTCAGAATGATCGGATTTTTCGACAACTTTGTCCGACCGTGTGTACGCAACACCAACATCGGACAAAGTACGACGGACATGATCCGACGGACCTGGTCCTCGTATTGTCCGACCGTGTGTATGGGGCTTTACAGTGCCATGCGAATGTCTGCCTCTCCTTGCTGCCATCCAAGACATGATGGGGGGAGAGTGGGGTGCTTATTAACAAAATGTAATAAAGATGTGTAAATGTGTACATGGATGCAATTTAATCAATGGAAAGTGTTGTTTGGTGCGCTTTAATTTGAGTATTCATACCACAGACACACTCCAAGGATACACTATAATATACTGCGTCAAACGTGCAGTAACACACAGAACTATATGGCATTAAACTTTCAGTAACGCAATGAAATATACGGCATTAAACTTGCAATAAAGCACAGAACTATATGGCGTCAAACTTGCAGTAAAGTAATGAAATATATGGCGTTAATCTTGCAGTAACGCACAGAACTATACGTCATTAAACTTGCAGTAACGCAATGAACTAAAAGGTGTTAAACTTGCAGTAATGCAATGAAATATACGGCATTAAACTTGCAGTAACGTAATGAAATATACAGCGTTAAACTTGCAGTAACGCAATGAAATATACAGCGTTAAACTTGCAGTAATGAACAGAACTAGCAGTAATGCATAGAAATATATAGAAATATACAGCGTTAAACTTGCAGTAACGCAATGAAATATACAGTGTTAAACTTGCAGTAACGCAATGAAATATACAGCGTTAAACTTGCAGTAATGAACAGAACTATATGGTGTTAAACTTGCAGTAACGCACAGAACTATATGGCGTTAAACGTGCATTAACGCAATAAAATATACTGTTTTTATAGGGTCACTACACTCACACTGACTGAACTATCCCTACATTGTCACTAATGTAGATATGAATGGTCACACTACATTCACAATGACTGAACTATTCCTACATTTAGACTAATGTAAAGATGAATGGTCTCACTACATTCACACTGACCTATCCCTAGATGCACACTAAACTGATATTCTACTCTGACAATAGAATCAGAATAGAACACTATAGCACACTAACTGTCTAATAGCACTGAACAGAGCCATGTTTTATTATGGCTCTACGCCGCTATCACACTACAAATGGCCGCTATGGAAAGAATACTAGTGTGGGGCGGGATAAAGAGCAATGAGCCATGATTGGACACCGTCATCATGGCAGCGTCCAATCATGGCTCTGAGAGTGCTCTGTGCCCTGATTGGGTGACTCTTTAATTGCTTCAACCAATCAGGTCTTTCAATGCACTGTGCAGTGGCGCAGTGCATTGTGGTTGTTCGGTGGGCCGAACAAGTGGTCGGTCGACCCTATAATTTGGTTGTTCGGAGATAGCCAACGTTCGGCCTGAACTCATGTTCAGGCTGAACCATTCGCCCGTCCTTACTATCTAGCCCTGTAAAGAAAAAAATCAGTATACATACCTTTTCTGCAGGCGATCCAACCCGATCTCCAGCGGCGGAAGCTCTGCTGAGTACACGTCCGACAATGACTGTGAAATGAATAGGAAGTGACGTCACCTATAGACTTACTATGGTGCTTCCATGGTTGGACGTGTCCTCTGCACCCGCCCACACCGCAAAGCCGCGGCTAACAGCTCAGCGTGGGATCAGAGCTTCCACCGCTTTCTTTACAGGGCTAGATAGGTTAGTGTTAGAATGTTGATGGCTATAGATGCAGGGATTTTAGTTTTAGCATGGACTTCCACTTTAAATTGCATTGGTGAGCGAACCAATGAGATGAGCTACCCCTGCAGAGTTAAAGTCAAGTTTATATTTATGAGCTTAAAGTGGTATTAAACTCTTCAAATACAAATTATAAAATGGGTCCCATGCAGGTGTATGCCACAATGTGCTAGTACACACCGCATTCTAGCACGAGGTGACAGACTTACCGCTTAAATGGAGCCCTCTTTCGCTAAGCTGTTACTGCTCCTGCTCCATCTTTGCCTGGTCTTCCTTCTGGATTCACGCTCTCCGAACGTTTGATGTGCCAGGCCAGGATGACGTCACTGTCATGCATGCACATGGGAGTCATCATCGCAGCTCGGCGCTCTCTGTATTCACAGCACACACAGTGTTTCATGCAGAGAGCACTGCGCATGTGCCAGTGACGTCATTGGACGTGATTGCACACACGTCATTGGACGTGATTGCACACAGGTTTTTTACCTTCATGCATAGAATGCATGAAGCTAGAAAACCTTTAGCCTTTAGAACCACTTTAAACATTTTGCTTAAACACCACTTTAATGTTATGTTTTTGTCAGCTGAAAAGATCTTCTTCACAAGTGGAACAGAGCTCCTTGGATTCTTAAAAAAATATGATTTTACATTTTGACTATAGATACACTTTAAAATAATAGTACAACTGTGGCCAAAAGTTTTGAGAATGACACAAATATAAATTTTCACAAAGTCTGCTGCTTTAGTGTTTTTAGATCTTTTTGTCAGATGTTACTATGGTATACTGAAGTATAATTACAAGAATTTCATAAATATCAAAGCCTTTTATTAACAATTACATTAAGTTTATGAAAAGAGTCAATTTTTACAGTGTTGACTCTTCTTTTTTCAAGACCTCTCCAATTCGCCCTCTGGTATGCTGTCAATCAACTTCTGGGCCACATCCTGACTCATGGCAGCCCATTCGTGCATAATCAATGCTTGGAGTTTGTCAGAATCTGTGTTTTTTTTTTTTGTTCACCCGCCTCTTGAAGATTGACCACAAGTTCTCAATGGGATTAAGGTCTGGTGAGTTTCCTGGCCATGGACTCAAAATTTCGATATTTTGCTCCATCATGCTGGAAAAGGCATTGTTTGCCACCAAACTGTTCTTGGATGGTTGGGAGAAGTTGCTTTCGGAGGATGTTTTTGTACCATTCTTTATTCATGGCTGTGTTCTAAAGCAAAATTGTGAGCCCTGAGGCTGGGAAGCAACCCCACACATCAATGGTCTCAGGATGCTTTACTATTGGCATGACACAGGACTGATGGTAGCGTTTACCTTTTCTTCTCCGGACAAGGTTTTTTCTGGATGCCCCAAATAATCGGAAAGGGCATTCATCAGAGAAAATTACTTTACCCCAGTCCTCAGCAGTCTAATCCCTGTACCTTTTGCAGAATATCAGTCTGTCCCTGATGTTTTTCCTGGAGACAAGTGGCTTTTTTGCTGCCCTTCTTGACACCAGGCCATCCTCCAAAAGTCTTCTCCTCACTGTGCGTGCCGATGTACTCACACCTGCCTGCTGTCATTCCTGATCAAGCTCTGCACTGCTAGTGCCCCGATCAAGCAGCTAAATCAACTGTAGGAGACGGTCCTGGCACTTGCTGGACTTTCTTGGGCACCCTGAAGCCTTCTTCACAAATGCAGTGGAAATGTTTTTTTTTTTATGCCATTAAAGCAGAGTTCCACTCAAAAATGGAACTTCCGCTTTAACCACTCCTCACCCCCTTACATGCCACATTTGACATGTCATTTTTTTGGGGGGGGAGTGGGGGCTTCATTAGGAGGGGGACTTCCTGTCCCACTTCCTCCTTCCGCCCAGGAACCGCCTAGGCGACTCCTCCCTCTAGGCGATCTCCTGGGACACGTGACAGGTCCCAGGAGATCGCCTATCCACTCCGGGAGCGCAGCGCGACTCGCGCATGCGCCGTGCGTGCCCGGCCATGAAGACGAAGGCTGTCACGGCCGGGTGCCCTTAGTGGAAATGTCGGCGCCGGCGAAGAGGAGGGGGAGAGGAACGACACCCCATTCGGCCGCATCGCTGGACCGTGGAACAGGTAAGTGTCTGTTTATTAAAAGTCAGCAACTACACTTTTTGTAGCTGCTGACTTTTAAAATGCCTGGAACTCCCCATTAAGTTCATTTTCATGGCAAAGAGGGACTTTTCAATTAATTGCAATTCATCTGATTCCTCCTTAAAACATTCTGGAGTATATGGAAATTGTCATCATAAAAACTGAGGCAGACAACTTTGTGGAAATGAATATTTGTGTCATTCTCAAAACGTTTGGTCATGGCAGTACTGCGCTAATGGGTTAATGGAGCTGCTAGCACCACAACTGACATACATTGGGCAAGATCCTTAAATAAATAAACGTGCTGCTCTAAAAAATGAAATAAACACTCTGTTATGGTTTGTTTCATTTTTTAGCACAGCACATGTTTATTTATTTATAGATACACTTTAAGATCCTTCTTTTTCTGTTTTGGACAAATTATATACTGTTTAAATTTTTAAGATTAAGAATTTCCAAAGGAAGGGCCAGTGCAGAGCTTGTCCATCACTGTAAAAAACCATCAACATGTCGGTTTGTTTAAATGACAACTAAACTGGACCAGACATCCTATTCATTCCCACATTAAATTTTAGGTAAATCTAGCCTACTCCTATTAATCTGAACTATCTTGAAGTTTGTAAACTTATGATAGCCATACACCAGTCGAAAAAATGCTTGAAAAACAAACAATATTGCCGTCATGTAATGACCGATTTTCGAACAATAAATCGTTTTTACTGCTGCATTATTTTGGTCTCTATTTCACTTAATTTTTCAGGGAACATTCACAGAAAAAAAGGGTATATAAAAATGACTTATCTTGATGGTTGTATGTTTCTTGTGTGTACAGTACTATCAAGGATCGGCAAGGTGTCCGTACATGGATACTGGTGTCCGTGAACGGTCTTTGCCGGGTCCGTGGCTGCCACTTTTGGGTAGGAGCTGGTTTAGCTGGCCCCCATGCCCCGGCTCCCTCCCCGCTAGCCACCTGTGTGTTAAAACTATTGGTTGCTAGCGTCCTAACAGCGAATCAGCTTCAGGGAGGTCTCGGCAGTCTCTAGTGCTGCATTTCCCAGCACTAGAACTAGCTGCTCTCCCGACCTGGTCAAGTCTACCGGTGTTCTATCAAATAGTGCCCTCCATCGAAAAGTGCCCACACATGCGCAGTATGGAAGGCCACCCCAGCTGATTCCTGGATCAGCTGGCGTGACGTCACCATAGCGCATGCGCACATTGTAGATCACCCCAAATCCTGGACTTTCACACCTCAGATTACCCCAATTCCTGCAACTTCATATCTCAGACCAGGTCCAATTCCTGCACCTTCACACCTCAGATTACTTCAGTTCCTACACCTTCACAACTAGGGATGAGCCGAAACACCCCCCCCCCCGGGTTCGGTTCGCACCAGAACCTGCGAACGGACCGAAAGTTCGCATGTTAGAACCCTATTAGTTACAATGGACGCAAACGTTCGAAATCTAAAGTGCTATTTATAACGGCCAATATGCATGTTATTGTCCTAAAAAGGGTTTGGGGACCTGGGTCCTGCCCCAGGGGACATGTATCAATGCAAAAAGAACTTTTACAAACGGAAGTTTTTTCGGGAGCAGTCATTTTAATGATGCATAAAGTGAAAAAAAAAAAAGTGAAATATTCCTTTAAATATCGTACCTGGGGGATGTCTAAAGTATGCCTGTGAAGTGGCACGTGTTTCCCATGTTTAGAACTGTCCCTGCAAAAAATGACATTTGTAAAGGAAAAAAAGCCATTTAACCACTTAACCCCCAGACCAATTTGCAGCCAAAGGACCAGGCCCCTTTTTGTGATTCGGCACTGCGTCGCTTTAACTGACAATTGCGCGGTGTTGCGACGTGGCTCCCAAACAAAATTGGCATCCTTTTTTTACCACAAATAGAGCTTTCTTTTGGTGGTATTTGGTGGTTTTTATTTTTTGCACTATAAACAAAAATAGAGCGACAATTTTGAAAAGAATGCAATATTTTTTACTTTTTGCTATAATAAATATCCCCAAAAAATATATAAAACATTTTTTTTTCCTCAGTTTAGGCCGATATGTATTCTTCTACATATTTTTGGTAAAAAAAAATCGCAATTAGCGATTATTTATTGGTTTGCGCAAAAGTTATAGCGTTTACAAATAGGGGATAGTTTTATAGCATTTTTATTAATATATTTTTTTTTTACTAGTAATGGCGGCGATCAGAGATTTTTATTGTGACTGCAACATTATGGCGGTTACATCGGACATTTTTGACACATTTTTGGGACCATTGTCTTTTATACAGCAATCAGTGCTATTTAAATGCACTGATTCCTGTGTAAATGACATGACTGAATATTAGGTAGATGCCTGTGTTGCACAAAGCAACTACACAACACCAGCAATGAGGGGGTAGTCTTCGCGTGCCATCATAAATGCGGCCACATCCCATTTCTGGCACACGTGTCGGGGGTTGCCGACCCCTGGGCTGGGGTTTAGTTGGACATTGTTCACTATGACATTTTTGTATTTTATACATTAAATTGAGATATTATATGAATGAGAATTATGGAAGCACCACATTGATTGGCTGAGGTATAGCAATGAGTAACAACATCTCTGGATATATTCTAACTTTGGTAAATGTGTATGTAAACTCTAACAATAGATTTCTTTTAATTTCTCATGTTTTAATACCGTATATCTTTTTCGATAAGTCAGAAACAAAATCTAGCAAGCATGATATTTACTATAGTTTCTGCCTCTGGACTGTTATCAGCTAGCATTGTTCCCTGCTTTCCCTGAGGACTACAAAACAACCATCCCCCCTTCTCCCTGTTATGGAGAAGAAAGGGATATGTAGTCCTAACACACTCCCTGTCTTATGCCGTGTACACACTTTCGGAAATGCCGCCAGCAAAACTCAGATGAGAGCTTTTTTGTTGGGAAATGCGACCGGGTGTATGCTCCATCGATCTTTTGCTGGCGGAATTCCAGCCAGCAAAAGATTGAGAGCATGTTCCTTATTTTTCGGTCGGGAAAAGTTCCTATCCGAAAATGCGATCGTCTGTATGTAATTCGGACGTGCAAAAAATCACCCATGCTCGGAAACAATTCGGCGCATGCTCGGAAGCATTGAACTTAATTTTCTCAGCTCGTCGTAGTGTTGTACGCGTTCTTGACGGTCTAAAGTTTTGTGTGACCGTGTGTATTCAAGACAAACTTGGGCGGAATTCCGTCGGAAAAAAACATTCAAGATTTTTCAGACGGAAATTCCGCTCGTGTGTACGCGGCATAAGGGTGACTACATTGCTCAGTATGGTTGCCACCCTAGGACAGGAATGGAGTGAACGGCAGAATTACCCGGTTAAACTAAAGGAAACAGTGTGAAAAAAATGATTGCAGTGATTACATTTGAGGGCGCACTCCACATTTTGAACCATGTTAAAGGTTACACCTGTATTTAAGATGGCAACATGGTGCAAATTAGGACCCCCTTCACCCCCAAACAGCCCCTTCTGTGACAGCATGTGGGTTTTTTTTTTTTTTTCTCCGTTGCAGACACTGTCACATGTGACATCTGCACAAGATTTGGTGGATCTGTGAATGAATGAATTATAGGTCCCGTCTGCCACCCACCATGATCACCACTCTCGTAGTCCATTGACACTTCCTCCAGCTCTCTAACTGAAAGCCTGTACCTCGGTACAGACAGAGAGCTGCAGGAAGAGTCTGCAGGAGCCTGGCATTTCACCGACCTTGGTTGCAATGCTTCGAAGGCTAATTTGCAAAAATAAACAAATATTTTTTTTCCTGCAAATATTTGTGCAATTATTACTATTATTATATATATATATATATATATATATATATATATATATATATATATATATATATATATATATATTATATATATATATATATTATAATTTTTTTTTTTTTTTTTTTAAGGTGGCGTTACCCTTTAAGTACATCACTAAGGCCCCATGCACACGAGACGCAGATGCAAACTCTGCTGAACGCGTGTTAGAAACCTGCGTTTAAAAACGCGCGTTTTGCTGTGTTTTCATGCCGCGTTTAGACGCGTTTGCATCTATAAGCATTTGTAAAGATAACATCATATAGACCCTCCCCAAGCTCAGAAAGCATGTATTATTAACTATTTCTGCCATTTTGATCAGAGTGAGCCGCAGCAGCAGAGAGAGCAGTTGTACACTTGCATTTGCCTCTCTTTCTGTGTTTTTTTTTTAAAATGGATCCCATATTGAATATATGTCAGGAAATGCTCCTGATGTTGCTCTTGATGAGGCAGCAATGTCGTCGCAAATTTGCATGAGAGGTCCAGAATCAGAGCTCGTCGATATTGGACCCATCCGTTGATGGCACAGCGAATGTCCGTTGGATATTTCACAAACATGTATGCATTTCACAAACATGTATGCATCAGTGAGTATATATGCTCTATGAACTATCTAAACTAATTACGACATTTTAAACAATTTTTTCTAGTACTTTTTATGATTTACCATCATATTTCTGAGTTTTCTGCTCCAAAAAATTGGGTTCCTTTAAAAAGGCTTATAAACGCAAACGCAGGTGCCTGCGTTTAGCCGCGTTTAGCCGCGTTTAGCTGCATTTTGCGTCTGAAAAGCAGAAAAGCAAAGTGTCTGAACGCATTTTTTTTGCTTCTGGAAAAACGAGGTTAAACGCAACTGCATAAAAAACGGGAAATAACTAGACTGTGTACATGGACACATAGGATAACATTGCATGCGTTCAGGTGCAGTTGAAAAAAGTGTCCAACTGCCTCTGAACGCGCGTTTAACTGCGTCTCGTGTGCATGAGGCCTAAGCTGCAATACTATCATTTTTTGTTCTTGGGTTTAGATACGCTTAAAGCATCCTGTGCATTTGTAAAGCGGGTGAGCACGTGCGGTGCTGCCTTCATTCACAGGAAGGATTGTCTGTGAGCGATGCAAGCTCCTGGAACCACAAATACCATACATTTATAGATAAAAGCACCTACACTCACTATAATAGGTAAAGATAAAAGAGCAAATGTAGCAATTTCCTCCTTGCCTTTAAAGCACACCCCCAGCTTTTATGTAGAGAGGTTTGTCCCTGGCTGCTCAGCTGAACTATCACTTGAATTGTGCAATACATAATGATTGTGCATTGTAAAGGGAGCTGAGAAATGAGCAGCCCCCTCTCTTACTGCCATTGTGGCCTTTCCGAGATTATACGTTTCCTGATTATCCCCCCCCCCCCCCCCCCCCCCCCCTCCCAACTGTCTTTTTTTTTTTCTTGGCACTGTGTCCCCACATTCACTAACCTGGCGTCACCTGTGTGCCAGTGAAAGGTCCAGTCATTGCAGGAAGTCATATTTTTTGGTCACAGAAGCTGCTTTTGGTTGCCAGGACACCGAAGGGAGTTCCACAACTCTGGTTTACCGAGGTGGAGCTGCGGCTGTATCCCTCCCCCTCCTCTCTTATAGCCTGTCCCATAGCAACTGCTGGCTACACATCATACTGTATAGGTCAGCTTCATCGCCATATCATATGGTTCCTTTGTATCGTAGCATAATACTAATCTAGAAGATTTTCAAACATACGTTCACGCAAAAATTTGCATGAACATTCCTACAAAAATTCTCATCATTCATTAAAGAACTAAAACGGACAAAATAAAATTCACATTGAAACCGTGATATAGGCAGCGGCTCTACTGTGAGATACTTAACCACTTCAGCCCCGGACCATTTGGCTGGCCAAAGACCAGAGCACTTTTTGCGATTCGGCACTGCGTCGCTTTAACTGACAATTGTGCGGTCGTGCGACGTTGCTCCCAAACAAAACTGATGTCCTTTTTTCCCCACAAATAGAGCTTTCTTTTGGTGGTATTAGATCACCTCTGCGGTTTTTATTTTTTGCGCTATTAACCACTTTCAGACCGGACCAATTTGCAGCCAAAGGACCAGGCCCCTTTTTGCGATTCGTCACTGCGTAGTTTTAACTGACAATTGCGCGGTCGTGCGACGTTGCTTCCAAACGAAACTGATGTCCTTTTTTTCCCACAAATATAGCTTTCTTTTGGTGGTATTAGATCACCTCTGCGGTTTTTATTTTTTGCGCTATTAACAAAAAAAGAGCGACAATTTTGAAAAAAAAAAAACGCATTATTTTTTTACTTTTTGCTATAATAAATATCCCCAAAAAATATATATATATATTTTTTTTTTTCCTCAGTTTAGGCCAATACGTATTCTTCTAAATATCTTTGGTAATTCAAGTGTTTATTGATTGGTTTGCGCAAAAGTTATAGCGTCTACAAAATAGTTTTATGACATTTTTATTACTATTTTTTGTTTACTAGTAATGGCGGCGATCAGCGATTTTTATTGTGATTGTGACATTATGGCGGACACATCGGACAATTTTGACCAATTTTTGGGACCATTCACATTTATACAGCGATCAGTCCAATTAAAAATGAATTGATTACTGTGTAAATGTGTGGTAGTGCAGGGGTTAACACTAGGTGGCGCTGTAGGGGTTAAAGTGGAAGTAAACCCTAGTATCGTTTTCAGCCAAGGAAGCTGCCATCTTGGCCTCCGTTTAATCTTTAACTGCCATGAAGCTGCACATGTGATCAGTTATGACACCAGCCATTGGATGGTTTGACAGTTTGGTTGAGAGTACAACCAATGTGACAGTTAGCATTTCCGGCATGCCGGGAATGTAACTGTTTTTTCAAACTGTTAGATCGATGGGTTTACTTCCGCTTTAAGTGTGTCCTAACTTTACTTCCGCTTTAAGTGTGATTCTAACTATGGGGGAAGGGGGTACATGTGACACATCACTGATCACCGCTCCCGATCACAGGGAGCTGTGATCAGTGACACTGTCACTAGGCAGAACAGGGAGATGCTTGTTTACATTAGCATTTCCCCGTTCTTCCTCTCAGTGAGACGATCGCAGGTATCCTACTCACGGAGCTTGCGGCGGGTGCGCGCACCGCCGGTGGCGCACACACCATGGCAAATTCAAAGGGATGCCCATTTGCGCACCCGTGCCATTCTGTCGACATATATCTACATGTGAAGGTTGGGAACCAGCTAACACAGAACAAGTTCAATAACATAAAAAAGAGCTGAGCTACAAAACCATAATCTTCCAAAAATGAATGAGTGTGTCCATACAAATGTTCCCTGTTTAGGGAAAATCACCCAAAATAAAGTCCATTAACCACTTCAGCCCCAGAAGATTTGGCTGCTCAATGACCAGGCCATGTTTTTTTGCGATACGCCACTTTGTCGCTTTAACTGACAATTGCGCGGTCGCGCAACGCTGTACCCAAACAAAGTTGATGTCCTTTTTTTCCACCACAAATAAAGCTTTCTTTTGATGGTATTTGATCGCCCCTGCGGTTTTTATTTTTTGCGCTATAAACAAAAGAAGAGCGACAATTTTGAAAAAAACACAATATCTTTTACTTTTTGCTATAATAAACATCCCACATTTGTTTTATCAAAAAAACAAATTTTTTCATCAGTTTAGGCCAATATGTATTCTTCTACATATTTTTGGTAAAAAAAAAAAAAAAAAAAAAAAAAATCGCAATAAGCGCATATTGATTGGTTTGCGCAAAAGTTATAATGTCTACAAAATAGGGGATAGATTTATGCCATTTTTATTATTTTTTTTTTTTTAAATTTGACATCTGTGTTCCATTAGGGAGATTTCCCTTCACTTCCTGTCCCATAGCCAAACAGGAAGTGAGAGAAAAACCCTGCATATTAAAGCAGTTGTATACCCGGCTTTCAGATTTTTACCTAACCTGTACGATTTAGGAGATATTCACCTTGCATGTAAGCCGCTGACGTCAGTGGCGCATGCGCTCTGAAGGTCTGCCGGATGCTACCGGAAAATCAGAGCCCCTTGCTGGAAAGAAGACTCCTGCACACATGCGTGGAAGTGACATCATCGCGGCTCTGGCCACTCACACCGGAAGAACCCGGAAGAAACGCACAGGAAACATGTCGGCTCCCTCAGCGGTGACCGGGAGGCGATGCCGGCGCTTCGTTCTAAGGTAAGTATTTCATAATGATAATTATGCGTTTGTCTTATGCCTTTTTGCTGGCATACCACCGCTTTAAGGGAGTCCCTTGGAGAACCACAGGTCACCAGAAATAGTGGCCCAGGCTAATTTTCAGCTTTTAGCGCTTTCACACTTTGAATGACAATTGCGAGGTCATGCAACACTGTACACAAATACATTTTTAATAATTTTCTTAACACAAATAGAGCTTTCTTTTAGTGGAATTTTTTTCTTTTTTTTTAAATGTTGAAAAAAAAAAAGTTTTTCTTAGTTTCTGTCAGTAAATTTTTGTAAATAAGTAATTTTTCTCCTTCACTCATGGGCACTGATAGGCTGCTCTGATGGGCACTGATGAGGAGGCACTAATATGCCGCACTGATTGGCACTGGTGGGCATGGATAGGTGGCACTGATGGGCAGCACTGATGGGTGTTACTGATATGCAGCACTGATTGGTGTTACTGATGGGCACTGATTGGTGTTACTGATGGGCACTGATTGGTGTCACTGATGGGCACTGATTGGTGTCACTGATAGGCACTGATTAGTGACACTGATGGGCACTGCTGGGGCTTTACTGTAATCAGGGCACTGATGATCAGTACCTTGATTACCTGCCCTGGTCTCCCCTGCGAGGAGTTACCACTGATCGGCACTCCTCGCCAGACACTCTGTCAGTGTGAGGCGAGGTGCGCCGATTAAAGGCAGTTCCGCATTTACATGTGATCGACTGTGATTGGACACAGCTGATCACATGGTTAAAGAGCCACTTCATCGGCTCTTTACAGAGATCGGGGTCATGCTGTGTCCTAGGAACACGGCACGGTAGTGATCGCTGGGCTGCGTGCCGCACGCAGGCGCGCGAGAGAGCGGGTGTTCTGGGGCACCGTCATATGATGTCCTCCCAGAACGAGAGCCGCACCGACCCGCCATCATTTGACGGTGGTCGGCGGCAAGTGGTTAAAGATTTCCCCTCTATTACTTTTATGGGGACAACCCAAATTTGGGATTTTCTTTTACTTTCACTTTTAATGATAATGGTAAATAGGACACATAGGGAGGGTGAATCTCCTTAATGGGGGCACAGATAGCAATAAAAACTGACAGCTGTTCTAGTCGCTTTACACTCAAGTTTTGTACACAAGTTTTGCCTTTCGTTACACTTTAAATCCTGCTAGATCTCCTCAGGCTGGCCCCTTTTTCTGGTTAAGCAATGTAAAATATAAAAAATAAGTGCCTATACTGTTAAAAATACAGTAATACACTGCCTCACCCTGCTCTGCACATGCTCAGTTGCTCTATATTTTTGGCTTTGTGCTAAAAAAGTAGAGGCCAATCTTCTGACTGCCTAAAGATTTACTGCTCCTTAGGGGCATTAGGGCTTCAGCAAAATGGCAGCCTCCAGCAAGAAGAAACACAAGCAATTTTGGTAGCATAATTATTCATGTAGAATGTAAGTTCCTTGCTAAAGAACATTATTTTTTGTCAAGTTGCTATGGGTTTGCTTTGATATGACATGCCAAGTTTGACAGGCGGCAAAACTCCCCCATGTAAGTGAATAAGACCGCTTGGCTTGCATTTGCTGCCTTTTATATCGCAATGTAAAATTGACATTTGACAGTGAAAAAAAAAAAACAGGCATCAGGTGGCAGTATCACCTCTTGAACACCTGCAAACCTCATTTCACCATCCACTGAAAAGCGATCCACCACAGATGGTTGAAATTCTACTAGTGTGTGGCAAGCTTTGGGCTACATTCAAACAAGCGATTAGCACACCCTGCAAGAATCTGGATTCCTGTGGCTGGAATGCCAGGCTGACAACTGCCGCAGCTATTCATGACTATTAGCACAGCCAGTGATTACCTGCGTTGAGCAAAAAGCCTGATCCAGTCCCAATCATCTTTTGATGAGTTAACCATCCTTAACTAAATAGTCACGGATAAATTTGGCTGCAATCAGCCTGTCCAGCCGCAGGAATTTACAGATTTTTGCTGCTGGAATTTGCAAGTTTTTCTGATCCTTCTTCTCCCCCTCTCCTTTGCCTGTATTGAAAAGTTGTTGTTTTTTCTGGGCACCTATTTCTGGCAAGTACGTACTCACACTTCCACTTGGCCCATCAAGGTGAGCCGAGCAAAAGTGCTCCCCCCACCTACAACCTCCTGGAACACGTCACATGTCCCAGAAGACTGCGGGACCAGAAAGTGCAGCGCGTCTCACACATGCACAGTGGAAAGCCAGCTGTGTAACCCCAGGCTAAGCAAGATGGCGGCTCCAGGGACCCGAATCCTGGCAAAGAACTGACCCAGATAATAACAGCACTGGATCCCTGGACAGGTGAGTGTCTGTATACTGAAATTCAGCAGCTACTGTATTTGTAGCTGCAGACTTTTATTTTTATTTATTTTTTACAGGGACCAGAGCTCCTTTTTAGGCCTCATGCACACTGGAAATTTTTGGACATTTTTACAGCTGCTGCTGCTGCACTGTCACTGTACTAATGACACTGGCTGGGAAGGGGTTAACATCAGGGGTAGGGATGGGCCCGGTGTTCGATTCGAACCCATGTTCGAATCGAACATCGGGCGTTCGCCCGTTCGGCGAGCCCAGAAATATTTGGGCCGCTCGCATCAAATTCGTGTGATGCGAGCGGCCCGCAATGCATTGCGCCAGTCGCAGTGCAATGCTGGCTGATGATTGGCCAAGCATGCACTGTGACCCCGCATGCTTGGCCAATCACAGCGCCGGCAGCGAGGAGAGCCATAATTGGCTACAGGCAGGATGCCTGTAGCCAATTATAGCTCAGGGGCTTTAGTACACGCCCCACGGTATAAGAGGCCGCCGCCGCGGCGGCCTCGCATATTGTGTTTCGGTGTCAGCGTGTCAGTGTGCTGCTGACTGCTGACAATATGTGCTTTCTATATGTGATTTCTGGGGATTTGTGTGTGCGTGCTGTTAGTACAGCATTGTAGTATCACATCTGGGGGGTGTCTATAGGTTGCCTGTGAAGGGGGGCAGGTTTCTTGTGCTTAGAACTGTCCCTGCAAGAAGTGTAATTTTTGCAGGAAAAAAGCTATTTAAAAGCACTCGCGGCTAATGAATTGATGGCTCCCGTAACACAGAGAACTGTCATTCATTGATAAAAAAAAAAAAAAAAAAAGCGTGGGGGTCCCCCCAAATTCAATAACCAGGCCCTTCAGGTCTGGGATGGATATTAAGGGGGACCCCAGCCAAAAAAAAATGGCGTGGGGTCCCCCTTAAAATCCATACCAGACCCTTATCCGAGCACGCAACCTGGCAGGCCGCAGGAAAAGAGGGGGGGACGAGAGCGGCCCCCCTCCCGCCTGAACCGTACCAGGCCACATGCCCTCAACATTGGGAGGATGCTTTGGGGGTCTGAGACCCCCAAAGCACCTTGTCCCCATGTTGATGAGGACAAGGGCCTCGTCCCCACAACCGTGCCCGGTGGTTGTGGGGGTCTGCGGTGCGGGGGGCTTATCGGAATCTGGAAGCCCCCTTTAACAAGGGGACCCCCAGATCCCGCCCCCCCCCCTGTGTGAAATGGTAAGGGGGTACAAAAGTGCCCCTACCATTTCACCAAAAAAGTGTCAAAAATTGTAAAAATGACAGGAGACGGTCTTTGACAATTCCTTTATTAAAATCTTCTTTCTTCTTTCTTCATCCTTCGGTTTCTTCATCTTCTCCTTTGGTCATCTTCTCCTTTCGTCATCTTCTTCCATCTTCTTCCATTTTTTTCTTCCTCCGATCCGCTTCTGCTTGCGCTGGCCTTCTCGTCCTTCTCGTCCGGCATCTTCTTCCATGGCGTCGGTGTCTCTTCTTGGGCCACTCCTCGCAATGGGAGGCTCCCGCTGTGTGAGGCTTCACTGCCTCTGACAGGTCTTTTATAATGGAGGGCACCTGGTGACCCCGCCCCCTCTGATGCACGGGGACGTCATGGGGAATTCCCTATGGCTTTCCCCATGACGTCAGAGGGGGGCGGGGTCACCAGGTGCCCTCTGTTATAAAAGACCTGTCAGACGGAGCGAAGCCTCACACAGCGGGAGCCTCCCATTGTGAGGAGCGGCCCGACAGAAGAACAGATGCCGACGCCATGGAAGAAGATGCCGGACGAGAAGGACGAGAAGACCAGCGCAAGAAGAAGCGGATAGGAGGAAGAAGAAAATGGAAGAAGATGGAAGAAGATGACGGAAGGAGAAGATGAAGAAACCGAAGGATGAAGAAAGAAGAAAGAAGATTTTAATAAAGGAATTGTCAAAGACCGTCTCCTGTCATTTTTACAATTTTTGACACTTTTTTGGTGAAATGGTAGGGGTTTTGTACCCCATTACCATTTCACACAGGGGGGGGCCGGGATCTGGGGGTCCCCTTGTTAAAGGGGGCTTCCAGATTCCGATAAGCCCCCCGCCCACAGACCCCCACAACCACCGGGCACGGTTGTGGGGACGAGGCCCTTGTCCTCATCAACATGGGGACAAGGTGCTTTGGGGGTCTCAGACCCCCAAAGCATCCTCCCAATGTTGAGGGCATGTGGCCTGGTACGGTTCAGGCGGGAGGGGGGGGCGCTCTCGTCCCCCCCTCTTTTCCTGCGGCCTGCGAGGTTGCGTGCTCGGATAAGGGTCTGGTATGGATTTTAAGGGGGACCCCACGGCATTTTTTTTGGCTGGGGTTCCCTTTAAAATCCATCCCAGACCTCAAGGGTCTGGTATGGAATTTGAGGGGGACCCTACGCCATTTTTTTTTTGGCTGGGGTCCCCCTTAATATCCATCCCAGACCTGAAGGGCCTGGTTATTGAATTTGGGGGGACCCCCACGCTTTTTTTTTTTTATTTTTTTTATTTTTTTATAAATGACTTTTTTTTTTAATGAATGCCCTTTCAATGAATGACTGTTCTCTGTATTACGGGAGCCGTCAATTCACATTAGCCGCAAGTGATTTTAAATACCGTATTTATCGGCGTATAACACGCACTTTTTCCCCCTTAAAATCGGGGGAAACTCGTGGGTGCGTGTTATACGCCGATCCCCCAAAAAAAAGTGACAAAAAAAATCAAACGGCGCCGAAAAATGGCGACCGCGGTCAAAAAAAAACGAGCGCCGCCGAAAAAAAACGAGTGCCGCCGAAAAAAAACGAGCGCCGCCGAAAAAGACCGATCTGACTGTTCGGCGCCGCTCGCAGTCAAGCCTCCCTGCTCTCGCTTCCGAAACAGCAGGGAGGCGGGACTGCGAGTGGAGCCGAACAGACGGCTCAGGCTTTTTTCCGGAGGCGCTTGGTCTTTAATGGCGGCGCCCGCTCGTTCTTCTCCGGCGGGAAATTTAAACATGCCACAGACGCTGACAAGCTGCAAATCACACTGGGAAAGGCTGCAAGACACACTGGGCAAGGCTGCAAGACACACTGGGCAAGGCTGCAATACACACTGGGCAAGGCTGCAAATCACACTGGGCAAGGCTGCAAATCACACTGGGCAAGGCTGCAAATCACACTGGGCAAGGCTGCAAATCACACTGGGCAAGGCTGCAAATGGCGCTGGGCAAGGCTGCAAATGGCGCTGGGCAAGGCTGCAAATCACGCTGGGCAAGGCTGCAAATCACGCTGGGCAAGGCTGCAAATGGCGCTGGGCAAGGCTGCAAATCACACTGGGCAAGGCTGCAAATGGCGCTGGGCAAGGCTGCAAATGGCGCTGGGCAAGCTGCAAATGACGCTGGGCAAGCTGCAAATGACGCTTAAATGTAAGTTTTTTTTTTTTTCCCTAAACTTCCCTCCTAAAACTTTTTTTCCTTAAAATGCCCTCCTAAACTTGGGGTGCGTGTTATACGCCGGTGCGTGTTATACGCCGATAAATACGGTAGCTTTCTTTCCTGTAAAAATGACACTTTTTGCAGGGACAGTTCTAAGCACAGGAAACATGCGCCCCTTTAGGCCCCATGCACACGAGACGCAGATGCAAACTCTGCTGAACGCATGTTTTAAAAAGCAGAAACCTGCGTTTAAAAACGTGCGTTTTGCTGTGTTTTCATGTCGCGTTTAGACGCGTTTAGACGCGTTTAGACGCGTTTGCGTCTATAAGCATTTGTAAAGATAGCATCATATAGACCCTCCCCAAGCTCAGAAAGCATGTATTATTAACTATTTCTGCCATTTTGTGAGCAGCAGCAGCAGAGAGAGCAGTTGTACACTTGCATTTGCCTCTCTTTCTGTGTTTTTTTTTGGAAATGGATCCCATATTAAATATATGTCAGGAAATGCTCCTGATGTTGCTCTTGATGAAGCAGCAACGTCGTCGCAAATTTGCATGAGAGGTCCAGAATCAGAGCTTGGCGATATTGGACCCATCCGTTGATGGCACAGCGAATGTCCGTTGGAAATTTCACAAACATGTATGCATTAGTGAGTATATATGCTCTATGAACTATCTAAACTAATTACGACATTTTAAACAATTTTTTTCTAGTATTTTTTATGGTTTACCATCATATTTCTCAGTTTTCTGGTCAAAAAAATTGGGTTCCTTTAAAAAGGCTTATAAACGCAAACGCGGCTAAACGCAGGTGCCTGCGTTTAGACGCGTTTAGACGCGTTTTGCGTCTGAAACGTGGAAAAGCAAAGTGTCTGAACGCATTTTTTTTGCTTCTGGAAAAACGAGGTTAAACGCAACTGCATAAAAACGGGAAAAAACTAGACTGTGTGCATGGACACATAGGATAACATTGCATGCGTTCAGGTGCAGTTGAAAAAAGTGTCCAACTGCCTCTGAACGCGCATTTAACTGCGTCTCGTGTGCATGGGGCCTTACATGCATACTATAGACACCCCCCAGGTACGAAATTTAAAGGAATATTACACTTTTATTGGTTCAATTTAAGCATTATTAAAATCACTGCTCCTGAAAAAACGGACGTTTTTAAAAAAAAAATTTGCATTGATACATGTCCGCTGGGGCAGGACCCAGGTCCCCAAACACTTTTTATGACAATAACATGCATATTAGCCTTTAAAATTAGCACTTTTGATTTCGAACGTTCGCATCCATTATAACTAATAGGGTTCTAAAGCTTGCACGGACTTTAGGTCCGTTCGCGGGTTCTGGTGCGAGCCGAACGGGGGGGTGTTCGGCTCATCCCTAATCAGGGGTGATCAAAGGGTTAACTGTGTGCCTAGCCTGTGCTTGTGTACTGTGTGGGAAGTGATTTGACAATGGGAAGGCAAAAACACTGGATCAATATCTTTCCTTCTGACAGAACGGTGATCTGTCTTGTTTACATAGGCAAATTGCTGCTCTGCCTGTCTACTGTGAAATCAATGGGTGCTGTTCTCAGCGGGAGCGGGTCGCCAGTGCACAGTGCCCCAGGCCCGGACGTGTCAGATCACATACTAGATATTTGATGTGGCACAGAGCGGCCGCCCTACCGCAACATATGTAAGGTGGGCAGTCGGCAAATGGTTAAAGTTCGAAGTCCTCCCCACCCCCCACCATGGCTTTAGTTTTATGGTGCTGGGGGGGCTAACACGAGCACTGGATCTGTCACAAACATTCATCAAGAGTGCCAACTATTCCCGCCCTCTCCGTTCACCTCCTTCATTCATAGAAGTTGTACTATAGCTTCCATGAATGAAAAGCATAGCGCCACCCCTGAAGGAGCCGCTTGCTAAATTTGGGTTCTCTGATCTCCACCTCAACTCCAAGAATGACCTTAGCCCCTATGGCACACCTGGTTAAATTAAATTACTGCAAACACATTTAACCCCTTCCCGAACAGCCACCGCAGTTGTACTGCGACAGGTTTGCTCCCCTGGGTGAAAATGACATTACCTTACGTCGGTTTGCCTTTTAACCACTAGGGGGCGCACGTGCCTGCGGCGGAACGCTGGAGCCGATGCGAGTGCCTGGCGGTTGCGATGACTGCCAGGCACCTGCAATCGCTCCACACACAGACATAACTGAGATCTGTCAATGTAAACAGACAGATCTCCATGCTGTCAAGGGGTGAGGAGAGCGATCTGTTGTTCTTACTAAGTATGAACAAGAATCGGTCTCCTCACTCAGGCAGTCCCATCCCCCAACAGTTAGAATCACTCCCTAGGACACACAATTAACCCCTTGATCGCCCCCTACTGTTAACCCTAATTAACCCCTTGATCCCCTTCTTTGCCAGTGACATTTACACAGTAATCAGGGCATTTTATAGCACTGATCGCTGTATAAATGCCAATGGTCCCAAAAATGTGCCAAAAGTGTCCGATCTGTCCGTCATAATGTCGCAGTCCTGATAAATATCGCTGATCACCGCCATTACTAGTAAAAAAAAATAATAAAAATGCCATAAATCTTTCCCCTATTTTGTAGATGCTATAACTTTTGTGCAAACCATTCAATATAGGCGTATTGCGATTTTTATTATCAAAAATATTTAGACGAATACATATCGGCCTAAGGCCCCTTTCACACGGAAGGCCCGTTCAGATCCGCCTGTCAGTTTTGACGGCGGATCTGAACGGGCGCTCCATGTTACTCTATGGAGCGTCGGATGTCAGCGGAGACATGTCCGCTGACATCCGATCCGGTCCGATCCGCCAAATCCAGACGTATGGACCACACGTCCAGATCCGTCGGATCGGGTGAGATCGGGTGAGATCGGGTGAAAACGGACACACTGTCCGTTTTCATCCGATCTCTCCATAGAGATCAGCGGCGCTCGCAAGCCCCTCCCCGCTCAGTGAGCGGAGAGAGGCTTGTCATCCGCCGGCTCAGCGGAGATCAACGGACAGATCTCCCGCTGAGCCGACGGACAGAGGCGGGCTCCGTGCAAGCGGAGTCCGCCTCGTCTGAAAGGGGCCTAAGCTGAGGAAACAATTAGCTTTTTTAGCAATAAATTGGGGATATTTATTATAACAAGAAGTACAAAATATTGTGTTTTTTTTTTCAAAATTGTCACTCTTCTTTTGTTTATAGCGCTAAAAATAAAAACCACAGAGATGATCAAATACCACCAAAAAAAAGCTCTATTTGTATGGGTACAACACCACACCACAGTGCAATTGTCAGTTAAAACGGCGCAGTGCCGTATCGCAAAAAATTGCCTGGTCATTGAGCAGCGAAATCTTCTGTGGCTGAAGTGGTTAAAGACACATGTGGAAAGTACTGTTATCCTGGCTGTGGATTATCACCAAAAACAGACACACACCTGGTAGTGATAAACAAATTGAATATATGATCACGGTTTAAAGCATATGGAAGCTTACAACACTGTTAAACCTTTCTGCAAAGAATTAATACATTAGAAAAGACAACCTTCAATACTTAGCAACTGTAAATATAGAAAAGGGCAATAATCTACATTCCCATAACACAGACGCTGATAGGGAGGAGAGAAGATCTATCAACCTCTCAGCTCCTTCTGGGCCACAAACACCATTGGAAGTAACAATACAAAAAGAAGAAATGGGTTAACAGGTATAGTAAGCACAGTTCTGTAACATTACAGGTCCTCAGTTGAAGGGTACTAGTGTCTTCTGCTAGCAAACGCCGGGCCCTTTGTAAAGAGAGTAGGTTTAATCAATCAAAAGTGAGACAGTAATCCTCTAGGAAATCCTGTTAGGTAGAGAGGGCCGGACGGAATGGAGTGCAAAGAAATATAGGGAGGGCCGGGCATGACTGGGTGTCTAGTGACACACCAGGGGGAGTGTAGTAAGGAATGGTGTAGTGGGGCAGCCAATCGGAAGCGGGGGGAGCGGCAATAGAAAAAGGGGGCGTGGCCGAGCGGACACATTCGTTTTGTAGAATCCACAGGAGGAGGCAGTTTTTCCCACTGCTCCTCTGCATCCAGACAAAATGGCGGACCGCGACCTCGTGGAGCGCCTGAGGGCCGCGGCGGAGACGCCACCTGCCAAGAGGGCCCAGACAGAGACCCCGATGGGGCCTAGGCGGAACGCACGCCGCGGGCGCCATGCGGGGGGCGGGGCTTCGGGCCTAACAGGAGTTCCATCCCCAGCAGAAAGTAATAGGCCTTCACAGGAGCCATCAGCCCCTGCAGATCTGCACAGACCGGGGGGACAACCACCTGAGAGGAGGTCACAGCGAACGGGAGCCGGGAAGAGGGGGCAGTCAGGAAGCACATCAGGACTTTCCGCAGCGGCGTCCTCCCCAGCAGCTCTGCACGAGTTGAGGGGGGGGGCGGTCAGCTCAGTCCGGAGGAACAGCCAGGATGGGGGGTAATACACCCCGGAGGAGTGCGGCATCGTACCCCTCAGCAGCTCTGCACGAGCCGAGGGGGGAGGACAGTAGGGTGCATATGTCTGCTGGGACAGCGCGTCGGGCCGCCGGAAGGGCCAATACAGCAGAGGGTAGGCGGGCGCCACCGGGAAGTGAAGCGAGAAGGGCAGGGGGCAGGAGCAGTGCCGGGTCCGGCCTGTCTGCTCAGGACTTGGGGAACCAGGGAGGTAGGGTGGAGGGGGGTGCGGCAACATCGGGGGTGGTGATCGGAAGGAGCCGGGAGTTGTCCAGGAGTCCCTCCCCGAGGGGAACAGCGTCTTTCTCTCAGCAGGAGGAGTTCAGCAGGTCGGAAGGTGAACTGTCCGAAGAAGAGGAGGTGCCCAGCCGCCCACAAGCATCGGTAGATGTCAGGCCGGTAATCCCGGTGGAGGTGCCCAGACGGCCCGGTAAGTCCAGTAGTAATAGTTCTTTTACAACTGCTTTACAGAATTTGTTGGGAATGGTACCTGTGGGGGAGGGTGAGTCGGGTCCTCCGGCTCCGCTGGTGGTAAGCCATGACCAACCGCGGGCTAGGAGTGAAACTCCAGTGGGGGGTCAAGTACAGGAGTTGCTGGAGGGCCTGAGGGCCTTGGTGGGGCATTTTGAAAAAGGGGGGGCGTAGGGGGGAGGTAGCGAACCCCCCGAGCGGGGCTTCGGTCACAACAGCTGGTGAGGTATCGGCTTCGGTGGGCGCAGGAGAGCAGGTGAGTACGCCAGAAAAGAGTGGGGATGAGCAGGTGGTGAGAGCCGACATTGTACGGTTGGCAGATGCGGCAAAATGCGAAGTCTACGTTTGCTTCGAGGGACCGCTGGGGGCCCATCTAAAACAGGAAGTGAGGGAAAAAATCTGGAAGGGTGAGTATGTGGAGATTTTCTCCCTGTTGCCATTGGAGAAATTCAATTTAGACAGGGTGAAACCGGATGACACCAAGAAAGCTGATGAGGAGAAGAGGCGGTACCGGCTGATACCGCGGACGTTTGCAAACTGGCTGCAGGCGTTTGCCATATTGGCCAGGGTAATTGGGGAGAAGAACCCCGAGCACTGCTCGGCGTTGTTCTGTTATATGGACGCTATAGGGGAGGCGTATAGGGTCTATGGAGGGACGGCTTGGCTGCGATATGACGAGCAGTTTAGGCAGCGCAGGGCGGTTCGCTGGCATTGCGATGGGACCATAAGGACATTAGCTTATGGATGAGATTGATGGCCTCGGCAAAGACGCCGGCACAGACATTTCAAGGGGGGGCTGGGGGTAGCCACTCCTCGGGATCCCCGGCCGGAAAGAAATTTGGAGTATGTTGGCAGTTCAACGAAGGAGCCTGCAAGTTTGGAAACACGTGCAAGTTTAAGCACGAGTGTTCAGGTTGCGGGGGGGGGGGCACTCTTTGGCACGATGCTTCAAAAAAGGCAAGCGCTCCGGAGAGCCTGGCAACAAGAGGGACGACGCCGGTGATGTGGGTAAGAATGCAGCCTTTCCTAAATAGGTATCCTGACAGGGCAGCGGCGGGTTTGCTCAGTGCGGGGTTCAGGGAAGGTTTCAGGATTCCGTGCACATTGACGGAGATTCCTCCGGTGGCAAAAAATCTGAGGTCAGCATTGTTGCACCCAGAGGTTGTGTCGGAAAAATTAGCCAAGGAGGTAGCGTTAGGAAGGATGGCGGGGCCGTACTTGGCTAAGCCGTTAACGGACTTGGTAGTGTCGCCGCTTGGGGTTGTTCCCAAAAAGGAACCGAACAAGTTTCGTTTAATACATCATTTATCGTTCCCAAAAGGGGGGTCGGTAAATGATTTTATTGACCCAGAGGCATGCACGGTATCGTATACGTCATTCGATGCAGCGGTGCGATGGGTGCGGCGATATGGCCGAGGGGCACTTATGGCAAAGTCAGATGTGGAATCGGCATTTCGACTTCGGCCGGTGCACCCGGACAGTTTTCATTTACTGGGTTGCTGTTGGCAGGACCATTTTTATACCGATCGTTGTTTGCCCATGGGGTGTTCCATATCGTGCGCCATGTTCGAGGCGTTCAGTTCGTTTTTAGAATGGGTAGTTAGGGATGTAACGAGCATTGATTCAGTCATCCATTACTTGGATGATTTCCTCTGTGTGGGCCCTCCCGATTCCAATGTGTGTGCGATACTGTTGTCCACGTTGCAGCACATTGTGGAGAGTTTTCGGGTGCCGTTAGCAGCTGACAAGACGGAAGGCCCACGCACAGAGTTGAGCTTCTTGGGGATAGTGATTGATTCCATGGCTATGGAATGCAGGTTACCCGAAGAGAAGCTGAGGGATTTAAAAAAGGAGATTAGGGAGATCCATGGGTGCAAGAAAGTGTAGTTGCGCACGCTACAATCCCTGTTGGGAAAGTTGAATTTTGCATGCAGGATCATTCCTATGGGGAGGATTTTCTGTAGACGACTGTCGTCGGCCACGGCAGGGGTGAAAGCTCCCACGCATTATATTCGGCTTCGGAGGGAGCACAGGGAGGATCTGGAGGTGTGGCATCGGTTTTTGCAGGAGTTTAATGGTAGGTCGGTTTGGATGTCAGGTCCAGTTAGCAATTTTAAAGTTGAGCTAGTTACTGACGCCGCAGGATCCACAGGTTATGGGGCGTACTTCCAAGGTTGCTGGAGTGCGGAACCATGGCCACGATCCTGGGTGGAGGCGGGGTTTACAAAGAATTTAGCACTGTTGGAATTGTTTCCGGTGGTGGTAGCATTGGAACTGTGGGGACAGTCCTGTAAAAATTTAAAGCTTAGATTGAATTGTGATAATATGGGGGTGGTGCAAGTAATCAATAGTATGTCGGCGTCTTCACAACCTGTCATTCGGCTGATGCGACAGTTAGTGTTGCGCTGCCTGCAATTGAATATTTTTCTTTATGCGGTACACATCCCTGGGGTGGAGAACACGCTGGCTGATTCTTTGTCTCGGTTCCAGTGGGACAGATTCAGGACTCTGGCACCGGAGGCTCAGCAGGAGGGCGTTCCTTGCCCGGCCTGGATCTGGGATCTGGCACTAAGGTAGCAGCAGGATGGATTCAGAGGTCGGTGAGTGTGTCGTCTTGGTTGGCATACCAGAAGGTTTGGAAAGAGTGGGGTGAGTTGCTGGGGGAATCGGGAGTAGGGCAAGATGTGTCACAATTTAGGCTGTTGGTTTTGTATTACGTGTCCAGGAATATGGAGGAAGGCAGGTCGGTGTCCGCCATTGAAAAACGGTTGGCAGGTTTGGCCTTTTTGTTCAAGTTACAGGGCACTGTGGATTGGACAAAAGACTTTTGGGTAAAACAGGCATTAAAAGGATACCGCAAAGCAAATAAGACAAGGGACGAGAGGCGGCCGATTACTTTTGCTAATGTTTTGGCCTTAAGGGAGCAGTTAGTTGGGGTGTGCAAGGATGGGTACGAGGGGTTATTGTTTACAGCGGCTTTTTCCCTAGCGTTTTTTGGGGCATTTCGCATTGGAGAATTGGTTAGCCCATCTAAGAAAGAAAGGGGTGGTTTAATGTTGGGAGACGTGGAAGTTTTGTCTGATAGGGTGTTGGTGAGTTTGAGAAAGTCCAAGACTGATCAGAAAGGAGTGGGGGTGCTGATCTCGTTGCATAGGTTACAGGGTTGCGCCATATGCCCAGTAAAAGTGGTGGGTGAATTCATGGGGGTGAGACCGGAAGTGGGGGGCCCATTGTTGGTGCACAGTGATGGATCGTACCTGTCACGTTTCCAATTTGGGGCGGTTCTTCGGAAATGTTTAAAGGGTATGGGTTTGGAAGGGTCTGCCTACGCCTCCCACTCCTTCCGCATTGGGGCGGCCACTGAAGCCGCCAGGTGTGGGTTGGATGAGGTGGATGTGCAAAAAATGGGGAGGTGGGAATCGAAGCGATTTCGGACATACGTTAGGCCACTATTGATTCAGGAATGACGGGGGTATATATATAAAAAAAAAAAAAGGGGTTTTATGGTGTTTGTTATAGTTGCAATGGTTAGTATGGTGGCCTTAGTAGTTTAAGTTTTTGGTGCTGGTCAATTACACTATGTTTGTCATTTCAGATGGAGGGCTTCCGCGCCTCGTCTGGATCCTGGGGCACTCATACGTGTGTTGGGGAGCACGGAGAGGGGATGCCAGACCAGGTGGGAGGCAGTTGGGAGTGTCTAGGAGAGAGGCAACCATACGTTGGCTGGGCAGGCCGGGAATGTTGTGGGATAGGGTGGTCCCCGAGATAGAACGGTTCGCGTGGTTGGACAGGCCACCGGCGGTCCTGGTCATACACGCGGGCGGGAACGATCTGGGAGTGCGGACAGTGAGGGATCTTATTGCCGATATAAAGAGAGATCTGACCTACCTGCACGAGACGTATCCAGACACGCTGCTGGTGTGGTCAGATATGGTCGCTAGAACATCCTGGAGGATGGCTCGATCTGTTTACCGCCTGAACAAGGCGAGGATTCGAGTAAATAAGGTGGTGGGGAGGTTTCTAGCATGGCAAGGGGGTTTAGTGGTTCGCCACAGGGAACTTGAAAAGAATGTGGGCCTCTATTTGAGGAGGGATGGGGTCCACTTGACGGATGTTGGGATCGACCTGTGGTCGTTGGGTTTGCAGGAAGGGATACATACGGCCCTGCGGGTGTGGAGGTGCCTTCAAGGGTAAGGGGTCACCCTTTCAGTCTATGGCGGTGTTTAGTGTTGGTCAGTGACGGTGGCAGTTATGTAGTTGGTGAGTGTGTGGGGGGCTCGTCATGAGATGGCCCCTCTGGTGTAGTACATCGAAGTTATTCGATGATTACTCTGTGTGTACTGCGGGATAGGGTTTTGTCTCCGGGCGGTTTAAATGGAGGCCTACTTGGTTCGGTTATATCCCGCAGTGCCCCCTGGTGTTATATATATAGTCATATATATATATATGGTAATTTAACTGGTTATGTTATAAGTGTTAGCCCCGTCACTGACCAACAAAAGAGGGTATAACCGATGGTTATTTGTGTTTACACTCAGATGTTTATGGTTATTTATATATAGTTATTTATACGGTTTTATATGGTTATTTATATTTTGGAAAATTGGAGTTAATTTTAATAAAGGCTGTTGTGGCCATTTACTCCACAAAAAGTACGGTGTGGTCCATTATTTAATGGGGTAACGAAAAGGGGGGTTTTAGAATAAAGGGGTCACAACAGGGGGTGGTCTTTACTAGGCTACACGAGTCAAGTAGTTTGTAAGAACAGAATGGCTAAAAGTGGCAGCTCCAAACAAGCATCCTCTGACAGTAGAAAGGGGGATAGGTGTCTGCATGCAGTGTCTGTACTGTGCTAAGAAAGATGTTGGGTTTACACCCACTTCCCACTTGTGATGACACAACGGAAGTCCCAAATGGTGGTTCAGGCTCCTGGCAATGCTGTAAGGCACTGGAACACCTCCTGTCGGACGATCAGGATGGCTGGTAGCTGAACTGGCAGGGTGATGGGACAATGGCCAACAGGACACCAGGATGGGTCTTTTTATCCCCGAAGTGGTGTGTGAGTTGTCTCTGCTGGGCTAGATGGTGCTGAGTTGCTGAGCAGGGTCCCTGGGCTGAATGGTGGAGGACCGTGTGGGTGACACTGTTCCTGGCTCCTTTATTCTCAGTCTCTTGGCAGTAGTCTCTCTCTCTCAGATGCTGCTAGACAGTGTGGCCCTCTCTTTCTTAGGTGGAGTTCCACCACATAGTCCCGTTCTGAATTTTTTTTAATAAAAATATGTAAAGAATATGTGAAAAAAGTGAAAAATCATGATGAATGATTGGGATGAAGAAAAGAAGAAAAAAAAAATGTAGTGACCTGCCAACGCCTTTATACCATCTGATACCACACCCATTTTTTGCAATTACAATTTACCTACATACCAAAATATTTTCCTACTGGGCCTCTGTTGTTCTATATGACTCTATCCACACTGAGGCTGGTCTGGGTTGGGGATGGAGGGGCGCCCGTTCCTTGTCTTGATTCCAGGGCTGCATTGCGTAGCAGTGCTTCCCTTCCATGTCTCTTTTGATACATTGGCAGGGGGCCCTCCAGCGCATCGGCATCATGCTACCACCTGTTTGTGGCGTCTTTTGAAGCCCTGATGCAGGGACGTTCCCAGTCCATATCACGCCGGAGATGGTGTTGGCGTGGCTCCACTTTGCCGGTGGTGGACCTCACTGTCAACTCCTATTCTCATTTGACGTTGTGCATGACGTTGGACGGGGACCCGCCTCATACCCGGATTACATAAGCAGGTGAGCTGGATTGCCTTACCATTTCACTATGTGTTTTACACCAGGGAGGTAGCACACACAGCCTATTCACTGGATACAAATACGTAAGTTTTGCACACATATTCTTTTTCTAGCCCCTTTTTTCACACATGCAACATACCCATTTATACTTTTATATATATATATATATATATATATATATATATATATATATATATATATATATATACACACACATACACAACACTTATTAAAAAAAATTCAGAACAGTATATTTGTAATCATCCCTACACATGTGGAATGTGTTGTGGTGATCGGGCATGCTATGTGGATGTTTTTTTGGGCGTGGCACAGCTGTCAGGGTCCTGGCCGCTCGGTGCGGCCCAGATTGCCTCCACGTAGGCAAACGGTTACCTCCATGCCCTCCAGTGTCAGGGTCCTGGCCGCTCGGTGCGGCCCAGATTGCCTCCACGTAGGCAAACGGTTACCTCCATGCCCTCCAGGCATCAGCGCGGGCGTTGGCGCGTGCACGCGCGCGACCGGCCCGCGGGCGCGCTCCCGTGCGCTAATAGCGGGGGCGCGCGCCCGTGCGCGTGCACGTGCGCGTTTAGCGCTGTTTGGCGCCAGTGCGCCTATTTAAGGATCAGGGCTGCAGCCCTGCGGTGCTGTTCGTCTGCAGCTCTGACCTGAATCTCCTGTGTGAACCTGCCTGAACCTATCTGTGATCCTTGGAACCCGACCCGGCCTGTCTGACCCCGCTGACCTCTCTACTCCTTGACCCCGGCTTGCCTGACCCTGCTAAAGGACTTACCACCTGTTGCCGAACCTCTGCCTGTCACTTGACCATCCGTCTGCCTGCCGTCTATGCCTATCTGCCTTCCCTGTGACCCGGCCTGTCTGACTACCTCTGCCGTCCGAGTGTGCCTCTCTCCCGCACAGGATCTGCCTCCGCTGCTGCTGCTCCAAAGACTACCTCTCTCTTCGGTCATCCGATCCCGAGCCTGCTGTGCCATCACCTGCAGTTCCTGCCACCTAAAGACCAGCACCAGCATCCTGCTTCATCCTGCACCAGCTGACTCACCGGACGGACACTCCTACTCCGCTGTGCTCACGGGTCCCCTGTTCCCATTCCAGTGGACCCTGAACCAGAGTCGTAAGAGAGGTCCCCTTCCGTCAAGCCAGGCTCGCCACCAGGTACCTCACAGTACGAACAGCCCAGATGACCGAGCCTGCGGAAGGAACCTCGTCCATGCAGGACTTCTGCTCCCACCTTGCAGCCCTCACCCAAGCAGTGAAGTCTCTACAAGAAGGCTATACCAGGCTAGAGGGACAGGTACAGCAGCTCTCCGGTCCTATGGCCGCTGCACCTCCTGCACCACCAGTTCAACCCACGGTTCAGCCTGCAGTAGTGATGCTTCCTCCAGAGCCAAGGGTGCCCGTTCCGGAAAGATTCTCAGGAGATCGGTCCAAGTTCCCTGCCTTCCGGGATGCCTGTCAGCTTTATTTTGCACTTCAGCCCAGGACTTTTTCATTGGAAGCCACCAAGGTGGGGTTCGTAGTATCTCTCCTGCAAGGAGAACCCCAATCTTGGGCCCACCGTCTTCTGAGAGTCGATAGCCCACAGATCCAGGATCTTGCTACCTTCTTCCAGGCAATGGAACAACTCTATGACGACCCCCAAAGAACCACTACAGCCGAGACCGCCTTATCCACGCTCCAACAAGGCCGTAGAATGGCCGAGGACTACATCTCTGATTTCAGGCGCTGGAGCGCGGACACTCGGTGGAACGATGCAGCCCTTAGGCATTAATTCCGCACAGGCCTATCTGAGAGTCTGAAGGATGAACTGGCTCGAGTGGGGGTTCCCGAGTCTCTGGAAGACCTGATTACCCTGACCATCCAACTGGATCGCCGGCTCCGGGAACGCCGAGCCGAACGTTCCTCTCAACCGACCCGCCCGGCCTGGATGGTGGCAAGGGCACCAACTCCAGCTGCCCGCTATTTTCCTGCACCTGCTTCAGTTCCAGCCAGCCCTGCCTTCGACGGCCCTGAACCAATGCAGATCGGACTTATGCGCTCCACTCTGACTCCTGAGGAGCGTGCCAGGCGCCGGCAGCTGAACCTTTGCCTCTATTGTGGCGGCCCTGGACATTACGTGAACAACTGCCCAGTCAAGATCCGTAAGTGTCTTTCTTCTGTCTCTTCTAAACCTGCACCTTGTCCCAGCAACACCACTCACCTGGCTCTTCCCCTCTCGTTGCAGCTTCAAGGAAAGACAATCCACACCAACGCTATCCTTGACTCCGGAGCATGCAGTTGTTTTATCGATGCCACCTTTGCCAACTTACAAGGCCTACCCCTCCGAGAGAAGACCCAGGGACTTTCTGTTTTCTTGGCCGACGGGTCACGCATTAAATCAGGTCAAGTGACCCAAGAGACCTTGCCCCTGCCTGCCACCATCTTGTCCCAGCACCAAGAACTATTGATACTGGATGTAATTTCCTCTCCTCTCTTCCCAGTGATTTTGGGCATGCCATGGTTCCAAGCCCACAACCCTTGCATTAACTGGTCAACGGGACAAGTAAAATTCCAGTCCCCTTATTGCCGTCAGCACTGCCTATCTGAGCCCGCTGGGGCACCCTCTGCTCTGTGTTGCCTGAACTCCGATCAGGACTTGTGCCGGGCCGTGCCCAAAACTTACCACGACTTCCTCGACGTGTTCAGTAAACGAGGGGCAGACTCCCTGCCGCCCCATCGTCCATATGACTGTCCTATCGAGATCCTTCCAGGTGCCGAAATCCCATTCGGTCGCATCTTCCCTTTATCCGAAAAGGAGCAGGAGGCCCTGAAGACTTACATCGCGGAGAACCTCGAAAAAGGGTTTATCCGTCACTCCACTTCCCCAGCAGGCGCAGGGATATTCTTTGTTACCAAGAAGGACCAAACACTCAGGCCTTGTGTGGACTATCGTGAATTGAATAAGGTGACAGTCAAGAACCGATACCCCTTGCCGTTGATACCGGAACTCTTTCAGAAACTACGAACGGCAACTATCTTCTCCAAGCTGGATCTAAGGGGTGCCTACAACCTGGTCCGTATCAGGTCCGGGGATGAATGGAAAACGGCCTTCCGGACCCGCTTTGGTCACTATGAATATCTGGTCATGCCGTTCGGCCTCTGCAATGCCCCTGCCACCTTTCAGCACCTGATCAATGATGTCTTTAGAGACTTTCTGGACATTTTCGTAATAGTATACCTCGATGACATTTTAATTTTCTCCAATTCTCTTGAGCAGCACCAGGGGCATGTGGGCAGAGTACTACTTCGTCTCCGGCAGCACGGCCTATATGCTAAGGCAGAAAAGTGCCTGTTTGAACAACAAGAGATTCAGTTTCTGGGACTTGAGATTTCCCCAGCAGGGATCAGGATGGATCCCCAGAAGGTGACTGCTGTATTGGACTGGCCGGCACCATCGGACAAGAAGGGCATTCAGCGCTTTATAGGATTCGCAAATTTCTATAGAAAATTTATTAAGGGATTCTCTACCATCGTCAACCCTATTATTCAACTGACAAAGCAGGGTACACGCTTCCAGTGGGGCCCCGAGGCCCAGGAAGCTTTTGAAAAACTTAAAAGACTATTCACCTCTGCCCCCATCCTTAGTCACCCCGACCCTGCCCTCCCATACATTCTGGAAGTCGACGCCTCCGAAGTGGCGCTGGGAGCGGTGGTATCTCAACGTCAAGGCAGCAAGGATTTGATGCACCCGGTGGGGTTCTTCTCTCGAAAACTAACTCCTGCAGAGAGGAATTACGACGTTGGAGATCGGGAACTCCTGGCCATCAAGGCGGCTCTGGAAGAATGGAGGTACTTGTTGGAGGGCGCAAGTCATCCGGTATTGGTGTATACCGACCACAAAAACCTTGAGTATCTACGGACAGCCAAGCGACTGAAGCCTCGACAAGCCCGTTGGGCCTTGTTTTTTTTCTAGATTTTGTTTTCATATCACCTACCGCCCAGGATCCAAAAACGTGAAACCAGACGCGCTCTCGCGCATGTTCGACAGTCCAAGAGACACAGCAGCTCCGGACACCATCCTATCATCCGGCAACTTCCTACTCATACAACCAGATTTGCTCTCGCAGATTAAGGAGGCATCTGCAAATGACCCAGCGACCCCAGGGGCTCCCCTGACTCTCAGAGACGGCCTCTTTTGGAAGGGAAGCCAAGTTTTTGTCCCGGAACCTGTCCGGACCAAGGTCCTGAATCTTTGCCATGACCACCCCCTGGCAGGACATTTTGGAGTCCGCAAGACTATCGATCTGGTGCAACGCACCTTCTGGTGGCCAAGTTTGAGGAAAGACTGCAAGGAGTACGTCAACGCCTGCCCTGTCTGTACCCGGAGCAAGACCTCAAGAAGCCGAGCTTGGGGCCTTCTTAAACCTCTTCCCGTACCCGATCGTCCATGGAGGATGATCACCATGGACTTTATAGTTGAACTTCCATGCTCAGAGGGATGCACAGCTATTTTCGTAGTCGTAGACCGGCTGTCTAAAATGGCCCACTTTCTGCCCCTTAAGGGAACCCCGTCCGCTTCCGAAACAGCCCGTGTCTTTATCAGGGAGATAATTAGGTTGCATGGGGTCCCTGCCAGCATAGTCTCCGATAGGGGGGTTCAGTTTACGTCCCGTTTTTGGAGGGCCTTGTGTAAATCCCTAAAGATTGAGTTGGCGCTGTCCTCGGCCTATCATCCCCAAACAAATGGACAGACAGAACGCACAAATCAGACCCTGGAGCAGTACCTTAGGTGCTTCACGTCCTTTGTGCAGGACGATTGGGTGTCTCTACTACCCTTAGCCGAGTTTTCATACAACAACGCCAACCACTCAGCCACAGGTCAATCCCCTTTTTTCTCCAACTATGGCTTCCACTTATCCTTTCTCCCTGACTTTCTTCCAGAATCCCCGGTTCCAGCGGTGCAGGATACAGTGACCTTCCTCAACCACAACAATCAGATCCTCCAGGAGACGATAACCAAGGCCCAGGCGGACTGCAAAAGGTTCTTTGACCGGAAAAGAAGGGGAGAACTGGACCTCCAGATTGGAGATCAGGTATGGCTTTCCACTATTAACTTGAAGTTACCTTGCCCTTCCAAGAAACTCGCTCCCAAATTTCTAGGACCCTTCTCTGTGAAAAGGAGGATCAACCAGGTGTTCTACGAACTGTCGTTGCCCACCTCAATGAGAATACACCCGGTGTTTCATGTGGCCCTGTTGAAACCCGCTGTACCCGACCCCTTTCCTGATAGGGGAGCTGGACCTCCTGGTCCTGTTCTTGTTGAGGGCGGTGAAGAATATGAGGTGGAGGCCATTATTGATTGTAGGAGGCGGCAGGGGCAGACACAGTTCTTGGTTAAATGGAAGGGGTACGGGGCTGAGGACAATTCCTGGGAACCTGATAGTAACCTTCATGCCAGAAGACTGATCCGTGCCTTCTTTTCTGCCCACCCAGAGAAGAGAAGTCTTTTGGGCACCCGGAGGTTGCCCCTTGTGGGGGGGCAATGTCAGGGTCCTGGCCGCTCGGTGCGGCCCAGATTGCCTCCACGTAGGCAAACGGTTACCTCCATGCCCTCCAGGCATCAGCGCGGGCGTTGGCGCGCGCCGCGGGCGCGTGCACGCGCGCGACCGGCCCGCGGGCGCGCTCCCGTGCGCTAATAGCGGGGGCGCTGTTTGGCACCAGTGCGCCTATTTAAGGATCAGGGCTGCAGCCCTGCGGTGCTGTTCGTCTGCAGCTCTGACCTGAATCTCCTGTGTGAACCTGCCTGAACCTATCTGTGATCTTTGGAACCCGACCCGGCCTGTCTGACCCCGCTGACCTCTCTACTCCTTGACCCCGGCTTGCCTGACCCTGCTAAAGGACTTACCACCTGTTGCCGAACCTCTGCCTGTCACTTGACCATCCGTCTGCCTGCCGTCTATGCCTATCTGCCTTCCCTGTGACCCGGCCTGTCTGACTACCTCTGCCGTCCGAGTGTGCCTCTCTCCCGCACAGGATCTGCCTCCGCTGCTGCTGCTCCAGAGACTACCTCTCTCTTCGGTCATCCGATCCCGAGCCTGCTGTGCCATCACCTGCAGTTCCTGCCACCTAAAGACCAGCACCAGCATCCTGCTTCATCCTGCACCAGCTGACTCACCGGACGGACACTCCTACTCCGCTGTGCTCACGGGTCCCCTGTTCCCATTCCAGTGGACCCTGAACCAGAGTCGTAAGAGAGGTCCCCTTCCGTCAAGCCAGGCTCGCCACCAGGTACCTTACAGGGGAGGACTTTTCAGAGAGAGGACCGAGCAACAAGGCCGGTGCCTCTAGAAGAGCCTGGAGACTCAGTTGGAGGATGCATCCCGGGTCACCTACCGCACAGTACCGCTGGTTCGGAAAAGGAAACTGGTACTGTGTGATTAAGCCTTGACATTTCAAAAAAAGTTGCCAATTACCCAATCCGCCACTGTGCCATCAAACGCAGCAACTGTGCCATCAAACGCAGCAACTGTGCCGTTAAATGCAGCCAGTGTACCTATCAATTGCCACCACTGTGCCCATCAAATGCAGCCACTGTACCTATCAAACGCAGCAACTGTGCCGTTAAACGCAGCCACTGTACCTATCAATTGCCACCACTGTGCCCATCAAACGCAGCCACTGTGACATATCAAATGCTCCCACTGTGCCCATCAAATGCTCCCACTGTGCCCCCCGCCCGCTGTCTGCCCAGCACTTACCCTGTCTCTCGGTAAGGCATTTTATTCATTTGTAACTTATATGTTAATTTTAAATAAATATTTTGCACTATATATTACAGATTGTTTTTGTGATTAATCACTACGCTTTAAGATGTTAAATTTGTAAGAATGAAAATCCATCCTGCATATCAGATATTTATATTTCGATTCATAACATTCGCAAAATTACAGCAATGAAATAACCAACGAAAATAATTTCACTGTTAGGGGAAATTGTATCAAGGGGTCACGGCACTAGTAGGTTGAGAACCACTGATTTAAGTTGTTTTTGACTGTGCTGTTTTGAAGCCTGCATTTTGGGTTTGATTAACACTATTAAAGACCACAGTTTAGCATTCTCGACTATTGAGTTACCAGATCATTGTTTGATTGTGGAAAGTCTCCCAGTAAGCAAACTTCCTGTTCACTACATTTGTGTCTGTTTTACTGTGTTTGCAAGTACACTGTTTGCTAGGTGTGCCAGAGGGATTGAGACAGTTCTTTGTGATTGAGAGGCAGAGTAACGGACTGAACAAACTTAAGCAGTTCCTTCGGGGGTATCGCTACATACTTTAGTAAAAGAACTTTATTGTTCCGTTTAACTGCCTGGTCTGAAGTCATTGAAGGGGCGCATGCATGGCATATCAAAGAACAAGGCTTATTCAAGGGGACCAAAGAAGTTAGAGAAAATACAGTACAGAGGTCTAGCAAGCAGAGAAGCTGTCTTAAGGAGGCTATATTGCCGTTGCCAATGACTACTGTACTTGTGTCCGGTGCAAGGGTAGGCAACCAGCAGCCCTCCAGCTGTTGTGAAACTACATTTCCCATGAGGCATTGCAAGGCTGGCAGTTACAATTACTCCTAGAGGCATGATGGGACTTGTAGTTCTGCCACGGCTGGAGGGCCCCAGGTTGCCTACCCCTGGTCTAGTACATAGGCACCCAACCAGCCAGGAAGCAGGTGACATGGCATGGGAGACAGAGACTCTGGTAGTAAAGGAATAAAAGTGACACCATTATTTTATTTTTAAAAAAAAACAGTGTAAAAATAAAAAATAAAAAGTAAAATAAAAAAAAAAACTTTTTAAACACGCCCTGTCCCGCTGGGCTCACGTGCAGAAGCACATGCACACCGATGGTGGCTCGCTTCCAATGTGATTTTCGCACAGCGGAAGCCGATTGGTGGGTGCACAGTACCCAATATCCTCCGGCACCCTCTCTTCCCTAGTAAAAGCACTTCACACAGTGTAGTAAAACACTGGCTGGGCACATAACTACCCTTTGATCGCCCCTGATGTTAACCCCTTCCCAGCCGGGGTCATTAGTACAGTGACAGTGCATATTTTTTTAATACTGATCACTGGATTAGTGTCGCTGGTTCCCGAAAAATTTCAGTAAAGCCCCATACACACGGTCGGATTTTCCGATGGATTCTGTCCTATCGGACAATGTTGTCGGAAATTCCGACCGTGTGTAGGCACCATCGGACAGTTTCCATCGGATTGTCCGACAGACAAAGTTCTCCTGCTCTATAAATATTCCGACAACAAAGTCCGATCATACCAATTCCGATCGTGTGTAGAGAATTCCAACGGACAAAGTGCCACGCATGCTCAGATCACATTACAAGACCAAAGCTATTGGCTACTAGCCTCTACGTAGTCCCGTCATAGGCAACAAACGTCACCACGTTCAGAATGATCGGATTTTCCGACAACTTTGTCCGACCGTGTGTATGCAACACCAGTGTCGGACTAAATCCGCCGGACAAAATCCGATGGATTTTGTGGTCGGATTTTCCGACCGTGTGTATGGGGCATTAGTGTCAAAATATCCGCCGCAAAATTGCAGTCCCACTATAAGTTGCTGACACCATTACTAGTAGAAAAATAAGTAAATAGATAAAAATATCCCATGGTTTGTAGATGCTATAACTTTTGCGCAAAGCAATCAATATATGCTTTTGGGATTTTTTTACCAAAAATATTTAGCACAATATATATTGTCCTAAATTTATGAAGAAATTTGATTTTTTTTTTTTTCAATTTTGTTATTGGATATGTAACGCAGAGGTGATCAAATACCACCAAAAGAAAGCTCTGTTTGTGGGGAAAAAAAGACATACATTTTATTTGGGTGCAGCCTTGCATGATCGCGCCATTGTCAGTTAGTCCTCATGCACACGGATGTTTTTAAAAAATGGCTGTAAAGCTAGTACAGACGCCAGGAAAAAAGCAGCGTTAAAAACTCGATTTTTTTCCGTGTTTTGCATTGAATTCAATGCACGTTAAGCCGCGCTAGCTTTCAGCCGCGTTTCTCTGTCTCTATTTAAAAATCAATGGTTCCCTATGGGAGCCCTTTGATTTGAATAGAAGTCGCACCAGAAGTCGGATCAAGATAATCCGACTTACGTTTGCGACTTGTGTGCTAAGAATCTTAAAGGGGGAACCCCGCAAAAATGTTTTAAAAAATGTGCGTGATGTCCCCCCCAAGATCCATACCAGACCCTTATCCGAGCACGCAGCCCTGTAGGTCAAGAAAGGGGGGCGAGCGAGCGCCCCTTCCCCCCCCCTCCTGGACCATACCAAGCCACATGCCCTCAACATGGGGGGGTTGGTGCTTTGGGGCAGGGGGCCCTGCGCCCCCCACCCCAAAGCACCTTGTGCCCATGTTGATGAGGACAAGGGCCTCTTCCCAACAACCCTTGCCCGGTGGTTGTCGGGGTCTGCGGGCGGGGGGCTTATCGGAATCTGGGAGCGCCCTTTAATAAGGGGACCCCCAGATCCCGCCCCCCCCCCCCCCCACCCTATGTGAATAAGTATGGGGTACATCGCCGTAAGGTAACACAGTGCTGTATCGCAAAAAATGGCCTGGTTATGAAGGGGGGTAAATCTTGCGGAGGGTAAGTGGTTTAAATCCTATACAAAATTGTAAGTTGCATATAGTTTGCTTGCTGTTCAGTTGTTGTACTGTAGATGGCGCTCAACATAGCTAATAGTCTCTCTACTGCTAAAAATACTAATAAATAAGTGATGGAAGAACAGATGTAACTACAGGACTCCCACCGGTATTCATGGAGCATCTCACTGCCTGCCCCTCCACCGTATACAGAAGCATGTCTGAGTACAGAAAACCCGTATTTACAGTGAAAAACAAGTGTGCATAAAGATCCCCTAATACTGAATAACACCCAACAGTTTATAGATTATCGTTTTATATCATATCATCCTGGAAAATAAGTTAATATATAGCATCCATAGACACAGTATAAGAATTAATAGAGAGAATTTCCCCTGTGTATATAGAAGATGTGCAGTGTTCATACGTACATCATGATATCAGGAAAATTACACCCAGTGATCAGGAGAGGCGATACTGTGCACTTTCCATACATCACACAATAAGGCATAGCTCGAGGGACTGTCCCTGATTTGGAGCAATGTCCCACTGTCCCTCATTCCTCCTCATTTGTCCCTCATTTTGGTCTGAGCTATATAGTTGTATATAAAATTCACTTTTTATCTATCAAAAAGTGTTTCCAAGTGCTAAACCTTTCATCTGATTTCTAAATTGCTGCATTTGCAAATTCCAAAAGCCAATATAAAAGAATAGTAGTGGTAAAAAAGCACTTGTGGGTGTAACCAATCTTGTTTTTTATTCTCCGTTAACCTCTAGAGATCCACGCTATAGCCGAATGACGGCTACAGCGTGGATCTACGTCGTCCCGTGCACGAGTGGCCTGCACGCCCTGTGATCAGCGAGTCTGTGAGACTCGCTGGATCACAGATCCGAGTAAGGGGTCGATCCCGACCCCTTACCACGTGATCAGCTGTCAGCCAATGACAGCTGATCGTGTGATGACAACACAGCCGATAATCGGCTATTTTTCCTCTTTGCGCTGACAGAGCAAGGAGAAAAAAAAAAGCCAATCACTGGCGGCAGTGAGAGGGACATTAGTCCTCGGTGAGAGGGACATTAGTCCTCAGTGCCCACCTGTGCCCCCTACAAGGGCAGCCTACCTGTGCCCACCAGCGCCACCTGTCAGTACTCACAGTGCCACCTGTCAGTGCCCACAGTGCCATCTGTCAGAGCCCACAATAAGTGCCTGAACGGTGCTGCACATCAGTGTCACCTACCAGAGCCCATCAGTGTCACCTATCAGTGCCAACTATCAGTGGTGCCCATCAGTGCCAACTATCAGTGCCCATCCGTGCCACCCATCCGTGCCACCGATCAGGGCCCATCAGTGCCATCTTATCTGTGCCCATCAGTACAGACTTATCTGTCCCCATCAGTGCTACCTTATCTGTGCCCATCAGTACAGCCTATCAGTGCCCACCAGTGCAGCCTATCACTATTTATAACAAACTATTAAAAATTTTTTATTTTTATTTTCAAAATTTTCCATCTTTTTTTGTTTGTTTTGCAAAAAATAAAACCCCCAGCTGTGATTAAATACCACCAAAAGAAAGCTCTATTTGTGGGGAAAAATTAAAAAAAAAATGTAATTTGGGTACAGTGTTGTATGACCGCGCAATTGTCATTCAAGGTGCGGCAGCGCCGAAAGCTGAAAATTGGTCTGTGCAGGAGGGGGGTTTAAGTGCCCAGTAAGCAAGTGGTTAAGGAGGCGTGGCAGGGGGTGTGTTCTATGCCTGCATACTTGTGCTGATAGGTGTCCCTCATTCCCATCTCAAAAAGTTGGGAGGTATGAATAAGGATTTGTTCACACATGTAGTCGGAGACAGTTAAACAGGAGGCTGAGCTGCGGTTTTACAACCAAACCAACTGTCCATCTAAACACAGACATACAGTTGCTCAGGACTGAACAAATGCTGTGGCCGGGATGCTGTGCTTCGCGGCTCGTGGAAAAATGAAACAGCATGTCGCAAGCAAGTCTATGTGGCCATTACAATGCACATGATTGCGGCACAGTGGTGTGGCATTTATGTAGTAAAATCTAGCGGTATGGAGCCTGGAGGTGATATATTAACTCCTCACTACCTGTCCAAAACAAGGGCTGCTGCATATGTGAATGAGTCCTAACAAAAGAGTCCAAGAGATACACCCAGTGTACAGAACAGAACTGGTGATGTGCAGCACCAAACATCCCGAAAAGAAGAACAAACACTGATATATGTGTGGATTTTATTTTGGCATAAATATCTAGAATTACAGTACAGTAAAACCTTGGTTTGAGAGTAAATTGGTTTGAGAGCCTTTTGCAAGACAAGCAAAATTAAAAAAAAAATGTTGACCTGATATACAAGTAGTGTCATGTCACAACTGAGTATAAAAGAGAAGAGAAACGCCTCTAAGTGTAGCATTATGGTTGCATTTAATGAAGGTACAACATTTAGCAACTCACATGGTTGATGATTCAAACAGGCACATCTAAGTATGCAAGCATCTGGGGCAATGCTGTCCACATAGACCGTCCTCCGCATCGCCATCAACATCGTCCCTTCCATGCTGCGCTCCATGAGTGCTTCAAGCCTCACTTTCAGATCGCTCTACTGCAGGGTAGTCTTCCCAGTCACAATTGCAAACTGATATCGGTTAGAGCCGGCGGAGCGGAGGATCATCTATGTGGACAGCTTTACCCGAATGCCTGCATACTTCGATGTGCCTCTTTTAATCATTAACCATGTGAGTTCCTAAATGTTGTACCTTCATTAAATGTAACCATATTGCTACACTTAAGCCCCATACACACGGTCGGATTTTCGCATGGATTCTGTCCGATCGGACAATGTTGTTGAAAAATCCGACCGTGTGTATGCACCATCGGACAGTGTACGTCGGATTGTCCGACGGACAAAGTCCTATCTCCTGCTGGATAGATTTTTTGACAACACGGTCCGATCACACCAAATCCGATCGTGTGTAGCGTTGTCCGACGGACAAAGTGCTACGCATGCTCAGATCACATTACAAGACCAAAGCTATTGGCTACTAGCCTCTACGTAGTCCCGTTGTAGGCAACAAGCGTCACCACGTTCAGAATGATCGGATTTTCCGACAACTTTGTCCGACCGTGTGTACGCAAAACCAACATCAGACAAAGTATGACGGACATGATCCGACGGACCTGGTCCTCGGATAATCCGAGCGTGTGTATGGGGCTTTAGAGGTGCCTCTCTGCTCTTTTATACTTTGTAGCTCAGTGATCCTCAACCAGGGTTCCGTGGATCCCTAGGGTTCCTCCAGAGGTTGCTAGGGGTTCCTTCAGCATTGGGCAATTTCTGCCTCTCAGATAAGTTCCAACTGACACCATTGATCTTTTTCCCTATCTGTAAGGAGGTAATTCTTCCCAATGACCATCACACTAATGTATCTAATTTTTATCAGGGGTTCCCTGAGACCGGAGAACTATTTCAAGGGTCCCTCTGTATTGAAAAGGTTGAGAAAGGCTGCTGTAGCTCCTGCTGGATTTTGCTTCTAATCTACTTGTAGAGGCTTCCATTTGTGGATGGACATTTTATGGTTAAACAACCTGGTCACATTGCTATAATCTTTTTATATGGACTATATATAAACTGAAGGACTTATGAATAAATGGTTGCGGAACAAATCATTTGAGTTTCCATTATTTCTTATGGGGAAATTTGCTTTGATATAAGAGTGCTTTGGATTACAAGCATGTTTCTGGAACTAATTATGCTCGCAATCCAAGGTTTTATAGTATTTATGTAAAAGACATGATGGGAAAAATTACAAGAAAATCTTCCAAATTAAAATCTATAAGATAAAGGATTCCCTGAGACACCAGTATAAAATTATTATTATTGCTGCTGGCTGACTCCTCACTTAAGCCTCATACACATGATCGGACTTTGTACAAACTTTCCCGTGGATTTTTGTACAAAGGGCGTTGGCCGCAAATTTGTATTGCATACACACAATCTGACTTTTTAGGCAACAAAGACGAATGTAGTGACGTTTCAACGTACTGACGACACAAAAGAGGACATTCAATTACTCCAGCGCCAACTTTGGTCAACTTCTGTATTGTCTGATCTTTTGCATTGGTTCTGAGCATGCGTGTTTGTACTTGGTACAAAAGTCCGATGGTTTTGTGTACACACGATCGGACTTTGCTCCATCTGACTTTTGTTGCCAGAAAGTTTGTCCGTTCGCACAGCCAACAAAAGTCAGATGAAAACCGAAAAAGTTTGTCCGATGGAGCGTACACACGGTCGGATGTTGCCACAAAACAGCTAATTTGCATGTTCGTTGTCAAAAAGTCCGATCGTGTGTACGGGCCTTTATACATTTTAAGAAACGTCATGGTGATGACTTTTATTTCCTGGGGGGCTTTGGATAAAGGGGGTTCACCCTGGTAAATACACCTTCCCTTTTTTTCAGGGGAACGCAGTTCCAGCACTGAAATTACTGTCTGTAATGGCAAGGGGTGCTGGCATGTGGTGGAGGGTCTATTGATGTTGGTTGCTGGGGGATCTATTGTTGCTGGAGGGGATCTATTTTTGCGTTGTGGTCTTTTATTGCTGGGGAGGTCTGTTATTGCTGGTGGGGGTCTATTGTTGCTAGGGGGGGGGGGGGGTTGTTGCTGGAAGATATCTACTGTTGAGGTAGGGGTTTGATTGTGGCTGCTGGAAGATCTGTAGTTGCTGCTGGGGGGTATTTTGTTGCAGGGGTCCATTGCTACTGGGGGGAATCTATTGTTTCTGGGGGGGGAGAATTGTTGCTGGAAGAGATCTAATGTTGAGGTAGGGGTTTGATTGTGGCTGCTGGAAGATCTGTAGTTGCTGCTGGGGGGTATTTTGTTGCAGGGATCCATTGCTGCTGGAATCTATTGTTGCTGGGGTGAGGTGGGTCTATTGTTGCTGGCTGCAGGGGATCTATTTTACTGCTTTTCTTGTTATCTTTAACGAATTCCATAAAATGTACTTGGCACCACAAAATGATACTTGGCTCTGTATTCTCTAAAAGGGGTGGCACTGGAAGGTGGGTAGGGGGGTGGGATTAAAGGAAGGTGCTCAGAGATGGGTAGGGGCAGAGACAAGAATTGACTTAGAAGGGGAGATTTCCTGCACCTATTCTCTGCTTTGAGAAAAAAAGCCCATGATACCACAGTTATGCAGCCACGGCTGCTGGACAATTGCATCCTTAAAGTGATTGTAAAGTCTATTTTATTTTTCTATAAAAATAACAAACATGTTATACTCACCTGCTCTATTATCATCTTTCTTCCTATATGAGCTCCTCAGGGACTATGGCCTACTCAAAATACCCCTCACTGCAGCATATTCCATGCACCACAGGAATTTGGAATGAGAAGACTTAACTCTCCTGCCTCTCAACCCATCTTCCAGAGAGACATTTTTTTAAATGTGATTGGTGCCAAGGTCGCTCCATGAGGCTCCATCATCCTTTTGACTGTTCCAAAATGTGGCTTGCAAATTGCTAGGGTGCAAAGGCATTAGACAACAACAGTTCTTCCGAAATAGTTAGCGGTGGAAATTGATAATTACAATAACTGTTCAAAGGGGTGTGAAAGGCAAGGTGCTTAACCACCTCACTACAGTGCATTTTCACCCCCTTCCTGACCAAGCCATTTTTCAGCTTTCAGCGCTGACGCACTTTGAATGACAATTGCGCAGTCATACAACACTGTACCCAAATTAAATTGTTATCATTTTTTTCCCCACAAATAGAGCTTTCTTTTGGTGGTATTTGATCACCTCTGCGGTTTTTCTTTTTTGCGCAATAAACAAAAGAAGAGCGACAAAAAAAAAAAAAAAACAATATTTTTTGCTTTTTGCTATACTAAATATCCCCAAAAAATATATAAAAAAACATTTTTTTTCCTCAGTTTCGGCCGATACGTATTCTTGTACATATTTTTGGTAAAAAAAAATTGCAATTAGCGATCATTGATTAGTTTGCGCAAAAGTTATAGCGTTTACAAAATAGGGGATAGTTTTATAGCATTTTTATTAATATTTTTTTTTTTACTAGTAATGGCGGTGATCAGCGATTTTTATTGTGACTGCGACATTATGGCGGACACATCGGACATTTTTGACACATTTTTGGCACTATTGTCATTTATACAGCAATCAATGCTATTTAAATGCATTGATTCATGTATAAATGACACTGGCAGTGAAGGGGTTAACCACTAGGGGCGGGGAGGGGTTAATTATGTTCCCTAAGTGTGTTTCTTACTGTGGGGGAAGGGGACTCACAAGGGGAGGAGACCGATCGGTGTTTCTCTGTACAGAGAACACACCATCGGCTCCTCTCCTCTGACAGGACCGTTGATCTGTGTGTTTACACACACAGATCAACGGTTCCGCTGTGTTACCGGGCAATCGCGGGTGCCCAGCGGACATCGCGGCCGCTGGGCACGTGCATCGGGTGCCCAGTGACACGGCGAGAGAGCGCGCGCGCGCTCCCGGCGGCGCGCGCGCGCGCGCTCCCTGCAGTGCACAGAAGGGGAGGACGTCATATGACGCCCTCCCGGAACGAGAGCTGCGCCGCCTGGCCGTCATTTGACGGCCGGCGGTGGCGAAGCGGTTAAAGTGGAACTTCGCTCTTTCAATCAACATTGACTATTTTTAATCCTTATGCTGCTAGTATAAGTAAATAGATAGGAAAGTACCGTGTTTATCGGCATATAACACACACTTTTTTCCCCTTAAAATCAGGGGAAAATCGTGGGTGCGTGTTATACGCTGATCCCCGCCGATCTCCCGCAGATTTTTTTTGAGGGGAGCGTGCGGAGCCGATATACCGAAAGCCGCCTGTATTTTCGGCTAGTCTCGGCTCCTCTCGCAGTCCTGCCCACCTCCACTGATTGCGAGAGGAGCCGAGCGCCGACAACATAAAGAAATCCGAGTTCGGCTATCTTCGGCTCCTCTCGCGGGCGGGACTCGCCCCTGACTGCAAGCAGAGCCGAGACTAGCCAAACTCAGATTTCTGTATGTTGTTGGCGCTCGGCTCCTCTCGCAATCAGTGGAGGTGGGCGGGACTGCGAGAGGAGCCGGCCCGAGACTAGCCGAAAATACACGCGGCTTTCGGTATGTTGTCACGCAGCGCTCATCCTCTCCACTCGGCGCCAATTTTAAATCAAGGCTGCACTGGGCAAGGCTGCAAAGGCACTGGGCAAGGCTGCACTGGGCAAGGCTGCACTGGGCAAGGCTGCAAAGGCACTGGGCAAGGCTGCAATGATGGACAAGGCTGCAATGACGGACAAGGCTGCAGATGGACACTGGGCAAGGCTGCACTGGGCAAGGCTGCAATGATGGACAAGGCTGCAATGACGGACAAGGCTGCAGATGGACACTGGATAAGGCTGCAATGATGGGCATTTAAATGTAAGTTTTTTTTCTTAAACTTCCCTCCTAAAAGTTTTTTTCCTTAATATTCCCTCCTAAACTTGGAGTGCGTGTTATACGCCGATAAATACGGTATATAATTTTTACTTGTTTTAGTCTGGGTTCACAATAGATGTGGTGCGAATTTACAGTGAAATTGCTGCAGATTCGGCACCACATCTAAATCGCAACCCATCCATGCAAATCGATTGCGGAGTGTATGTTAACCACTTCCGGACCGCCGCACGCCAATGTATGTCCCTACTTTGGGGACGGATATCGTTGTTATGGCAGCAGCTAGCTGACACAACCCCAGTATCCCTGTGTTCGGCCGGAGGTCTGGTACAAGATAAAAGTGGTCTCTGCGGCGGATTCGCCGCAAGATCACTTTTATCTATGGCGGGAGAGGGCCCCCCCCCTCCCGCCGCGATCTGGTGCCCTCCGCCGCTTACAGGAGCCGTCAGCAGCGGTGGAGGCGATCACGTCTGTCCCCTGGGCTGACATGGAGATGAGTGAGGGGGAGATGGCCCACACCCGTCTCCATGACACGGCGCAGGGCGGAAGCGACGTCAAAATGTCACTTCCGCCCATAGCTCTTAAAGGGCCATTTTATTTTTTTTATTTTTTTAAATGACAAAATTATTATTTTTTTATTATTGCATTTTAGTGTAAATATGAGATCTGACGTCTTTTTGACCCCAGGTCTCATATTTAAGAGGTCCTGTCATGCTTTTTTTCTATTACAAGGGATGTTTACATTCCTTGTAATAGGAATAAAAGTGACACATTTTTATTTTTTAAAACAGTGTAAAAATATAAAGTAAAAAGTAAAATAAATAAGAAAAAAATAAAATTTAAATGCGCCCCGTCGCGCCGAGCTCGCGCGCAGAAGCGAACGCATACGTGAGTAGCGTCCGCATATGAAAACAGTCTTCAAACCACACATGTGAGGTATCGCCGCGATCGGTTGAGCAAGAGCAATAATTCTAGCCCTAGACCTCCTCTGTAACGCAAAACATGCAACCGGTAGAATTTTTAAAATGTCGCCTATGGAGACTTTTAAGGGTAAAAGTTTGTCGCCATTCCACGAGCAGGCGCAATTTTGAATATATGTTGGGTATCAATTTACTCGGCGTAACATTATCTTTCACAATATGAAAAAAATTGGTCTAACTTTACTGTTGTCTTATTTTTTAATTCAAAAAAGTGTATTTTTTTTTAAAAAAGTGCGTTTGTAAGACAGCTGCGCAAATACGGTGTGACATAAAGTATTGCAACGGCCGCCATTTTATTCTCTAGGATGTTAGAAAAAAATGTATAATGTTTGGGGGTTTTAAGTAATTTTCTGGCAAAACGTTTTTTTAACTTGTAAACACCACATCTAAAAAAGAGTCTCGGTCTTAAAGTGGTTAAGTTAATGACACCCAGCAGCACGATTTGCAGAGTCAGATCGATTGGGTGTTCACACCCATGCGATCTGATTCTGGTGCGGAAAAAAAAAGGTTCTGCAACAGTGTGGTGCGAATGCGGTTCGATTTGAGCAACACAAATCCAGGGCTCAAATCGCACCCCAGAAACACTGCATATAATTCACACAGGAATGTGCTGCGATTGTCTCGCACTGCAGCAGGGTGAACCCATGCTTAAACTTTTTTTTTAACATTTCTTCAGTTACTTTCTGGTTTCAAGGCCTAGGCAAATGATGTAATAAATCACAAGCGTCTTCGGGAGGGGAAGAGGGGTTTTCTCAGCTTAGCACTCCCCCCTGCCAGCATACCTGAACTAAGGGCAGATGGATTCCAGGAAGTAAATGCAACATGAATCGCCTGCAATGCATACTAGCTCATTAAGGCCCCTTTCACACGGGACGGATCCGTAATGATCCGCCCCGTAAACATCCGCTTGCTCAGCGGGGATCGTTCCGAAATCCCCGCTGAGCCCGCGGATGACAGGGCGGTCCATGCACACTGTTCAGGGACCGCCCTGTCATATCTCCGCTCTCTTCTATGGAGGATCGGATGAACATGGACCGTGAAATACGGATGGATGAAATACGGACATACGGTCCGCATGTGTTACAGGGGCCTATGCCTTTGTCTTGCAGGGTTTGTTTGTTTGTTTTTTTCCGAGGTTTACAACCTCTTTAAGCGGGATGCTGGCCATGAAACAGGACCCAGACAAGGAAGGTATCTTCGCTTCTATCAACCTTCACTGGTGTGCAGAAATGATCCTGCATGCCATTTGAACAGTGGAGCTGGGTTTGATCCCCCAGTCCAGGAACAATAGAGTGAGGGATCCAGGTAGAGTTGCCACCTCATCCCTTTAAACCCGAACACCTTTGAATTACCCAGGTTCTGAGGCTAATTAAATGCAGATAATGCACCAATTGAGTTTGATTACCACCTTAATCAGCCACAGAACCTGTGTAAATAATATGTGTTCGGGTTTAAAGGGATGAGGTGGCAACCCTAGATCCATGTCCCTAAACTATCCCTATACAGAAAGAGCCTTTCCCTGCACTAAACCTGTCATTGACCATACAGGTTCCTCTCCATACCTACTCCCACCATGTGGGCATGCCTTATGGCCTCAACAGGGCATATAAATCTTCTCTGGAGACCCTGAGATCTCAGGAGAACTTGCGTCAATTCAGGACATAAGGCTCCCCGAGATGGCCATAGGAGTCCTGTACAGAGGACATAAAAATCCTCTGATGGGCTTCCCTAACAACGGACGCAAGCAACAGCAGTCACTAGACTTTTTTACTTCCCAATTTAGGAAGTGAGTGAGCAACCTTACAATTGCTATCTCACTCCTCTGACCTGCTAACCTGGCAGAGCGGCAGTGCCAACTCTTCAGCTGAACAAGCAGCACCTGCCTACACGTTTCCTAGTAGTATTTCTTCTCCAAGTTTGTTATGTTAAAAATTGAAGATGTCACCAAGCTACATTGGGACCATATTGGCCCTGCTACCATGAATGACTGTCAAAACGGTCTTTGTGGCTCCTTCTTGACATTGTGGAGGAAATTTTCTAAAACTGAAGCAGCTCTGCATAGAAACCAATCAGCTTCCAAGTTTTATTATGAAAGCTTAATTGAACAAGCTGAAGTTAGAAGTTGATTGGCTACCATGCACAGCTGCACCAGATTTTGCACTCACACAGTTTTAGTAAATCAACCCCAGTGCGCCTAACATTATTGCATACAATTATTAAAGTTACGTTGATCTATTTTAGGTTTTACATTGGCCTTTGGTTCATTTCTACATCCAAGCTTATAGACAATGTATGTTATTTTTCCATATTTGTCTTAGCAAAGTATAACATTTACAGAAAATAATGATATTAAAAAAATGTTCAAATAAGTTACTAAATTATTATTATTATACACGATTTATATAGTGCCAACAGTTTACGCAGTGCTTTACAATGTATAGGGGGACAACACAACTACAGTACAGTTGAATACAAAAGGTACAGGAGGGCCCTGCTCGCAGAGCTTACATTCTAAAGGGACGGGGTGGTGGTACAAAATGTAATAGCTGCAGAGAATGATTTGATGGGGGTGTCTTGGGGACAGTTGTTAGGTGGGTGTGGGATAGGCTTCCCTGAATAAATGGGTTTTCAGGGAACTCCTAAAGGTGGACAGGGTAGGGGCTGATCGGACAGACTGGGGCAGGGAGTTCCAGAGGATGGGAGAGGCTGTGGAGAAGTCTTGAAAGCGAGCATGGGAGGAGGTGACAAGGGATCTAGAAAGCCGGAGGTCCTGGGAGGAGCGGAGGGGACAAGTTGGGCGATATCTGCAGATGAGGTTGGTGATGTAGATGGGGGCGATGTTGTGGATGGCTTTGTATGTTATGGTTAGCATTTTGAATTTTACACGGTGGGGTAGGGGAAGCCAGTGAAGGGATGGTGTATTAGTCTAGCAGCAGCATTCATAATAGATTGGAGGGGGGATAGCCTGCTTAAGGGTAGGCCATTAAGGAGGGAGTTGCAGTAGTCAAGGCGGGAAATAATCAGGGAGTGAATGAGTTGTGGTGTCATTAGTCAGGAAGGGTCGAATTCTGGAGATATTGCGGAGGTGAAGGTGGCAGGATTTAGCCAGTGATTGGATATGGGGGCTGAAGGAGAAGTCAGAGTCAAGGATTACACCCAGGACCCTGGCATGTGTGGAGGGACCAATGGTTGTGCTATTGATATTAATGGTGAAGTCACAGGGGGGGGATCGTGAAGGAGGAAATATAACAAGCTCAGTTTTAGAAAGATTGAGTTTGAGGAAGTGGTGTGACTTCCATACTGATATGTCATTCAGTAAGTTTGAGATCTGTGAGGAGATCGAGGGGGTGAGTTGAGGAGTGAAGAGATAGATCTGGATGTCGTTGGCATAGAGGTGGTATTGGAAGCCATGGGAGGTTATCAACTGGCCCAGGGAAGAGGTATAGAGTGAGAATAGGAGGGGCCCAAGGACAGAACCTTGGGGTACCCCCAATAGAAAGAGGAAGGGGAGCAGAGGAGATGGAGTTGTAAGTGACACTGAAAGTGCGCTGAGATAGGTAGGCGGAGAACCTAAATCAAATTCTACAAAAAAAAAACCTTCTAAATCAAATTCTTAGTTGTACATATATGTATAATGCTCTATATTTAGATTACAAATGATAACAGTTACTTATTGCTGGGTTTGTCCGGAAAAGGGCAGCATGGTCCTGAATTGGTTAACAATTTGCAGCCGTTAGTGGATAATAGATTTGTACCTATTTATTCAATATTTTCTGAATACTGGATTGAGGAAATATAGGTCAAATACAAACTGAGAAATGTGGTCAAACCAGTCAGATTTGGCAGCATAGTGTTGACATGTCAACAAGGGCCCCTGGGGATCTGAGATGGCCTTGTGCTATAATTTCATGAGACAAAAGAGACTCCTTCTATACATGATAAAATAAATTCCCCATTATGATGAATATTAACAGACAATTTGAAACCATTTAAGATTTATTTACAAGGAAATTCTATCTAAACCCAAGAGCAAACATTTTCTATATGGCAGCTTTCCAGTCCTTAGAGGTGGTGGCTGCATCAATTGTTTTATTTACCGTAGAATTGTGCTTATTCATTGTTTAGATTTGGTTCACTTTAATGTTTTTGTTTGATATTTTACAGAGGTCTTTAAGTCAAAAGAAGTTGAACTTGACTATCTTGACTTGACACACTATCTGTTTTTTTTTTTTTCATTCAACCCGAAAAAACTGAAGGAGATCCTGTACAACCAATCCGATGCTAGTACAGGATCTCCCGGCTGAGCTATTGTGTTCTGACAGGGGAATGGCCCCCCAACAGAACACATCGGTCATTGCGCTGAAAGCGTTGATCGAATGCTGATTTCGGTAATGACCCTTTGACAGAAGCTGGACGTCCGGCTGGCCATACACATGGACCAAATGTCAGCTGGTTTCTATTGAACCAGCCGATACCACCCGATATTCGGCCCATGTGTATGGGGCTTTAAGAGGAAAGCGCAATAGAGAGATTTGGTTTCAAAAGAACGACAATCCTTCCAAATAAGGGTGCAATTGGGAGCTAGATATGAGATGACATCTGTGTTCAGGAAGTGCAGCTGATTGGTTGTTCAGCCACAAGTAGCCCAATCAGTAACACACATGCAAGTTCCACCTTTCTGTTATGACCTGACACCGGGAGTCACGGTGGGACCAGACTTCTAGAACCCTATGGCCCGGTTCACACTTGTGCGATACGAGAACCCTAAAGCAAGCCATAGATGATGCAATTTTCTTTCCTGCAACCACAGATTGAGTAGGAAAGAAAATTGCTTGACTCCCCCATCAACACATTTTGTCCCTCCCGCAGTGCTGTTGTGTTCTGCCAGTGAGGAGCCTTCCCTGCCGGCAGAACACAAGGATTACTGCTGGCAGCTATTGCCACCATGAGTAATCGCATGCAAAAAAAGTGACATGCTGGATATAATGAAGTATTCCGATGGATCAGCTTCAGTACAACCAGCCTGCCCGTAGATGGATTAAATCTCAGCCGATCCCTGCTAAACTGGTGGAGATTCATTCCATCTATGGCCAGCTTCAATCATCATCAGATGAGTGCAAGGGGAAAGAAGTGATGTTATCAGTTTAGGTTAGATAGGGGAGAGGGGGTGGGAAAAAGACTAGATCATAATAAGACTTAAACTCTTGCTGCCCACTTAATGCATATTTGCGGTGGCAAAGAGGGTGTGCTTTAACCACTTGCCGACCGCCGCATGTACATTTACGTTGGCAGAATAGCACGGCTGGGCAAATGGGCATACAGGTACGTCCCTTTGAATTTGCTGCCGTGTGGTCACGCGCGCGCCACCCTGCCAGGAGCTCTGTGAGTAGGATTGCGGGTCCTGTGGATTCGATGTCTGCGGGGATACCTGCGATCGTCTCACGAAGCTGAAGAACAGGGAGATGCTAATGTAAACAAGCATCTCCCTGTTCTGCCTAGTGACACTGTCACTGATCATAGCTTTCTGTGATCGGGAGCTATGATCAGTGATGTGTCACACACAGCCCCTCCACCTAACCGTTAGAATCACTCCCTAGGACACACTAAACCCCTTCCTAACCAGCTAGTGGTAAACTCCTTCACTGCCAGTGTCATTTATACAGTAATCAGTGCAATTTTATAGCACTGATCGCAAAATATCAATTTGTCAAAATTGGCCGACATGTCTGCCATAATGTCGCAGTCCCAATAAAAATCGCAAATCGTCGCCATTACTAGTAAAAAAAAAATTAATAATAATAAAAATGCCATAAAACTAACCCCTATTTTGTAAACGCTATAACTTTTGCGCAAACCAATCAATAAACGCTTATTGAAATTTTTTTTTACCAAAAATATGTAGAATAATATGTATCGGCCTAAACTGAGGAGAAAAATCTTTTTTTATATATTTTTTTGGTGATATTTATTATAGAAAAATGTAAAAAAGAATGCGTTTTTTTCAAAATTGTCGCTCTATTTTTGTTTATAGCGCAAACAATAAAAACCGCAGAGGTTATCAAATACCACCAAAAGAAAGCTCTATTTATGGGGAAAAAAGGACGTCAATTTTTTTGGGAAGCCATGTCGCACGACCGCGCAATTGTCAGTTAAAGCGACACAGTGCCGAATCGCAAAATGTGCTCTGGTCTTTGGCCAGCCAAATGGTCTGGGGCTTAAGTGGTTAATGCCCACACACCACAGATGGGCATCTGAGATTTCTATGCTGAGAGCACATAGACAGCTTCAGGTCTCTAGTAATGATCTGGACCGAGCGGGGCCTACTCTGATTGTGTGACCCCTGTGACAATTAATCACAGTGGCTACGTGATCTGTCCTTTCCACTCCCCGCAAGAGTAAAGACCACGTTAAAGGGATGCCGGGGCTTGGCGGGAATGGTTAGGTCTATTTTACCATAAATCTCAAATATAAACTGTATTGGCTTTTAAGATCACAGCTAAAGAGCTGCCTTCATTATGCTTTATGTCAATAGGTAAGGAAAGCTTTTGAAGTGTTGCTTAGAAACAGTATATATGTTTTTGGCAGCAAGATTATGAATGGTAATCTCCAATTCTTTGTAAAACAAACGCTGCCAAACCGATGTATTCACTCTCTGTAAAAGAGTAAGTAATACATTAACCAAGCCTATATAGGTAATATTATTTCAATTTTCAACGGATTTTGCTGTAATACCCAATTTATAACATAAAAACATATAAAGGATTTTGTAATATATATATATATATGTATATATCTTCATTATTATAAGTGGTACGAATAAAACTGGAGAGTGTTGTCCTTTGTAACCAATAAGTACGATTTTTTTTCAGATTGGGTTCGAATCCAGCCCGTTTGCCATTTGTTGACAGGGCTAACTATTTGGCCCAAAGAAGCCAGATTTCCCGCCTAAATCCCCAGCTGCTGTACGCAAACAAAAGGGCAATACACACTTATTTTCTTTTAAATTGCATTTAACATGGCATTTTATTTGTAATCGGGTACTTTTTTTAACCAGATTTTCAAAAACAAACAAACAATAACATAAAAACAAAGTACAAAAGGAAAAATGGCTGATTACAAAACACAAAGCATTTCACATAGGGGTCTATTTATTAAGAGTTAAATAATGGCTAAACTTATGCGGTAAAATACTGCATGCAGGAACAATTGTGCAAGTGTTCAATGCACTAAGAATTTGTAGCTAAATACCGAATGCAGTATTTGTTCGATTTTTAGGTAATTACCTCATTTATTGGAGTAATTTACCACATTGAGCTGCTTGCTAAGAAGCGGGCCGGGAAGCCGGCTGCCGCATCCTTTACAACCAATGACTTATCAGCTGTCAGCCGGCCTTCCCGCTAAAAAAGGAAAACGAATGCAGCCACCACATCTAAAGATTGGTAAGCTGCAATGTATTACATTTTTGGTTTTGGGTTTAATACAGCTTTAAAATGGTGCTTGGGGAAAAAAGGATTGCTTTCCTGTTTTAAGACGGTGCCTGGATGTTAACCACTTCCTGACCACCGCACGCCGATGTACGTCCCTACTTTGGGGACAGATATCATTGTTATTGTGGCAGCTAGCTGCTATAACCCCTGTATCCCTGTGTTTGGCCGGTGGGCCGGTACAAGATAAAATTGGTCTCTGCGGCGGATTCGCTGCAAGATCACTTTTATCGTCAGCGGGAGAGGCTCCCGCCACGATCCGGTGCCCTACGCCGCTTACCAGAGCCGTTGGCAGCGGCAGAGGCGATCAGATACTTCTCAGTGCTGTGCATGGAGACGAGTGAGGGGAAGATGGCCCCCACCCGTCTCCATGACACTGCAGGGCGGAAGTGACGTCATAACGTCACTTCCGCCCATAGCTCTTAAAGGGCCTTTTTTTTTTTTTCAATGACAAAATTATTAATTTTTTTTTTATTGCAGTTTAGTGTAAATATGAGATCTGAGGTCTCATATTTAAGAGGTCCTGTCATGCTTTTTTTCTATTACAAGGGATGTTTAGATTCCCTGTAATAGGAATAAAAGTGACAGAATTATATTTTTTTTAAACCCGTGTTTTTAAACGTGCCCCGCGGAGCTCGCGTGCAGAAGCGAACGCATACGTGAGTAGCGCCCGCATATGAAAATGGTGTTCAAACCACACATGTGAGGTATCGCCGCGATCAGTAGAGCGAGAGCAATAATTATATCCCTACTTTGTAACGAAAAACATGCAACCTATAGAATTTTTTAAATGTGGCCTATGGAGATTTTTAAGGGTAAAAGTTTGTCGCCATTCCACGAGCGGGTGCAATTTTGAAGCGTGACATGTTTTACAATTTACTCGGCATAACATTATATTTCACAATATAAAAATAAATAGGGCTAACTTTACTGTTGTCTTATTTTTTTATTCAAAAAAAGTGTATTTTTTAAAAAAAAGTGTGCTTTTAAGACCGCTGCGCAAATATGGTGTGACAAAAAGGATTGCAACGACCGCCATTTTATTCTCTAGGGTATTAGAAAAAAAATTTATAATGTTTGGGGGTTCTAAGTAATTTTATAGCAAAAATAAATGTTTTTATCCTGTAAACACACATCTAAAAAAGAGGCCCGGTCTTAAAGTGGTTGAGGGATTAATATCTCTTTTGGGTTAAAAACAACTCTCGGCTCCAAAAAATGTAGTTTTGTGCTTTTTACGTGCAAAGCGCGCCTACAGCTAGTCTTGCATTGCATGTGGTATGCCGTTTGGCTTGGAACCAAGGAGTGCGTGACTTGCCTCTTGTTTGAGAAATGTTACACGTAAGAATAGATATCCTCTATAAAAGTTACCTATTAACATTTCTGTGATTTATATATAGTAGCTACATATAAAGCTAACAAAATAGTTGAGTAACAATATAGGCCAAATAATCATGGCAAGTTTGCTACCTATTCATAAATAGAACATGTTGAGCATGATTAAAAATTGATGCTCAGAGGTAATGATTATTGACAAATTTTGCCAAGAGTTAAAGCCAAGCTTTCCATACTTTACATTGAAGAGGGAAGCACCAAACTACTGAGCATGTGCTGCTGTCACCAGTGTTAATTTTGATGTCAAATTTCGATTTCGTTTTAGTCTAAGCCCCCGTACACACGGTCGGACATACCGACCACAAAATCCGTCGGATTTTTTCAGACGGATTTTGGCCGAAACTTGTCTTGCATACACACGGTCGCACAAAGTTGTCGGAAAATCCGATCCTTCGAAACGAGGTGACGTTGAACACGTACGACGAGACTACGTAGAGGCCAGTAGCCAATAGCTTTCATCTCCAAATTTTTTCTGAGCATGCGTGGCACTTTGTGCGTCGGAATTCTCGACACACAATCGGAAAAAGTCTGATCGGATTTTGTTGTCGGAAAATTTGAGATCCAGCTCTCAAACTTTTTCCGATGGAAATTCTGACGGAAAAAGTCAGATGGAGCCCACACACGGGCGGATTTTCCGACAACATGGAATTTCCGACCGTGTGTATGGGGCAATAGTCTTTTGACTAAAATGGCATTTTAGTTTTAGGCCGGTTTCACACTGGGGCAGTGGGGGCGGCGGCGGTAAAGCAGCGCTATATTTAGCGCTGCTTTACCGTCGTTTTAGCTGCGGTATACAGCCGCTAGCGGGGTGGTATTAACCCCCGCTAGTGGCCGAAAAAGGGTTTAAAACCCCCCGCGAAGCGCCACTTTGCCGGCGGTATTACTGCGGTATCCCCGCGGTGTCCCATTGATTTCAATGGGTAGGAGCGGTATAGGAGCGGTGAATACACCGCTCCTTCACCGCTCCAAAGATGCTGCTAGCAGGACTTTTTTTACCGTCCTGCTAGCGCACCGCTCCAGTGTGAAAGCCCTCCGGCTTTCACACTGGATTTAAAGGACCTGCTTTTTTCAGGCGCATTACAGGCGCTGTTTTTAGCGCTGTAGCGCCTGAAAAATGCTCAGGTGTGAAAAGGGGCCTTAGTGGTATCTGAATTGTTTTAGTTTTAATCATATTTTAGTCATATGAATTGTTTTAGTTTTAGTAGTATTTTAGTAGACTAAAATAGTGTTATTTTCGTCAATGAAATTAACACTGGCTGTCACACTGGTCAAGTATAATGGCCCCGGCCACTTATTTAAAGACATGCAAGTTTGTCCTTTTGGTAAAATATTTGCCCCTTTATGGGCAGTCATTGTAGCAGACAGACTAAATAATTTGCTATTTTGGCATTACTGGAAGTCTATGGAAGGAGTGCTGTGTATATGTAAACCTTCCAGTCATGGCCGACTGCACCTATTTTCCTCATTCTTCACATTGGCTGACAGATGTAGACTTTTTCTAGTTAATCTGGTTCTGTAATGTAACTAAAGAATGCAACATTTCACTCTAAAATCCATTGTATTTTTATAACCAAACTTCAGTTAAGCAGGTTCTGTAAAAACAGTGGAATAAAGGTTCAGCTGGGATTCCTAAAGAGATAGAAGGAGGTCAGTGCCCTTTTTTATATATAGGGAAATTTATATACTATTTTCAGATTTCCGCATTTTACCAATAATAGCATTGTAGTTGTCTCTATTCGAGATTAATATCCTTAGATGTCCCACAGGATTCCTGTATGACAAAGTCAATGGAATGTTCAATGAAATGTTAGGATGGGTTCCCTGGCCACCACACCAGATAAGCTCATCTCATTCCCTGTTTAGAGAGAAAACAATGAACAAGCTAGCCAGGAGGCTTCAAAACATACTGTAGCACTCCTTACCCACTGAAAGCAGCAAGGTACCCCCAAGTGGCTCATTGAGATGAAATTTCACCTAATGCCACGTACACACGATCGGAAATTCCACCAGCATAAGTCCGATGAGAGCTTTTGGTCGGAAAATGCGACCATGTGTATGCTCCATCGGACTTGTTGGCGGAATTCTATCCAGCAAAAGATTGAGAGCATGTTCTCTATTTTTCGGTTGGAAAAAGTTTTGATCGGAAAATCCGAACGTCTGTTCCAATTCCGACGCGCTAAATTCCTACGCATGCTCGGAAACAATTAGACGCATGCTCAGAAGCATTGCACTTCATTTTCTCGGCTCGTCGTAGTGTTGTACGTCACTGCGTTCTTGACGGTCAAAAGTTCAGCAAACTTTTGTGTGACCGTATATGCAAGCCAAGCTTGAGCGGAATTCCGTCAGAAAAACCATCCAAGATTTTTCAGACGGAAAATCCGCTCGGTGCATTAGGGTTATATTCTTGACTTTTAGTGGAGTGTCACTTTAACCACTTTCAGACCGGACCATTTTGCTGGCTTAAGACCAGACCACTTTTTGCGATTCGGCACTGTGTCGCTTTAACTGACAATTGCGTGGTCGTACGATGTGGCTCCCAAACAAAATTTACGTCCTTTTTTTCCCACAAATAGAGCTTTCTTTTGGTGGTATTTGATCACCTATGCGTTTTTTATTTTTTGCGCTATATTTTGAAAAAAACACATTATTTTTTACTTTTTGGTATAATGAATATCCCCCAAAAATATATAAAAAAATATATTTTTTTTCCTCAGTTTAGGTGGATACGTATTCTTCTACATATTTTTGGTAAAAAAAAAAAATCGCAATAAGCGATTATTGATTGGTTTGCGCAGAAGCTATAGCGTTTACAAAATGGGGGATAGTTTTATAGCATTTTTTTTATTTTTTTTTACTAGTAATGATGGCGATCAGTGATTTTTATTGTGACTGCGACATTATGGCGGACACATCAGACATTTTTGACACATTTTTGGGACCATTGTCATTTATACAGCAATCAGTGCTATTTAAATGCACTGATTCCTGTGTAAATGACACTGGCAGTGAAGGGGTTAACCACTAGGTGGCAGTGTAGGGGTTATATGTTCCTAGAGGCGTGTTTCTAACTGTGGGGGGCGTGGCTGTGAGCTAGTGAATGCTGATCTCTGCTCCAATCACAGGGAGCAGAGATCGGCGTCACTAGTTGCTAGGCAGAACGGGGAGATGCTGTTTATTTCCGCATCTCCGCGTTCAGCCTTCCCGTGAGACGATCGAGTCCACGGGACCCGCGACCGGACTCACGGGGGTCCCGACCGGCCACGCTCGATGGCATGGCAGCACTTTTTCAAGGGGACGTACCTGTACGCCCTTATGCCTGTCCGTGCCATTCTGTCGACGTACATTGTCGTGCGCCGGTGGGGAAGCGGTTAAGAAAGACTTTAACAGAGTTTATTATAGCCGATATTCCCAAAGAGAGAGGGAGTGGGCAAAAGATAGCCCAAAAAGAACAGTATATAGACGCAACAAAATGCTTACAGAAGATACAGAGAAAAGGGACCTTTAAAGGGTAAGTTCACCTTTGTACACTTTTTTTTTCTCTAAATTCCAGCTACCCTATGCACCAATATAGCATTCATGTATTTAATTTGCAAAATTATCAAAGCTTTCCATTGAATCCACAGTCACTTACTTTTCTTGTCTTCATCCATGTTTCCAGACGTTTCCATTAGTAATGTCTTCTTCCTTCCTAGCACTGTTGATCAGGCTGCAGCTGCTTCAAGTGGAATTCGTATGGCAAACCGGGGTCAAGTATGGTACATAAGAGATAGCAAAGTCCTTCAGGCAGGCCAGGGTCATTTACAGGTGATCAGACAGGTTAAAGCAGAAGCAAAGTCTTTAAGACAATCCAGGGTCATTCACAGGTGGTGAGGCAGGTTTAAGCAGAAGCAAGATCTGGGTCACAACAGGAACAACAGGAAACAGATCAGGTTCAGGAACACAGGAAGAGCTGAAGACAATCCAGCAATGAGAGGAAATCATAGGCAGCCTTTTATAGTCCATTAGGGAATTGGGTCTATGGACAATTCTATGGGAATTGGACGCTATGCGCACGTCATCGCACCCGCACCTTCCCATTCCGTCATGTACCCGCATGCACCGAACCACTGCACCTGCGCATGGGAAAGTGCCGATAGTGCCTGTTGCCAAGGATTTCACTGTTGTTTCCCTGACATGCACGTTTTTTAAATTAAATGCTATTAATCAGTGATCAACCTTCTCACTAAAGACACAATATACAATCAGATTGCATAGTGTATGGCCATGTTTATGCACCTAAAATTACTAGTTGTGCCTTCAGTGCCATTCATTGTTTACGGCACACCAAACACAGAAGCAAACACACATTTTGCCATGTGAAAAAACAAGGGGCAAATGCTGCACAACGCACAGTTAAGGCCCCTTTCACACGAGGCGGACTCCGCTTCCACGGAGTCCGCCTCTGTCCGCCGGCTCAGCGGGAGATCTCTCCGTTGATCTCCGCTGAGCCGGCGGATGACAAGTCCCTCTCTGCTCACTGAGCGGGGAGGGGCTTGCGAGCGCCGCTGGTCTCTATGGAGAGATCAAATGAGAACGGACAGTGTGTCCGTTTTCATCAGATCTCACCCGATCCGCCAGCGACGGATCTGGACGTGGGGCCATACGTCTGCTTTTGGCGGATCGGACCAGGTCGGATGTCAGCGGAGATGTCTCCGCTGACATCCGACGCTCCATAGACTAACATGGAGCGCCCGTTCAGATCCGCCGTCAAAACTGACAGGCGGATCTGAACGGTCCGTCCATGTGAAAGGGGCTTTAAAAACACACAACCCACAAAACAGCCCATTAACCACATGTAGTGCAGCCAAATTAAATTAACAGTCTGTTCTATGCGTATCACAGGAAAAACGGGACACAAAATGTGCGCTCTCACTATGCTAGGGAATGGGAAAATCGTGAAATTGGTGCGATAACACAAGAACAACGAGGCTCCATTCACATTTGTGCGTTTCCTTGCATTTCAGATATGCGCTGCACCATAAATCGCAGTAAAAACGCACCATCTCCACTCTAAAAAATTGTTCTGAAGCTTATTTGGGGCAATTGCTGTGTGTAAGGCAGCCCATTCAGGTGGATGGTCTGCCCTATGTGTGATGAGTGAAAATTATCCAAAACGCCTCCTGCCCAGCTAAAAAAAAGAAATGCATGTGGGAGACCCCGCTATGCAGAGTTGTGAACGGGGCTTGACAGCTGAGTGTTTCTGTCCACTCCCTCCTATCTACTTGTATAAAGATGGCCATACACTATGCAATCTGATTGTGTATTTAGTGAGAAGGGTGATCACTGATTGATTGCATTTTATTTAAAAAAACGTGCACCTGGGAGTGGGAGGGAGGATGATGCAGGGTGTGTGCTAATGAGATCAGCTGGTCAACTACTTCCTGTGTCATAACCTACAGTCTGATCAGGAAGAAGACAATGGAAACATCTGGAAACAGGGATTAGGACAAGAAAAGTAAGTTACTGTAGATTTAATGGAAAGCTTTGATATTTTAGCAAAAAAAGTACATGAATGCTCTATTGGTGTATAGGGGAGCTGGAACTTAGAAAAAAGAAAAGTGTATAAAGGTGAACTTACCCTTTAAGCCAGACCTCTGTATTCATCAGACTGTAAAGCAGTAGCAGCACATCAACAACCTGGATGAGCCACCAGACTTCCTGTGACATCCACGCTTGCACCCAGCTTTCTATGGACATTCCGTCAGATGGTCACCCATGCCGCTCCTATCTAGCTTCACTCCGCAGTAGAGATAGGAAGGTCTGGAAAAAAATTAAAAACTGGGAAAAAAAAACTGTTTTCTGGAAAATCGAAAGAAAAAGGTGTTGAATATTTTCTTTTTCAATGATAAATAATATATCTATGACATGGTATTCAAACTATATAACATGAAGACCATAACCACCTCAATACCGGGCCCAAGCCAATTTTCAGCTTTCAGCTCTGTCGCTGTTTAAATGACAATTGCGCGGTCATGCTATACTGTACCCAAACAGAATTTTTATCATTTTGTTCCCACAAATAAAACTTTCTTTTGGTGGTATTTGATCACCTCTGCGTTTTTTTTTTTTGCTAAACAAATAAAAAAAGACCTAAAATTTTGAAAAAAAATATGTTTTCTTTTGTTTCTGTTATGTTGAGGTGGTACTGACGATGGGCACTGATAGGCAGCACTGGTGGGTGGCACTGATATGCAGCACTGATGGACATTGATAGGCCGCACTGATGGGCACTCATGGGTGGCACTGATAGGCACTGATAGGTGACACTGATGGGCACTGAAAGGCTGCACTGATGGGTACTTATGGGTGGCACTGATAGGCAGCACTGCTGGGCACTGATACGTGGCACTGATATGTGGCACTGATAGATGGCATTGATAGGCATCACTGATGGCACTGGCAGGCATTGGGGATGGGCACTGATTGGCAGCTGCCTGGGCACTGATTAGTATTTCCCTGGTGGTCCAGTGTGGTGCCAATCCCTGGTGGCCCTGGCAGGATCCTGGTGGTCCTGGGTAAACAATCAGCACAGACCCCCCCCCCCTCCAGGAGAGCAGCCGATCGCCTCTCCTCTACTCGCGTCTGTCAGACGCGAGTGAGGAAAAGCCGATCAACGGCTCTTCCTGTTTACATCGTGATCAGCCGTGATTGGACACAGCTGATCACTTGGTAAAGAGCCTCCATCATTTGACAGCCAGCGGGTGGAAATCGGTTAATGAAAGCTTTCTGTGACTTTATGTAACGTTTTAAATTATTACAAGTTCTCTCAGCTGAAGACAAGCAAATCTTGAAAAAATTACAAATATGGAAAGGAAGAAGAAACGGAAAATGATAGCAGTAGTTCAAAAAATGAAATAGATGAAATTGCATGTATACATTGTATCATCTGTTTCCTTTTCTCAATTTTTTTTTTTTTTTTTGAAAGCACCATTTAAAATTTAAACCTTTTTATGGAGTTTAAATATTGAGGTGGACCTTACACCCCCAAATGTTGAAATGTCCATATCCTACAGACACAAATAATTCCAGTTACTTACCTTTTTATTTGCTATTGGTGCTAAGGGGCCAATCCTGTTTTTTTTATCTTGATTGTATCCTGCATTTTTTGTTGCTTTTGAGTGAAAAAGGGGGGGGGGGGGGGGTACCTGTTCTCATGTATAGCCTAAATGTTCTTAACATATACAGTCCTTGGTATTCCATTTGTAATAAAAAAATAAATGTTAAAAAGCAAGTTTAGTTTATTTACTAAATAAGCTGTACTTTTATTTCACGCATACTTTTACACTTTATTTCACCTTCCCAGTGTAACAAAATGACTTTCAATTTGTAAAACTACTCCACATTGATTTTTTTTTTTAAACTTCAATTTTTTATTGACTTTACTGACTTTTTTTTTTCTCATGTCTTCGTGTCTTTCTGGAGATTTTACCATCTCTGTTCCTGAGTAAATACCAGGCAAACCCTGCAAGCTTACAGGCCTGGAACTCAGGCCTTCCTCAAGCATGTGTCCTCTCCAGGTCAGAGCAAAGCTACACATCTCTACAACAATTTATACAAAGCCTTGGAGGCAAGAAAGCTTTCAAAAAGTTCCCCCAAAACATTTATACCCTCCCTCAGAATACATCGCTGGTAATAAATCTAGTGGTTGACCAGGGAGATATAAATATTCGTTACTCAGGCTATTGGATCCTCTTCCACCATCGTCAGGGAAACTCCCCAACAGCAAACAGAATCAAACAATAACTGGGACTTATGCCCTGTACACACGACCGGTTTTGCCGTCGGAATAAACTCTGAAGGTTTTTCCGACAGAATTCCGCTCAATCTGTCTTGCATACACACGGTCACACCAAAGTCCAACCATCAAGAACGCTGTTAAGTACAACACGTACGACGGGACTAGAAAACGGAAGTGTTGCAGAGCATGCGTCGTTTTTGGTGCGTCGGAACAGCATACAGACCAGCGGTTTTTCCAATAGTATTTTTTTTCCGTCGGAAAAATATAGAACATCTTCTCTATCTAAGTCCGTCTGAATTTTCGACGAAAATAGTCCGATGGGGCATACACATGGATGAAATATACGATGAAAAACTCCCATCGGACTCTTTCTGTCGGAAATTCCTCTATGAAAGTGGATGATGAAAGTCAGCAGAGCTTCTGCTCAATTACTCATCTCTGACGCAACTGCACTTTGCACAGTGCACTGTGCATTTGTCTTTAGTAAATCATCCCCATTGTGTCATTTGTGTGTTAAATATACCTTGCCAAGCCCTAAAACCAACACAGGTGGGTGGACTGACCTTTAGGTGCATGTCCTTTGGATGCTGAACCCCCATATTCAGGTATATAACTGTGTATGTTGTGAATGTAATACAAGAATTGGCACCCTATTAATGGGGGATAAACTAAATAAGCTGCCCCTTTAAGGTGAACGAATCACCAATAGTTGTGTCTGGTGTGTATAAAATGAAAGGATAGGCGCTAGGCATGTTGTTAGGTAAAACAGTGTGTAAAATAAACATAAATGCAGATAAACATACAACACTGCATGGTGAATTAAATATGAAAACTAGAAAATAAACATATAGCAAGCTGAGAGTTTGTTGTGATAGTGTTCCCAACACCAAAATAACTATTTGCTCTTAAATGAAGCTTGTAGTTCTTCCACCACGAGTGCTCAATGGGAAGGTGGCAACTCACCAGAGGTGTTTGACCCCTTTTTAAGGAAGGTCAAAACGCACATTTGGAATACCAAGTTGATTCCTACTGCCAAAACCAATCCACTCCAATGGCCCCTCGGAATAAGACTAGGACATAAAAATGACTTCACAGAAGACAGGATTGGAAGTCTCATAGTGTAGTATTTTAATGAACGTTTAAAAGCAATAACAAAGGTCTGGCAGTGAGTGTAACAGCACAGAGACGAGCCTCAAACCTTCTGGCACAAAGTAATTTGGAGTGATAAGACCAAAATTTAGTTTTTTGGCCACAACCATAAACGCTACATTTGGAGAGAAGCAGTGGCGGTGCGTGCATAGAGGGCGCAGGAGCGCCGCCCCCCCTCTCCTGCACCGCTCTATCACCAATAGATAGATTCATGCATTGCATGAATCTATCTATTGTCACCGCTGCCGCCCCCTATTCAGGTGTCCGGCCCCTGATCGGGCGCCGGGCATCTGAATTACAGTGGGGGGGGGGTGTTGCTGGAAGCGCCCCTATTAGAGCTGTAAGCTCTAATAGGGGACCCTATTAGAGCGGTGTGCTCTAATAGGCTTCCCTAAGTGTAAACAGCGGGCGCACGGCTGTGCGTTTGCTGATTACACAGTACTGTGTTAGGGAAGCGAATACATCGCTTCCCTAACACAGACCCGCCTCTCAGCCAATCAGGTTGCCAGGTCTGTTACCTGTCACCTGATTGGCTGAAGTCACAGGCGCTGTGATTGGACGCTAGGCGTCCAATCACCTAGCGTCCAATCACAGCAGAAGAAGACAGGAGGAGCGCGGGAGAAGACATCCGACGGAGACATCCGACGGAGACACCGCTCGTCGCCTGACGCCGTCACCAGCTGCACACCGGGACAAGGTAAGTGCAGAGGGCAGGCAGGGGGCACAGTGGCAGCACTTAAGGGGCACAGTGGCAGAACTTGGGGCACAATGGAAGCACTTAAGGGGCACAATGGCAGCACTTAAGGGGCACAATGGCAGCACTTAAGGGGCACAATGGCAGCACTTAAGGGGCACAATGGCAGCACTTAAGGGGCACAATGGCAGCACTTAAGGGGCACAATGGCAGCACTTGGGGCACAATGGCAGCACTTAAGGGGCACAATGGCAGCACTTAAGGGGCACAATGGCAGCACTTAAGGGGCACAATGGCAGCACTTAAGGGGCACAATGGCAGAACTTAAGGGGCACAGTGGCAGCACTTAAGGGGCACAATGGCAGCACTTAAGGGGCACAATGGCAGCACTTAAGGGGCACAATGGCAGAACTTGGGGCACAATGGCAGAACTTGGGGCACAGTGGCAGCACTTAAGGGGCACAGTGGCAGAACTTGGGGCACAGTGGCAGAACTTGGGGCACAGTGGCAGCGTTTGATGGGCACAGTGGCAGCGTTTGATGGGCACAGTGGCAGCGTTTGATGGGCACAGTGGCAGCACTTGGGGCACAGTGGCAGCGTTTGATGGGCACAGTGGCAGCGTTTAATGGGCACAGTGGCAGCGTTTGATGGCACAGTGAGGCTGTTTGTTTGCGCCCCCCCAAAAATTTTGAGCACCAGCCGCCACTGGAGAGAAGTCAATAAGGCCTATGATGAAAAGGTACACCATTCCTACTGTGAAACACGGAGGTGGATCGCTGATGTTTTGGGGATGTGTGAGCTACAAAGGCACAGGAAATTTGGTCAAAATTGATGGCAAGATGAATGCAGTATGTTATCAAAAAATACTGGAGGAACATTTGCATTCATCAGCCAGGAAGCTGCGCATGGGACGTATTTGGACATTCTAACATGACAATGTACCAAAACACAAGGCCAAGTCGACCTGTCATTGGCTACAGCAGAATAAAGTGAAGGTTCTGGAGGGGCCATATCAGTCTCCTGACCTCAATATCATTGAGCCACTCTGGGGAGATCTCAAATGTGCAGTTCATGCAAGACAGCCCAAGAATTTACAGGAGGCTTTTTGCCAAGAGGAATGGGCAGCTTTACCCTCTAAGAAGATAAAGAGCCTCATCCACAAATACCACAAAAGACTTCAAGCTGTCATTGATGTTAAAGGGGGTAATACACGGTATTAAGTACTGGGGTATGTAAACTTTTGATCAGGGTCATTTGGGTAGTTTCTGTTGTCATTATGATTTAAAAAGAGTAAACACAGTCGATTGATAATAAATGGCTTCAGCCAAACACTAACCATAAGTGAAAGAAAAGTTTTTGTGTTATCATTTATATTCTCTGAAAAATGACCAAGAAATCAAAAAATTCTTCCTGGGTATGTAAACTTAAGAGCTCAACTGTAAATCCTGTATAATAATAATAATAATAATAATAATAATAATATGAATGTTTAGAATGTCTGTTGGGTTTTAATTGTTGTTTTTATTCCTATGGTGAGATTTACCCACACTTCTCAAGAACACCTTATTGACTAGACATGTGCAATTCGTTTCGTTTTTTTTCGTTTTTCGTTTTTTTCGTTATTTTCGTTCGTTCATTTTCGTACGAATGAACGAATCGTTCGAATCGTACGAATCCGAATAACGAATCGTAACGAATCGTTCGAATCGTACGAATCCAATTAACGAATCATTCGAATCGAACGAATCCGAAAAACAACGAAAATCCAAAAATAACAAATTAGAAACAACTAATGTACTAATGAAGAAAATCCGAAAAACGAAAACGAACGAAAAAATTCGTACATTCGTAACTTTTTTTTTTGTTGAATTGGTAATTTTCCGTGTCCCTTACAATGGTGCTGCTAAACGTGCTTCGAATGGATTGAACCCAAAAATTCGTACATTCGTAACTTTTTTTTCGATTCGTAACTTTTTTTTTTCGATTCGTAACTTTTTTTTCAATTCGTAACTTTTTTTTTTTTTTTTTTTCGATTTGTAATTTTCCGTGTCTCTATTGAACCAAAAAATTCGTACATTCGTAACTTTTTTTTCGATTCGGAACTTTTTTTTCAATTCGTAACTTTTTTTTTTTTTTTTTTTTCGATTTGTAATTTTCCGTGTCTCTATTGAACCAAAAAATTCGTACATTCGTAACTTTTTTCTCGATTCGTAACTTTTTTTTTTACGATTCGTAACTTTTTTTTTTCGATTCGTAAATTATTAAAATGTAATAATAGCATACACATTACATCAAATTATGAATTATGCTGCGATTACGAATCTACGAATGTTACGAATGTACGAATAAATACGAATGTGTCCGAAAATTAAACTAACGAAAAAACGAATCAACGAAAAAAAATAACTCTTACGAATGTACGAATCGTTACGAATCCGAACAACGACGACTAACGAATGTACGAATCGTTACGAATCGACGGAAACGAAAAAAACGAAACGAAAAAAAAAAAACGATTTTTTTTCGGAAACGAAAAAAACGAAACGAAAATAAACAAATTTTTTTGTTGTGCACATGTCTATTATTGACTGGTCCTTCATTAGCAACAAAAGTCTCTAGCTATTTGGTGTGATTTTCAGTATTTTGGATCAGCAGTCCTAAACTCTGGCCTACTATTGGCCAACAGAGAAAGTGATATTAGCATTATTCTCTTCAATAATAAAGAATATTAGTGTAGGAATGACACACTGCTTTTTCTATCCTAGAGAATTATGTGGTCATAGCTGTACTATCCAGAGTCTTCAGTGTCCTGTGCTGACTGGGGGGATGCTACTGATGACCTGCCTATGCAGACAGGTGCAGTTAGCCTTTCCACTACTAGTAGTCGGCCTAGTACCCTTATTACATGAGAAGGGGAATCTCAGTAGGAAACTGGCCCCTAATGCCGCGTACACATGACCAGACTTTTAGACGGACTAGGTCAGACGGTCTTTCCGACGGACTTACAGCGGAGTTCCGACTGACTTTCCAAATGAACGGACCTGGCCACACACAATCACACTAAAGTCCGACGGATTTGAAAGTGATGACGTACGACCGGACTAGAATAAGGAAGTTCGTAGCCAGTAGCCAATAGCTGCCCTTGCGTCGTTGTTTGTCCATCGGACTAGCATACAGACGAGCGGATTTCTCGATAGGAACTGGGCAGGCGGAGTTCCGGAGGAAAAATTTGAAACAAGTCCGTCAGATTTTTGGACAGCAAAGGTCCGATGGAGCCCACACACGATCGAATTGTCCGATGGATTCGTTCCTTCGGACGTTTGCTGTCGAAAAGTCCAGTCGTGTGTACGCGGCATTAGAGATTTCGTACAGTCGCTTGAGGAAGGAGAGTAGTCTGATTAGATACCGAACTCTCAAGAGAGTTTGGCAGCCATCTTGGGTGGGGGAACATTTTAAATAAGGAATCCCAAGTCATTTTGGCACACATCTCGCCAGTGTGTGGTAGGAAGAGGAACCTGCTTGTGAGGGACAGTGCTTAGCACAAGGAAAGTATCCAGACGAGGAGAGATAGCTCAGGGAAGGAGTCTTCTTCACTCCAAACACTACAGTGAGAGGTGCACAGGCATGGAGCCAATGCAGAGTGCAGAAACATCCTCTGTCTATTCCAGGGACGCTATCACTTGTAATGGAACCTATCCTTCAGCAATAAATACTGTAAACACTGATATTGTATGTAGCCGTCTAGCGTGTGCTACTAGAGTTGAGAGTAGAAAAAGGCATATTTCTGGCCAGGAATAACAAGGCCAGGGCTGGATGACTCATCCTGGCAGCTCTCTGATGCCTCCCCTGATGTCTGAAAGGTTGCAGAACCTTCTAGAACTAGAGGTTAGGGGTTAGGAGGAGCTGTCATGAATATTTAGGGGCCTTAGCCAATCCCCAGAGGCGGGCGGGCGGGCAGGGGCAGAGACAACGCCATAAATAGACATGGGCCATGTCAGTAGGGGAGTCAGGGGGAAGATGGAGCAGCAGTGCTGAGGAGAGGCTGTCGGTGACTTCGGAGGTTACATTTGGCCAGGTGCCCAGGAAAGCTGGCATGAAAGGATCCTAACACAGGAGACAGTGGAAGGATTTATGCCGGAGAGGCAGCAGGAAGAAGCAAGGAGAGACAGTGAGTAGATCAGCACAGTGCAGGGACAGACAAGGGGAGAGGCTGCCATCTGCAGCAGACGTCTCTTGAAGACCACATAGTGCTAAGTCTTCATCTAACCTTGCTATGGGAGGTCTCAATAAGTGTAGAAGTCAGTTGAGAAGGGACCAGAAGTCAGCCAGGAGGACTGGGAGAAAGATCAGCCAGGTGTGGCAGGTGGCAGCCAGGGGGCTAGCATTCTCTGCAAGCAAGTGGAGCTGGGATCAGTGGCCGCAGGAAAGCAGAAGAAGGAATATCATGCTGTTCACGCTCACTGCACTAATTTATCAAGGGACTGGGAGTTCCTGTCTGTAATGGGCCTTTGCTGAACTAGTAATAAGTAACAAGTTTGTGCCGGAGGAAGGAAGAAGATGATTTTTTTTTGTAAATAGGGAGGAAGTGTCCCTTTGTTCATAGTTCTGGACAGTTTTCAAGTTGGACATCCCATAATTCCTTACCCCATCCGAGTTATCAACCCCTAATAAAACATCAAAAACAAGCCAAGGACTGTTTTCTGTGTTGGAACGTGTGAAAGAAATTCTATGTGACTGGCTGTGCAGCAGTGGGAACCCATGACACTAGCAACTCCTATGGGGGTAGTGCTACATGTATATTATCTGGATGCTTGTATTGGTACTGAAGAACAGTTTATCTGTTGCTGCTACAAAGCTGTGAAACATTTATCTAAAATACATTAGTATGCTATAAACTGTGTGCGAGTATTTCCTCCCAATACAAGGTACCTAATTCAGGCCCAGCCTACAGTTATGTATTGCCTCTGGGCTCTGTCACTGCTTGACAGCCACATCTCCAAAGTTAATTCTTAAAATGATAATTATGAGAGTGGAAGGTTGTGCCAAATTTAACTTCAAAGCAGCTATGTTCCCTTTGGCCTTATTCGCCATCCCAACTGTCCCACTTCAACCACACTCTTATAAGCTCTAATCTTATTAGAACTTTCCTACCTATCCAACCCCACCTAGATCATGAGCCTGTGCAACAGTGCAGGGCAGCTCCTGAATAGGCCTTTATTGCTAAAATCTGTGCCTTGCAAAAAACTTTAAAATGCATTATTTTCCTTGTATAGGCTGGAGCCATGTTTTATTGTATATGGATTTGAAAAATACGGAAGGAAAGTTGAAAGTGTTGTATTACAGACAATTAAGAAACAAAAGGGTCTAATTAGGTCCTATGGGTAACATCACCATCTGCTGAGTAGTATACAATATTAGTAAGAGAAATTTGAGTTTGCTATGCCAATTAGGGAAATTTAGACACGATTAGCATTTTGCAATAGAGAGTAGACTGTGAGGGACAAAAGGTAAAAATGGCGGGCTGCCCCCAGCTGCTTTTGTTGTTACAGGAGACTTTATGTGGAAAGCAGGAAAATAATGTTTTCTGTCGTTGTCCTTGATTTACTATAAAGTGAGGCTACTAAAGCACAGAACCATATCTAACCAGGCTATTTAACCGTTTCTTCCCACTTCCCACTTCCCACTGATGCTGTGCCATCTTTTTTTTCTTGCACTGCTCACCAATGCCTGGACAATTTCTTCTTCCCATTGACCACTGATGACACTGTATTTGTTTTCTCCAATCACCAATGACCTTGAATTCTTTATCGCACTGACCACCAAAGTCAGCAAATTCAGTTCAATGGCCTCTGATACAGGGGCATTCATTCTCCCACTGACCACCAATGCGGTGCATTCCTTCTCCCGTTGACCATAATTCTCCTGGCATTCTTCTTTCTATCCTACTGACCACTAACCCAGGGCATTTTCCTTCCATTAAGCACTAACAACCCTAAAAGTGTACCACCGTAGGAGCTGCTGAGTGTAGACAGGTTCTTTCCTGAACAGTGCAAAGGCAACCAGGCACACAGCAACAACAGTCCATTTACTCCAGCTCATTGATCAGTCTAGGGGTTGCCTTTTTAAATTTGTACTTGTTAGTATAACTTGGGAAGAGATTGGGGTTGATGCAGGACATGGTCCCCAGGCGGGGACCATGAAGAAGCATAAACACACGCAAAGGCAGTCTGGAACAGTCTGCAGGTCACAGATGGGGACCTTGAAGCAGCATAAACACAGGCAAAGGCTGACTGGAACAGTCCATGGGCCATGAATCAGTATGAGCACAAGTAAGGCTTTTCTCACTGTATACTGGTACATAGACAGTCCGTAGGTGCAGCCTCTTTTAAAGTGGTCCAGTATTCAGTCTATAGGGCTCCAGTGGCTGGCGGCCCCCCTTCTCTCAGCTCACTGATCCATCCCTACAGGAGGGAAAAATACCAACTCCTCAAGGAGTCCCAGAGTATTTAAAGTGTATCTTCACTGTATTCAGTTCAATGGCCTCTGATACAGGGGCATTCCTTCTCCCACTGACCACCAATGCCAGTCTGTTCCTTCTCCCGTTTGACCATCATTCTCCTGGCATTCTTCTTCATATCCTACTGACCACTAACCCAGGGCATTTTCCTTCCATTAAGCACTAACAACCCTAAAAGTGTACCACCGTAGGAGCTGCTGAGTGTAGAAAGGTTATTTCCCGAACAGTGCAAAGGCAACCAGGCACACAGCAACAACAGTCCATTTACCCCAGCTCATTGATCAGTCTAGGGGTTGCCTTTTTAAATTTGTATTTGTTAGTATAACTTGGGAAGAGATTGGGGTTGATGCAGGACATGGTCCCCAGCTGGGGACCATGAAGCAGCATAAACACACGCAAAGGCAGTCTGGAACAGTCTGCAGGTCACAGATGGGGACCTTGAAGCAGCATAAACACAGGCAAAGGCCGACTGGAACAGTCCATGGACCACGAATCAGTATGAGCACAAGTAAGGCTTTTCTCACTGTATACTGGTACATAGACAGTCCGTAGGTGCAGCCTCTTTTAAAGTGGTCCAGTATTCAGTCTATAGGGCTCCAGGGGCTGGCGGCCCCTCTTCTCTCAGCTCACTGATCCATCCCTACAGGGGGGAAAAAGACCAACTCCTCAAGGAGTCCCAGACTATTTAAAGCATATCTTCACTGTATCTGAGCACCACAAACCAAATACACTATTTAATTCCTTTTTAATATTTAAAGCAAACTCTCTCATCCATCCTTGTCTCTATGCTTTATTTTGTTGAGAAATCATTTTGAAAAACACTCCCCTAGCATTTCTGGCCAAGGCCATCTTGAGTAAGGGCAAATGATTCATGTAGCATTTGCCCTTAGAAGCCATTGTTGAAAGAAAGCCATAAGAAGTCATGTTTGCAGTTTGCGAGAAGCCATACGGGGGACACAGCAAATGTGGAAGAAAGAACTTTTTGGCCTAAAATTAAAAAACACTATGTGTGGCGGAAAACTAACACTGCACATGACCCTGAACACACCATCCCCACCATGAAACATGGTGGTGGTAGCATAATGTTGTGGGGATGCTTTTCTTCGGCAAGGACAGGGAAGCTGGTCAGAGTTGAAGGAAAGATGGACGGAGACAAATACAGGGCAACCTTAGAAGAAAACCGAGTCTGCAAAAGATTTGAGACTGGGGCAGAGGTTCACCTTTCAGCAGAACAACGACCCTAAACATACAGGCAGAGCTAAAATGGAATGGTTTAGATCAAAATATATTCATTTGTTAGAATGGCCCAGTCAAAGTTCAGACCTAAATCCAATTGAGAATCTGTGGCAAGACATAAAAATTGCTGTTCACAAATACTCTCCATCCAATCTGACAGAGCTTGAGCTATTTTGAAAAGAAGAATGGGCAATGCTGGATACTGGGACATTCTTACGTTTTTTGGGGGGCAAGAAGGGCGGATGTCAGGCTGGATGGTAGACAGTTGAGGCTCACAAGAAAGGCAGGATCACGTGGATCGGGGTGCCAGGCATGATGTGGCACAAGGTTGTACCTAAGGTACATCATTTCGCATGGCTGGACCAGCCTCCAAACATTTTGGTCCTTCACGTGGGTGGCAATGACTTGGGAATTCGACCCATGAGGGAGGTCATAAAGGACATTCAGTGGGACTTTCTCAGGTTGCGGACTTCCTTCCACATGATTGTGGTGTGTTCCGATATGGCCCGCATGTCTTGGAGGGGGGCCTGGTGAAATAGAAAAACTGAATAAGACACGGATTAAGGTTAATAAAGAGGTGGGCAGGTTTATTGTCCGTAATGGTGGAGTGGTAGTCCGGCATTGGGAGTTGGAGGTAGACACCTGGAGGTACTTGAGAGGGGATGGGGTTCATCTCAACCCTGTCGAGATTGACCTCTGGGCATTGGGGTTGGAGGACAGCATCCAGAGGGCGTTGCTGGTGTGGCTGCGGGCGCAAGTGTAAGGTTTCACACTTGTGCCGCAGTGGCAGTTGGGTTCTTGACGACAGATATATAAAAACATGAGGTATTGGAAAAACGTTGGGACCCATCCCAGGTATGGAGTCCTCCCGGTTGGTCTGGTTTCCATCTGGACTAATGGGTAATAAGTTGTGAGGGTCTGTGGTCAGTTAGTCAGTCCTCGTTGCAAGTTTGGCGGCTGGGGACAGATGCTAACTAAAAGGTATTACAGACTCAAAAAGTTAAAGGGGGGTCGTCAGGGACCAGCAACCAATTATTTGGATTGGAGCTGGAATATTTAAAATATTTTAAATATTTTAAATAAAGGTTATAGTTTATTGGTTTTGTTAATAAAGGCCTAACAGGCCATTTACATCCAAGAAGGTGTCCGTGTCATTATTCAATAGTAATGGTAAGGCATTATGCATGTGTTGTTGGGGTAGTAAGTTATCTAGGCATGTTAATTTCTCACTACTACTCAAGTAGTCTACAGCATTTACTTTATTTAAAAAATCCTTTTCGTCATTGAGAGTGTGAAGTTGACATTTTCTTGTTATAAAATCGGCACGCTCAATTTCTTCGAAAACATTTTTCGTCACACTGTGCTCAAAAGGTTGCCTACCCCTGATCTATCACATAACATCCCAATAAAATACATTTACGGTTTTCTTGGAAATCCCCTTTAAACCTATATGCAAACAAGCGAAAGGTTTAGAGCCGGCTGTTTTATTTTGAGTAAAAAATATAGATTGCTAAGTGACATGGCCCCGTTCACAGTGAAAAGTCTTTTGTCCTGCTATCATCTCAGTTTACAAGATCTATATATAAATCCTCAATACCCAAATTGTTTTGGTAGCCAATCATTAACGAATACAATAAGGTGTGGTTTACTTCTGCCTCTCTACTTCCTTGTATGCTAAGAAATAGTCTGCTCTAAGGTCACAGGACTATTAACTATCAACTTCACGAAATACACTTTGCTGCAGACCTGCTGAAAAAGCATTGCATACTAGCACATTATGTGAAACTTACCTGCAAACAAAGCCCTCCACTAATGCATTGTCACTGCTGGAGGCCGCATCCGTCTGCACCCATCTTCCTTCTGGATTCGCGGACTCCGGCTGTGTGACTGGCTGGAGCCACATGACGTCACTCCTGCGCATGCATGGGGGAGCCGCTGGTCACAGCACAGGGCTCTGAAGTAACGGCACTGATGGCAGTTCCTTCAGAGCGCATGCGCCAATGGCATCACCAGCTGCATATACAGGAGATATTTACAGAACCTATAGGTACAATTAATTGATGGGAGTTTAAAACCACATTAAGGCTGCTAGTGAAGGACTTTGCTTAAGATCCTCTCCTCTAGTGCCTGCGTGTTTTGGGGTATCCTGCACCCTTCTCCCTCTACCTGTGTTCAAATACTCCAATAAATCTTAAAAAGACACCCCTAGACTGAACCAATGTGTTGTCCGTGTTCTCTGGACTGGTACCTGGGCTGGCATCCTCTGAACAGGTAAGGGACACCTGGGTTATTTCCAGCGGCCCCTCCGGGGATGATCACGACACTCTCATTTCATCATTTTCGTTTTGACGAAAACTCTTCAGCTGGTTTACACTTTGCACCCTGCAGTGGAATTTGTTCTTTGCAATAAATTAGCTTTTGTTAGTTGGGGTTTTTTAACCACAGTCTGGGTGTAGGTGGGATGCAGCATCAAATCCAGAGGCCAGGGTCTTAAATAGACTCTGCCACACCTAAGATGGCTGCCAGAGTCACATGGGCAGCCAGAATCCAATTTAATTCAGGAAACCATAGAGGAACCCTGTTCCCCATGACCTCCTCTATCTCTGCATTACTGCTGCAGGAGCGCCCCCTGCAGTGGAGACAGTAGACTGCACTTGCCTACACAGGGAATTCAATAAAGCTTTTACAACAGTTTTCTGGTGATAGGTTCCCCAGGAACTACCTGTGCCAAATTCAGGCAAGCATTTGCACCAGTATTGGCAAATTCAGGTAGCTCTGACTAAAGCCACTCTATGAACCTGTTGGGGTGGCAGCGGCAGATTACTGAAATATAATTGCTAGTTCACAGATTAGAAAACTGGAAATACTTAAGGCCAGCTCTTAGGTGAAGTACAAAGGGATGCCAGAAATCTCATGTGTGAGCTCCAGTGGGATAACATTGAACTAAGTAGTGTGCACTGCGACCCCCATAAAGAAACTTAGAGTGCCATTTCAAGTGCCAATGGTGATGTTCGGGTGATCCAAGCCCAGTGTGTAATGTTAAAGTGGATGTAAACCCGAAAAAAATAAATGTATTTTGTCTGGCACAATATAGAGTATGGGATTTCAGATCAGCTGTGCCCAGTCTTGCCACAAAGAGTTAATCCAGCTCTGAGCAATCCTCATATCTTTTTTCAGTGAAATAAAACGGACAAACTTTGTCCGTTCTTCCCCCTTGCTGTGATTGACAGGTGATTTACATATCTCGTGCACTAGCCTAAGACATGCATTATTTTTTAATTCCCACCCCCACTCCTTTCTTCAACAGCCCTGCAAGGATTGGCTGTTCCACACCTCAGCATGATTTGGCATGCTGAAGTCATGTGGGGACTTTTCTGGGTTTTGACTGGATGTTAGTGATCATAACAGAAGTTCAGTGTAAGAAATACACAGGAGAAAATGCATGTTGATAAGGGGAGTGTAAAGGTGGGTGGGGAGTCTACTGACATCACGACTCCACCCACTAAGCCCTGGAAAACAGACCCACCCACAAAATCTGCAGTTTTTCGGGTCTCATAGCAGACAGAGGGGAGACTTTTGACAGATAAGTATACATGCAGGAGGCATGTATATCCTTCTAGATAACCAATATTGCAGTAGTTTAGAAAGGATGAGAGTGGGTTTACATGCACTTTAAGTGCAGAGACACTGCACTCCTATCAGCCCATATGCTAAGTAAGGATCAAGAATGGCCTCAGCCTCGGCTCCTCCAAGGCCATGACGCTGACTTGTTTTACTCCACCCACATGGCTTAGTCATAGGGGTGTCACCTCTATTACTAAGCCCTGTGGGCGGAGCAAAACGCATCAGGGGACATGGCCTGTGAGGAGCTGAGGCCATTCTTGATCCTTACTTAGCATATGGGCTGATAGGAGTGCAGTGTCTCTGCACTTAACATTACACATTAGGTAGTGTGCATATCAGGCATTAGATGGAGTTGACTATTACTACTGTACATTACATGTACACATACCTCCCAACTGTCCCTGATTTTGAGGGACTGTCCCTGATTTGGAGCAATGTCCCTCTGTCCCTCATTCCTCCTCATTTGTCCCTCATTTTGGCCTGATCTATATAGTTGTATATAAAATTGACTTTTTATCTTTCAAAAAGTGTTTCCCAGTGCTAAACCTTTCCTCCAAATTCTAAATTGCTGCATTTGTAAATTTTAAAAGCCAATATAAAGGAATAGTAGTGGTAAAAAAAGCACTTGTGGATTTAATTAACTTTTTTTTGGGGGTTTAATTATCCTTTAAGGGGGTGTGGCAGGGGGCGTGTCCTATGCCTACATACGTTTGGTAGTAGGGGTCCCTCATTCCCATCTCAGAATGTTGGGAGGTATGCGTACATAGGTTACACCGACATTTTTACACATTGACAGCTGAAAAAGGATGAGCTTTTAAGAGACAAACTGTAAAGTGAACCTAATGTCTATGGTTTATGTACTTTAAGTTGTTTTTGGATACATTACCATAATGCAGTATTTTCTGTATAGGGTCTTTAAAGCGGTTCTGCACTCTGAAAAAAAAATTTTTTTTTTTAGGACGTAATATAAAGTGTGCTTACCTTTATTAGGGGACTCACCTGTTCCATCTTCCATCTCGATCGCCGCCGGTTTTCGTCCGATGAAGTTCCTCGTCTTCTTCTTTAGTGCTGGGGGCCATCTTGCCTGTGGGCATGTGAAACACCCACAGGAACTTTAGATGGCCCAGCATGCACCGCCGTTACTCGCGCGTGCGCAGTAACGGCACATCTGCCGACATCTCACGAGATTTCGGCAGATGTGGCCGAAATCTCGGGAGATTTCGGAAAATGTGGCCGAAATCTCGCGAGATTTCGGAAGATGCCCGCACTGACTCCTGGGATCAATGACACCAGATCCCAGGAGACAGTGCGCCGTGACGACGATCGACGCAGAGACCCCGCCCGCCGCCGCAGAGGGAGAAGACCGGAAGTCTTCAATTACAAGGTAAGTAAAAAAAAAAAAAAAAAAAAAACATTTCATTTAGTACTCTTTGCCTGATTTGGAAGGCAAAGAGATTTACTAAATGAAAAGGGTGCAGAACCGCTTTAATGTAAAGTTTTCTTTCTTGATTAATTTCTTCTATCCTTTGTAATAACTAAGTAATCTTCATTATATATTTCTTTCAAGATCAAATCAACATTATTTTGATCCAGTGTTATGGGGGGGGCCTAAATGGCATGGGGTCTATAGGCCAGTGCTCACTTTTCCTATTTGGCAATCCGACACTGACTGAGAAACTGTCATGAATATGACAGCTTCCTGCACAAGGCTCTATTCGCAGCCCCATTCCACTGTCAGCTGGGAGATTCCCTGGGCTAAAGGTATGTGTAAAAAAAGGGTCTGGGAATAGGGATGATGTCATGACTTGTGTCACTGAGTGGGTCACTGCCATGCGCTGTCAATTAACAATCACTGATGGGGATCTAGCATCTCAGTTCTCCATTAGGCATACTCCTCGGCCATGCGTCTGTCAGTGTGACGGGTACAGTGGCTGGGGAGGGAGGTAGCAAGTGAGTGAGTATCCAATATGGACACTCCGACCTCAGTGCCCAGCACTGCCAGATTCAAGTACAGTAAAACCTTGGATTGCGAGCGTAATTTGTTCTGGAAACATGCTTGTAATCCAAAGCACTTGTATATCAAAGCAAATTTACCCATAAGAAATAATGGAAACTCAGATGATTCGTTACGCAACCATTTATTCAGTTTATAGGCCATATAAAAAGATTATAGCAATGTGAGGTTGTGTAACCATAAAATGTCCATCCACAAATGGACGCCTCCACAAGGGGATTAGAAGAAAAATCCAGCAGGAGCTACAGAGTATAAAAGAGAAGAGAGGCGCCTCTAATGCCGCTTACAGACTAGCGGAATTTCCGTTGGAAAAATCTTGGATGTTTTTTCCGAAGGAATTCCGCTAAAGCTTTTCTTGCATAAACACGGTCACACAAAAGTTCTTTGAGCTTTCAACCGCCAAGAACGCGGTGACATACAACACTACGACGAGCCAAGAAAATGAAGTTCAATGCTTCCGAGCATGCGTCAAATTGTTTCCAAGCATGCGTAGGAATTTTGTGCGTCGGAATTTGTGCAGATAATTGGAATTTCGGATCGGAACTTTTTCCGACCGAAAAATTGAGAACCTGCTCTCAATCTTTTGCTGGCGGAAATGCCGCCAGCACATGTCCAATGGAGCATACACACGGTCGCATTTTCCGACCAAAACATCACATCGGTCTTTTGCTGGCGGCATTTCCGATCATGTGTACGTGGCATAAAACTTTTTCGCGGAAGTGAGTTTAATAAGACACGTGACCACTCATTAAAATTAGAAGAAAAGAAGTATAACCCTAAACTACGTAGAGGGTTCTTTACTGTAAGAGCGGCAAGGATGTGGAATTCCCTTCCACAGGCAGTGGTCTCCGCGGGGGGCATCGATAGTTTCAAAAAACTATTAGATAAGCACCTGAACGACCGCAACATACAGGGATATACAATGTAATACTGACATATAATCACACACATAGGTTGGACTTGATGGAATTTTTTGTCTTTTTTCAACCTCACCTACTATGTAACTATGTGTAGCAAATTGTTTTACCTTCATTAAATGTAACCATATTGCTACACTTAGAGGCGCCTCTCTTCTCTTATACTCTGTTGTGACATGACACTACTCTTATATCAAGTCAAAATGTTGCTTGTCTTGCAAAACGCTCTTAAACCAAGGTTTTACTGTACATGTCTGTGACAGGTACATGAATTGAGAACAAGCACTGACACTTTGGGTTCTGCCCTGATTAGTTTTGTTAGCCCCTACACAATGCTAAAGAGTCCCTATGACACCCTTTATAAGTCCCCCAGTGTAATAAGCAATGATGAGCTGTTTGCTTTCCTTTAGACATAACAGGGAACAATTTAACAAGGCTTCTTTCAGAAAGGTGGCAATGCTTACCGCCCTCTAAAAAGTGATCTACAGCAGTTACCAGGCATGCCTCCTGAACATTTATTTTATTCCAAAGGAGATTTTGTAGTTAAAAATCACACCGTAACCACAATCATAGCCTTTGACTCGTGGTCACAGCACACTCCCATTGAACTCATTCAGCCTGACTGTGGACGTGAAGCAAAGTATCATCACCGTGGGATGTGTAAAGTCCTGTCAGGCTGTAATGTTAGCATTTGGGTGGGCGGCTGAGGGGGCGTAAAACCGCTGCTCAGCTGTTTGTTTTAAAGCACCCCCTGGTCTCCCGTGAGAAAGAACCCCAAAGCATTTGAGACACTTTTCTGGTGTTATGTCCATATTAGAAAGTCCTCCGAATTCATGAAAGCCATGTGAGCTTTTTCTTATTATTTCTGATGCATGCAAACAAATTCTTATGCGGGACACGTTTACATTCTGATACCTCCCAACATTTTGAGATGGGAATGAGGGACACAGGGGCAGACTGACAATTCATGGGACCCCACGGGAAATCGGAGGTTATGGCGTCACACAGTATACACACACACAGTATACAATCACACAATATACGCATACATGTACACACAGTATACACAGACATGTTTCTATTGGCTGAGAAGGTACTTTAGAGGTGGGGCAGCTATAATCTCTGGATTTTTAGACCAAAAGGATGTCCATAAGGGATATTTCAGAAACAGATGTTAAAAAAAAATGATTTTTACATACTGTCCCTGGTTTTACTGAGGCTGGCAACCCTGATGGGGCCCCCTAGTGGCCCGGGGGCCCTCGGGAAGTGCCCGAGTGGCCGAATGGTCAGTCCGCCCCTGGAGGGACATCTACTGGCAAACATATGTAGGCATAGGACACGCCCCCTGCCACACCCCCTTAAAGGAGAATTAACCAAAAGTAAAGGTTAATTAAATCCACAAGGGCTTTTTTTTACCACTATTATTCCTTTTATATTGGCTTTTAAAATTTACTAATGCAGCAATTTAGAATTTGGGTTAAAGGTTTAGCACTGGGGAAACACTTTTTGAAAGATAAAAAGTGCATTTTATATACATCTATATAGATCAGACCAAAATGAAGGACAAATGAGGAGGAAAGAGGGACAGAGGGACATTGCTCCAAATCAGGGACAGTCCCTCTAAATCAAGGATCGTTGGGAGCTATGTACCTTCATATTGGTGACAAGAAAAGTAGAGGTAAATAAGATCTTTTCCATGCTGGAGTAAATTGTATGGCATGTGGATGTATTTGTTGCTTGGACAGGAGACAGATTTCTTTTCGAATTCCAAGGACCTTCCCACATATTGTAAAGGTCCTTGCCTTTCTCTCCTACCCATGTTAGTATATACGTGTAGAATATGGCAATGAACAAGCAATCCTTTGAGCTCAGTCTCTATACTATTGCAGCAGCGCTTTTTGTCCTTATTATCACCCAGGACTATATGGTAAATACACAGTCTGATCTTAAAGTGATATCTCCACGTAGTGTTTCCTTGTGTAAAAATAGTGACAGCTTCCACCGTATATTCCAACCAATTCTTCACCACGTGCGGAATAAAACTCCCCTTTGGGGATACACTCACCAGACCAATGGTCAAAACAAGCCTTTCAGTAAATCACCATGCATTAGCGTTCCTCCCACGCTCTATCTCCTCTGCAGCAATCGGCAGGATCATGCACAAATTTCTCCTCACAAAGACAAAGGCGTTTGCAATAGTGTGATACTGTTTTAAAAAGCCTTTATTTAGATGAAAAAACCTCCCCCCCTAATACAAAATGCGTACCATCAATGAGTTAATCATATGCATTCAAATAATGTGTGTCACTGTGCCTGTAAGTGTGCGGTTTCCTCCGGAACTGATTTCTCCCTGCTGTATAGAACAGCAATTCGATATCCTGTTTAGCCTGGAGCGCACGTCTGAGGCGCACACACGTCACTTCCGGTCTGTAGATCACCGCCCTGACGTTTCGTCGTTGTCGGACTTCCTCTGAGGGCGTGATCTACAGCCGGACCTTCCCTCCTATATACCTCTGGTAAAGGAATCCTCCAATCCCAGGGTTAGACAGGGATGATTGGCATGGGTGCCGTGCAATCGGAGCGTCCGCCCGCCGCACTTTCCCCAATCAACCATATTTCATTAAAAATGTCAGCATAGCATGTATATCAAATAATTGCGCATTCCACGGTCCTCATCCCCACCATATACACCGTAACATCACATTAACCTAGAATTTGTATTCTACTTTTGCTTTAGGAGATTTGAAGATGCAATTAGCGTGTTATCCAAACATTTCCCATTCTTCCAATGGGTTACTGTTCCAGTTCATGCTGGATGGTTGAAGCTTCATTTTTTGTTCAGGTCGGTGCTTCACTTTGTATTCTTGTAGTAGTTCTTGTTTTGCAAAGAAATCCAGCTTGTGACATCATGAAGTTTGTTATCTGTCATCTGGAGACAGTCCGGGCACAGGAGACCTTTTTACAATAACATACAACAGCATCTAGTAACAACAACTAACAATGCATTAGCTATACCATGCAACCAACAGGCTCCAATGTTAGGACTATACATAGTAACCTGTTGTGGTGTCACTAGGAGCTTATGTTATGGTATGTTATAGGCTGGATCCCCTGTGTCATATGTTGGTATTGTAAGCTCCCATTATTAGTAGTACATTTTTTTTTTTTCTTAAAGCTGAATTCCAATAAAACATTGGAACTATCAATCTGTTAACTCTTTATCTTGCAAAGGATTTTTAATTCTGTTCAGTGACTTTATGATTCATACCCGACCTACCAAACAGCAAAAAGGTGACACTTACAAGCTACGGAATATTGTGGTGCCACTTCTTCAACCACAACCCACTGAAAAGACAATGAAAGTGCAGCAACATCATACAGGCCATCGTTACTTCTCACTCTGCTCTCTCCTCTTTTTGTCATGCTTCTTATGCCGCGTACATACGATCGGAAATTCGGCCAGCAAAAAACAGATGAGAGCTTTTGGTCAGAAAATGCGACCATGTGTATGCTCCATCGGACTTTAGCTGGCCGAATTCCTGCCAGCAAAAGATTTTTCAGTCGGAAAAAGTTTTGATAGGAAATTCCATAATCTGTTCCAAATTCCTACGCATGCTCGGAAACAATTCTACGCATGCTTGGAAGCATTGAACTTAATTTTCTCGGCTCGTCGTAGTGTTGTATGTCATGCGTTCTTGGCGGTCGAAGGTTCAGTGAACTTTTGTGTGACCGTGTGTATGCAAGCCAAGCTTGAGCGGAATTCCATCGGAAAAAACATCCAAGATTTTTCAGACGGAAAATCCACTCGTGTGTAAGCGGCATTATACTCCTTTTTAGCACATGTGCCAGCAGCAGAGTATAGTTACCTCCTACTCATGCCCTCCATCTCCCAGTCTGCTGTACAGAAGATGACAAAGGTAGCATCGGGACAGATTCACTTTTCCACCATCACTCTACATGTACCTGTATTTTATAGATGTATGGCTTCATTAGATTTTGCCCTTGTTCTGTTGTTCTTGTCAATGGTGGAGCCGAGAAAAAGTGTAATAATCCCCTCTTCATATCACATAAGACCCTCTGGGATTAACATGGTATCTTCCATTGTCCTAATCTAGGGCCTTGCATGCTCATTTCCCCCACTTTTTATCAATATTTCCCTATTCTGTGTCTGCTCTCATCCTCTCACCTACATTCACTTTGTGTAAGGAAAGCCCTGCTGGGCCTAGTAGTTCCTCACTGCTGCGATCGCGTGTGCGGGCTCGAGCGGGTGCGCGAGCTACTGCGCATGCGCGGAATCGAGCGGGTGCGCGTGCGGGCTATTTAAACCAGCCATCTCCATACAATCCTTGCTGCCTGATCTACAGCGTCCCGCTTGCTAAAGTCCTGAACCTCTCTGTCTCTGCACCTGTGACCCGGCTTGTCTATCTACCTGCTCTGCTGTCTGCCTGCCCCGATCCCGGCTTGCCCACGACCATCCTCTTGCTTATCCCCTTGGCTTATCCGCAGTGTGCTCCACAGTTACCGAACCCGGCTTGTCTGACCATTCTGTGCACCTGTCCTGCATGCTGGTTCCTGTTGTCCGCTGCCTGCTGGTTCCTGTGACCACTTACCTGCCAGTTCCTGTTGTCTGCTGGTTCCTGTTGTCCGCTGCCTGCTGGTTCCTGTGACCACTTACCTGCCAGTTCCTGCTGTCTGCTGGTTCCTGTTGTCCGCTGCATGCTGGTTCCTGTTGTCCGCTGCCTGCTGGTTCCTGTGACCACTTACCTGCCAGTTCCTGCTGTCTGCTGGTTCCTGTTGTCCGCTGCATGCTGGTTCCTGTTGTCCGCTGCCTGCTGGTTCCTGTGACCACTTACCTGCCAGTTCCTGCTGTCTGCTGGTTCCTGTTGTCCGCTGCATGCTGGTTCCTGTTGTCCGCTGCCTGCTGGTTCCTGTGACCACTTACCTGCCAGTTCGTGCTGTCTGCTGGTTCCTGCTACCTGTTGTCTGCTGGTTCCTGTCACCTGCTGTCTGCTGGTTCCTGTCACCTGCTGTCTGCTGGTTCCTCTCACCTGCTGTCTGCTGGTTCCTGTCATCCCTTGTCAAGTCCCGCTGACCCATCCGCAGCTGTTGATCCTGCCAGACACTCGTGCCTCCTTTGACTTCTGCGCCCCCTGTCTACATTATCAGGGGCTGCAAGTCTGGGACGTAAGAGAGGTCTCCCACTGCAATCCGGACTCGCCACTAGGTACGTGACACTTTGTCTCCCTCTTCTGTGTTCTCCTGCTCCCCATTTTCAACAGCATTTCCCCCTTCTGAACTCGCTCCGCTCTTTCGCTCCCATGTTCTGGATGTTCCCGTTTCTGCGTCTCTTCTAGTCACTCTCCTGATCATAATCAGTGCCTCCCGTTCCACTGGCAGTATCTTCTTCTTTTGTGTTCACTCTTCTTCTCCATGATGTTTTTCAAGTGCTCCTTTCGTACCCTCTTTTTTCCCCCAAAGTTCTCTGTTTCTACAGTTCATCCCTGAGCTTCCCATCTCCAGCTCTGCTGTAAGCACGTTTCTCCTTGACATGATGCGTAAGGTCTTTTGACTTAGGCGTGAAGTATATCACGCTGCAACAGACACAGTAATGTAAATGAGCTGCTTTAAAAATATTCATTCATATGAGCACTGCTCCACATGTTCTGCCTAGCAGCCTTTAACACAGTTCCCTGTTTTTTGTAAAGATGTTGGGTTCTATCAGTGTTATTTGTCGCTTATCCATCCTGCCAAGCCCTGGCACTTGAGGGCTCCTTCACACCATGTGTAGAGAGCTATATATTTCTGCACCTGAATATTGCAGGTCTCTGGAAGGGCACATAGAAAGCAAATGTGGCTCATTTACACCACAGCGGAGCAGAGAAGTGTGGAAAGTTGCAAAATCTGGTGCAGCTCTGCATGGAAGCCAATCAGCTTCTAACTTCAGCTTGTTCAATGAAGCTTTAACAAAAAACCTTGGAGCTGATTGGTTTCTATGCAGAGCTGCACCAGATTTCGCCATCTCCAGTTTTAGTAAATCAGCCCACATGTTTCTCTCAGATGTTGGTTTGGTTCAAGTGCCTTTCTGTTTAGACTAATCTGGCCTTAACCTCCCTGGCGGTATGATTATTTCTGATTTTAGGTGCTGAAAGCGGTACAATTATTTTGCATGAAAATTTGGCGTTTTATATTGTAGGCCTGCAATTCTTAGCAATAAAACACTTAAATCTGTCCAAACCAGAGTCTAGTAGACATCCCAGGTGTGATAAAGTTTGAAACACAAAATCATAAATTATAATATAATTAATAACTATAAATATTTATATTAAATAATAATATAATAAAAATTATTCAATAATGCAATCAAATCAAAAACACTGAAATTTGCTCAGTTGCAGAATTGTCGCTGTCATTAGATTTAGTGTTTGATAACCAATTTCCCCACAAATCGCTATCGCTCAATTCTGCAAGTGATTCTAATTTATTATAAAACCACTTTTGACATAAAGGGACACTTTTTGGTTGCTATGGACAATCTCCAAATTCCAGGAAGAAAAAACAGTATTTATAATATAAAAGTGCATGCAGGGCACTGGACATACCACTAGGGACAAAGGGGATGTGTCATTTTTTTCGATTCACACAGTGCCGCCGAGCTCCGTTCCCTGCGACGTTGCGACACATGGGAGCGGAGAACAGGGCCAAATTCAAAAAAGTAAAAAAAACACACCATACATATACAGTACTGTACAGCTTACAGTACTGTATATGTATTGTGTGTTTTAACTTTTTTGAATTTGGCGCCGTTCTCCACTCCCGTGCGTCGTAACGTCGCAGGGAACGGAGCTCGGCGGCACTGTGTGAATCGAGCGAGGAGACGGCTCGCACACACAGCGGGGAGACATCGCAGGATCCAGGGGACAAGGTAAGTAACTTCCCCCTGTAGAAAAAGAAAAAAATGACACTTGTTCAGGAGTATGAATTGCTGCTCACCCCTTCAGAATGAACTAAAAAAGAGAAGTTTTCCCCCCCAAGGAGGGAAGTGGGGTTTTTAGGCAGCACAGTAGATGAAGTGGGATAATTGATACGACATAAGTCAAAGATAAAAGAAAAAATGTTTTATTTTATTGACACCACTGTGACAATAGGTTTAAAAGACATGAGCCTCATTCCAAGAATGCCATACAACAATCATATAATAAAACATACAGTATTACATGGGCAAGCAGTGCTTTTCACAGTGTCATATTTCCTGAAAGCAAAAAACGGAAACAAAAAAGTAGAACCTGACGCGTTTCAACTATTATCTGTGTAAGTCTTCTTCAGAGGAATACTTTTTTAGAAAAGATGTCTTTATCTGCTGGAATATAAAACATAATGGTATAACATGCTTGTAAGCATGGAATAAGTGCAGTCATCTCTTAGTAACTATACATGATGAGTGCTGACATCAATCATTATAATAAAGCTTTATATATTTACCCACGTCTGTGTGATTGATATTATGGGCTTCTTTACTTGAGGGTCTTTCTAAAATGATTCTCCTTCTCCGTGCGGCTCCGAGACGATTCCCCACCGATCAAGGCGAGCCAGGCAGCAAATTTCCGGGTGCAGGGCTTACAGGGGGTCACACGGGTTTTGACCAGCGGCAGCCGATTGAGCTGGGTGGGGTTCGGGACGGGGAGGAGAGGGATAGAACCCAATTCCTGCATCGATATTCCAAAATAGGGAGAGGGTTGAGAGGATATTGTTCTAGTTCTAATATATAGTGTACTTGATGTCCTGCGAATGTGGGGCATACTATGTGGGGAAGACTAAGCAGGAGTTCCACCGCCGGATGTCCAAACATGTCTACTCGATGCAGATAGGCAATCACTATCTGCCTTTGGGTCGCCATGTGGTGGTTAAGCACAACTACAAAATGCCCAATATAACATTCACCGCAATCGATCGGATACATGTCCCCGATCGAGGTGGCGACTGGAATAAAACACTTTTACAGTGTGAGCAGAGATGGATCTTCAACTTAGATGCCACCTCACCACCAGGACTCAACAAGTCCATTTCTTTCGCCCCCTTTTTGAAGGGGTTCGTTTCGGGAAAAACACAATAACAGTAATCAGCTGTTCCATCCCCCTTTGGGTCTATGGGTGGACATGTTTGGACTACCAGTATTCCTGGGTGGGACTCCTGCTTTCTCTTCATAACCACACGGTCCTACACTACTCCTCTGCATGGTACTCCCTTTATATGTATTTATGCGCCTAAGATTTCATGTCTATCAAATATTAAAATTGATACTTCATTTTTTTAAAAATCTAATGCAATGTGTATTATGTTTTACACGTACTGTCAAAGATTATATGGCATTTATATGTCCACTGATGGAGAACGATCTCTGCATTTCAAATCTGTTTAGATCACTATGCCCATTTAGTAAGGACAATTCTTGCAATTATTGTATTTATAAAAACACCTTTTTCATTTTGATTGTCCCCTCTAGGTGGCTCCCATCCGCCCCCATCGGTCTAGGTATGTTCAGGCTATACCGAGGTGCACGGCTTCACGGCAAGGGGAGGAGGAGCCTTTTCCAACACTGTCTCCTCCATACACTCCCTCGGCCAATGTCCTGGCTGGTCCAGGTAATTGGCGTTGAGGAACATCCCCCTTGCCGGCGGCATCCCCGATTGTCTTCCGGACAACAGTCTAGCGCTAGTGCGCATGCGCGAGGCCGCGTGCGTGCGCACAGCGCGTGACGTCACGCATTTGCGACGGAGACAACGCAATTGCGGGACCGTCTTGGCCTTCGGGAACGCCGAGGAGGCCACACGAGGCGGTCCAATGACCGCCATGACAGCCACAGTCGAGCGTTGGAGTGGCAAGTATCGGGCCCTCCCCTTTCCTGCTTTTTCCTCCCCTTTCCTCCTTTCCCCTCCTCCCGCCCATTCCCCACCCCTACCATCCGCTCCCATACACCTGATATCCATAAGTCCAATCTCATCGCAGTAGCCTACACCCATAAATACCCCACAGGTGAGAGCAATCTTCATCTCCATGTGAGGGTATGCACTCAACCAGCACCGAACCAGTAAGTGTACCTTCCCTTCCTAAAAACTATCCTGTCTATATTACTGACTAGAGTACTTACCCTGCGTATTTCTTATCCTACTAGGTGGCTTAAAACTGCAGACATACATCCAATGCTGTAGACCTATACCCCTACAAGTCCCCCTCTTTTCTTCCTGCACGGTCCCCCAAGAGGGTACTGTGGCTCCCCTCATTGTGGGGATTAGGATCTGTGCAATAGCAACACTACTAAGGGGGGCGCCTTTAGCATTTGACCCAGCAAGGTAATTATCGATACTAACCATGTCGTGTCTCATATGTATTTAAATACATATTATGTGTTTGGCAGAGTATTTGTATTATGTGTTTGGTCAAACATACCTAAGATACACCATCACAATTTCATCTTCTGTACCATACTACTCCCTCCTTCCCCTCCCACCCTCCGTTTCCCCTTCCCCCCCCCCCTTCCCCCGTCATTCTTTCCTTTCCGGTACTGTCAACACACAGTCCTGTCCACGATTTCTTCACACTGATCATTCACTTCTACTTACGTTCATTTGGCATTGTTAATGCACACCATTTTTTTCACAGTTCACCCCCATTTGCACACCATTTTTGCACTGCACACAGTTCATTATACTAGGTTCCCACTACATACCCATACACTTCCCCCTCACCACACCAACAAGTCCCTCACATATTCCCCACTTTTTTCCCCTTCCCACTTTCCCCCTCCCCTCTTTCACATTTCCCGTCCCTGCCCCACAATCCCTGTCCTATCACTCCTTCCGGTCCTTTTTCTTCCCTTTCTTTTCCCCCCCAGCTCTTTTTCCCCCCCCTTCCCTCTTCCTCCCGTCCTTCCCCCCCCCCATCCCCCTTTCCTTTTCCCACCTCTTTTCCTTTGGTTGTATGTGCGCGCCATACAGTCATGTTTTTTTTGTTTTGTTTTGTCTTTCTCCCCTTTCCCTTTTCCCCTCATTTTTGCCCTCCGTTGCCTTTTTCCCATTCCTTTTCCACACCTTTCCCTCTTCCCTTCCCCCCTTCGTCCCCATCCTTTCAAGTCCCACGTACCAACTTTTCTCCGGTTTCCCTCTCCCCTTTTTTCCTCTTTCTTTCTTTTTCTTTCCTTTTCCTATCCCTTTTCCCATCCTTCCCCTCTCCCCCTCTTTTCCCCCCCTTCCCCCCCCCCCCAGTCCCCCCTTCCTTTTCTCTTCCATCCCTCCCTCACACGAATTCCCCATTTCTCACATTGGTCTGTTTACAACAACACCTAATATACAGAAATTACAACAAAAGAGGAAAGGGAAGGTACACACACATGTGAAGAAAAAGTGGTGCATATGGGATAGACAGGCCACAGTGCGTATGTCATAATAGGTTATATGTAATTAGGTTATATATTACCTATATGAGGGATAGGTCTTTTGATAAGGCATCCTAATACAATGCATATATTATGCACAAAAAAAGATAAATAATCTATATATTAGAACTAGAACAATATCCTCTCAACCCTCTCCCTATTTTGGAATATCGATGCAGGAATTGGGTTCTATCCCTCTCCTCCCCGTCCCGAACCCCACCCAGCTCAATCGGCTGCCGCTGGTCAAAACCCGTGTGACCCCCTGTAAGCCCTGCACCCGGAAATTTGCTGCCTGGCTCGCCTTGATCGGTGGGGAATCGTCTCGGAGCCGCACGGAGAAGGAGAATCATTTTAGAAAGACCCTCAAGTAAAGAAGCCCATAATATCAATCACACAGACGTGGGTAAATATATAAAGCTTTATTATAATGATTGATGTCAGCACTCATCATGTATAGTTACTAAGAGATGACTGCACTTATTCCATGCTTACAAGCATGTTATACCATTATGTTTTATATTCCAGCAGATAAAGACATCTTTTCTAAAAAAGTATTCCTCTGAAGAAGACTTACACAGATAATAGTTGAAACGCGTCAGGTTCTACTTTTTTGTTTCCGTTTTTTTGCTTTCAGGAAATATGACACTGTGAAAAGCACTGCTTGCCCATGTAATACTGTATGTTTTATTATATGATTGTTGTATGGCATTCTTGGAATGAGGCTCATGTCTTTTAAACCTATTGTCACAGTGGTGTCAATAAAATAAAACATTTTTTCTTTTATCTTTGACTTATGTCGTATCAATTATCCCACTTCATCTACTGTGCTGCCTAAAAACCCCACTTCCCTCCTTGGGGGGGAAAACTTCTCTTTTTTAGTAACTTCCCCCTGTATCCTGCAATGCTAATGGTACTGGAGTTCCACCCCGAGCCAGACTCAGGAATACCGCCAGAGAGGTTAATACACACTACCTGTCTGTCCACACACATGCTGCCTAAACGGCAACCGTCTCTACAAGAGAGCCCAGATCATAGTTACCATTTGTCCCAGATTTGGAGGGAATGCCCTTCTTTTGGAACAAAGTTCCTCTCTCCCTTTTTTCACCTCATTTGTTCTATATTTTCGTCTGATGTAAAAATGCACTATTTATCTGTCAAAAACAGTTTTTAGTGCTAAACCTTTTATTCCAAGTTCTAATTTGTTGCATTTGTAAATGTTAACCACTTCAGCCCCGGAAGGATTTACCCACTTCCTGACCAGGCCATTTTTTTGCGATACGGCACTGCGTCGCTTTAACTGACAATTACGCGGCCGTGCGACATTGTACCCAAACAAAATGTGTGTCCTTTTTTTCCACAAATAGAGCTTTCTTTTTGGTGGTATTTGATCACCCCTGCGGTTTTTACTTTTTACGCTATAAACAAAAAAAGACAGTCAATTTTGAAAAGAAACACAATATTTTTTACTTTTTGCTATAATAAATATCCCCAGAAAAAACTAATTTCTTCATCATTTTAGGCTGATATGTAATCTTCTACATATTTTTGGTAAAAAAAAAATATCGCAATAAGCGTATATTGATTGGTTTGCGCAAAGGTTATAGCATCTACAAAATAGGGAATAGATGTATGGCATTTCTATTATTATTATTATTTTTTAACAAGTAATGGCAGCGATCTGCAATTTTTAGTAGGACTGCGACATTGTGGCGGACAGATCGGACATTTTTGACACTTTTTTTTGGGACCAGTGACATTTATACAGCGATCAGCTGCTGCTGCGGATTGTACCCAGGGAGATTCCGGACACAGGTCTACTGGATCACTAACAAAGATCCCAGTGGGAGCTAGAGCATAGATTCCCCAGGGCGCGGAGTCTAAGAGCCAGCAGGTGTTCGCCAGCGCCTCTAGTGGTGAGGATGGACTTCGCTGCAGTCTGGCTCCAGGTCGTGGCCCCCAGGGTCTCACAGCTCACTCTCACAGTAGACTACAGGAGAAGGAAGCAGCAGGCTGGAACGACAAGGATAGTAAGGGGATAAGGCAGAGGTCAGAGCAACTAGCAGACAGGAACAACAGAGTACACGCCAAAGGTTCAGGGTCACCGGCAGACAGGGATGGTCAGGGACATGCCAAAGGGTCAAGATCACAAGCAGACAGGAATAGTTGAGAACACGCCAAGGTCGGTAACAGAGACAAACATAGAGCACACAACAAGCAGGAACCAGGAAGCCGAACACACCATGGAAACACAATGGTTGATCAGCACCACTGGCTTGCAGTGCACAGGTTAATATAGGGTTCCCTGATAGGGCCTGGGGTGGAGCCATGCTTAGAGGAGAGGTTATAAAACTCACCAGGTGAGAGTGGCTGGCCTCTAGTTGGAACACATGAGGAGAGGTAAGCAAACAGGGAAAGATTACTGCATAACCATGACAGTACCCCCCCTCTTATGAGGCCTCCCCCCTCCCCCACCTGGGTCCAGGCTTAAAGGGAAACTCCAGATGGAACCTCCTCAACAGATGAGGAGCAAGGACCTCAGATGCAGTGATCCAAGCCCTCTCCTCAGGACCAAACCCTTTCCAATTTACGAGGTATTGAAGAATGCCTTTACGGAGTCGGGAATCCAAAACTTGACTAACCCGGTATTTTAGATCATCCCCGGAGACCGGAACCGAGGTAGGGAGAGGACGAGAGGACTTGTAGAGGACTAAAGGCTTTTTAGGAATGGTTAAGGGCATAGTAGCAGTAGGGTGAGGCCAGGTTACAGAAGGTCCTGAACAAGAAGCAGAAAGCTCACTGGGCATGGGCTGGACTGGCATAACTAGTGGAGAGGCCGACTGAATAGTATTGTCAGGTGTAGTGACCATCTCAATTGCATCAGTCCGACTATTTCAGGACACATCCCAGAAAACACTATATACAGCGGGACGAGCAGAAGCTACTGGGATGATGGCAACAGGAGGTTTCTCTTTTGGGGTAACCTTGAGTAGGCAGGAGGAACCCCAAGCCAGGATCTGTCCAGCAGTCCAATCAACGTGTGGGGAATGGAGCCATAACCAAGGAAGACCTAATATGATAGGAGATGAAGCCTTAGGTAAGACAAGGAAGGATATCCACTCCTGGTGGAGTGTCCCTACTGACATCTTAACAGGAAGGGTCTGGAAGCGGATAGGGCCCCCTGGGAGAACAGTGCCATCAATCGCCAAGACCACCAATGGCGTTGTAAGGGGCAAAAGGGTAAGTCTCATGGAGGATGCAGTCTCCCAATCCATGAAATTGGCAGCGGCTCCGGAATCCAGATGTGCTGAGACCGAACGAGAGGAAGTGCCGACATGAAGCAACACAGAAAGGAGAAGACGAGAAGGTGATATTTCAGGGTCTAATACTCCACCTTCCAGATGTATTAGCCCTGAGCGTTTTTCTGGACGAAGAGAACAAGTGTCACGGAAATGACCTTTGGCCCCACAATAGAGGCATAGGCCCAGAGTTCTGCGCCTACCGCGTTCTTCGGGAGATAACTTGGTCCAGCCCAAATGCATGGGTTCCTCAGCAGGCAGGGGGTGCTCATCGGATCGAAGAGAGGGGACTGGGAGCTTAGGCTGACTAAAGAACGGGGAGTGCTGGAGTCTTTTTTCCAGGGCCCTCTCCTGAAAGCGAATATCGATCTGGTTACACAAGGTGATGACACTGTCCAGATCAACAGGAAGGGATCTTCCTGCTAATTCATCCTTCACTCTATCAGAGAGGCCATGTAAAAAGGTTGCAACTAGGGCCTCATTATTCCAGCTCAATTCAGCTGTGAGGATACGGAACTGAAGAGCATACTGTCCCACAGAAGTGGACTCTTGACGGAGACGTAAAAGAGCGCTAGCCGCTGAGGAGACACGACCCGGTTCCTCAAAGATATTCCGAAAAAGTTTCAAGAAATCAGACAGGCTAGAAACCACTGGGTCATTCAGTTCCCACAGAGGGGCAGCCCAAGCTAGCGCCTCGCCTGACAGGAGGGATATAATATATGCGACTTTTGCCCGATCGGAGAGGAAGTTTTGGGGCTGAAGTTCAAAGTGAATGGTGCACTGGCTAAGGAACCCCCTGCAAGCCTTGGAGTCCCCAGAGAAGCGGGCTGGAGCTGGTAGTTGTAATGAATGTGTGGCTGCGACTGATGCGATAGGTGCAGCAGCAGATAGCGGTTGAGGTTGTTGAACCGGGGGTCCTAATGAGGCCTGAACCTGTTCAAAACGGGATGCCAAATCCTGAAGGAATCGCATCACCTGGGTCTGATGCGATTCTTGGGTCTCAAGTCTGCGAACTAAGCCCTGCAATGGATCATCTGCGGGTAGCGGCACATCAGCTGGGTCCATGGCTGATCAAACTGTCAGGTCACCTGAGAACAGGTGACAGGTGCACTCAGTAGGAGTCAGAAGTGCACCGCTAGGTAGTGGACCTTGGGACTGACTGCTGCGGATTGTACCCAGGAGATTCAGGACACAGGTCTACTGGATCACTAACAAAGATCCCAGTGGGAGCTAGAGCATAGATTCCCCAGGGCGCGGAGTCTAAGAGCCAGCAGGTGTTCGCCAGCGCCTCTAGTGGTGAGGATGGACTTCGCTGCAGTCTGGCTCCAGGTCGCGGCCCCCAGGGTCTCACAGCTCACTCTCACAGTAGACTACAGGAGAAGGAAGCAGCAGGCTGGAACGACAAGGATAGTAAAGGGATAAGGCAGAGGTCAGCGCAACTAGCAGGGTCACAGGCAGACAGGGATGGTCAGGGACATGCCAAAGGGTCAAGATCACAAGCAGACAGGAATAGTTGAGAACACGCCAAGGTCGGTAACAGAGACAAACATAGAGCACACAACAAGCAGGAACCAGGAAGCCGAACACACCACGGAAACACAATGGTTGATCAGCACCACTGGTTAGCAGTGCACAGGTTAATATAGGGTTCCCTGATAGGGCCTGGGGTGGAGCCATGCTTAGAGGAGAGGTTATAAAACCCACCAGGTGAGAGTGGCTGGCCTCTAGTTGGAACACATGAGGAGAGGTAAGCAAACAGGGAAAGATTACTGCATAACCATGACAAAATGTCACTGGCAGGGAAGAGTTTAACACTAGGGGGCGATCATGGTGTTAAATGTGTTCCCTAGGGAGTGTCTTTAACTGTGGGGGGATGGGACTGCCTGGAGGAGGAGACTGATCGCTGTTCCTAAACATTAGGGACAACAGATCTGTCTCCTCACCCCTGACAGAACGGAGATCTGTCTGTTTACATTGACCGATCTCCGTTCTGTCAGGAGCGATCGCAGGTGCTTGGAGGACATTGTGGCCACCGGGCACACGCAGTAGCTCCTATGTCATGCAGGCCCCCTATACACCTTAAAGCGCCTGCCGTACGTCTAGAGGGAAAGAGATTTAATACAGAAAGGTTTCTTCACAGTAAGAGCTGTGAAAGTGTGGAATATATTCCCTCCAGAGGTGGTTCTGGCAAGCTCAGTAGATTGCTTTAAAAAAGGGCCTGGATTCTTTCCTAAATGTACATAATGTAACTGGGTACTAACATTTTATAGGTAAAGTTGATCCAGGGAAAATCCGATTGCTTCTCGGGGGATCAGGAAGGAATTTTTTCCCCCCGCTGTAGCAAATTGAAGCATGCTCTGCTGGGGTTTAATGCCTTCCTCTGGATCAACTGTGGGTGAAGGATTGTGTATATGGGATTGTATGATTTTTTTTTTTTGGTTGAACTAGATGGACTTGTGTCTTTTTTTCAACCTGACTATATATGTAACTATGTAACAAAAGCACTTGTAGGTTTAAACAATATTTTTTTACAGACCGGAAGATTTGGCTGCTTAATGACCAGGCCATTTTTTGCGATACTGCACTGCGTCACTTTAACTGACAATTGCGCACACGTGCGATGATGTACCCAAACAAAATTGACGTCCTTTTTTTCCCCACAAATAGATCTTTCTTTTGGTGGTATTTGATCAAGTCTGTGGTTTTTATTTTTTTGCGTTATAAACAAAAAAAGAGCGACAATTTTGAAAAAAAAAAACAATATTTTTTACTTTTTGCTATAATAAATATCCCCAAAAATGTTTTTAAAAAACAAATGTATTGCTCAGTTTAGGCCAATATATATTCTTCTACATATTTTTGGTAAATAAAAATTGCAATAAACGTATATTGATTGGTTTGCGCAAACGCTATAGCGTCTACAAACTATGGGAAAGATTTATGTTTTTTTTATTTTTTTTACTAGTAATGGCGGTGATCTGTGATTTTTAGCGGTACTGCGACATTGCGGCGGACACTTTTGACACATTTTTGGAACCACTGACATTTATACAGTGATCAGTGCTCTAAAAATGCACTGATTACTGTGTAAATGTCACTGGCAGGGAAGGGGTTAACACTAGGGGGCGATCAAGGGGTTAAATGTGTGTTCCCTAGGTGTGTTCTAACTGTAAGGGGATGGGACTGACTGGGGGAGGAGACAAATCATTGTTCCTACTTAGTAGGAACAAAGATATGTCTCCTCTCCCCTGACAGAACAGGGATTTGTTTACACACACAAATCCCTGTTCCTGCTCTCGTGCACGTGATCACGGTTCCCATCATGCAGCAGGCGGGCGCGCATCCCTGCTTTAGCCCTTAAAGGTACAGACATACCCATACGGAAATTTGCGGGAACGAACCAATTTGCCACTGTATATCGACGTGAGTTGGTCGGCAAGTGGTTAAAGTTGAATTCCAGGTATTGTAAATGTTGTAAAAGCTTGGACCAATGTAACTATGTATATACAATACCTGGAAAATGCCCCTGGAAGCTGGAAATCACTGAAGTAGACAACATCGCTATTCCAGTGATCTCCATTTGCTTCCAGGTCCCATGCTGAGCGGCTGGTCTGATGCATTGTGTACACAGGTGGTTGGCTGCTTGGCCCAGGTTCCATTCAGAAAATGCTTTGCTTTTCTGAATGAATGCAAATGATTGGATGAGGTAGAGTGCGTGATGTCACTGCCCCGCCTCTATTTTCCAAAGACAATCTCTGGATATGATGCTGAGCACGTGCACTCAACTTCTTTGGTCGACCATGGCGAGGCCTGTTCTGAGTGGAACCTGTCCTGTTAAACCGCCGTATGGTCTGCAGCTCAGTTTCAGGATCCTGGCAATCTTCCTAAAGCCTAGGCCATCTTTATGTAGCGTTGTGTTAAAAGTACACAAATAAATGTGTGATGAGTGCGCTTATTTTTTTATTCACATCTTTATGTAGCGCAACAATTCTTTTTTACAGATCCTCAGAGAGTTCTTTGCCAGGGAGGTGCCATGTTGAACTTCTATTGACCAGTATGAGAGAATTAGAGCGATAACACCAAATTTAACACACCTGCTCCCCATTCACACCTGGAACCTTGTAACACTAATGAGTCACATGACACCGGGGAGGGAACAATGGCTAATTGGGCCCAATTTGGACATTTTCACTCACTTTTGTTGCCAGCAGTTTAGACATTAATGGCATTAGTGTGTTGAGTTATTTTGAGGGGACAACTAATTTACACTGTTATACAAGCTGTACACTCACTACTTTACATTGTAGCAAAGTATAATTTCTTCAGTGTTGTCACATGAAAAGATATAATAAAATATTTACAAAAATTTGAGGGGGTGTACTCACATTTGTAAGATACTGTACATATGTACAAAACACAGAAATTTGTTTGTTTATTTTTTTATTAATATTTTTCCCTATATATTTTCTTTACTTACTTTACTTAATATGTTTAAAAAGACAAAAAAAAAACACAATACAGTAAATGGAAAGCATTAGTGAATATCAGATGAGACATAACAAAATATACCTATAGTAGTTTGATACACAACTTAGTAGTTTTAAACACATAGATCCTTATTGAACCAGGAAGTCCAAGTTTTTTTTTTTTTTAAATATTAAATTTTTATTGATTTTTTCAACTGAGAACATTTACAAATACAAAAGACATTCAACATCGAGTCCTTAACTTCTTTCGGGGTGAGCATCACCCGGCATGGTAACTTATACATTGGACGGCGACCAACACAAAAGATTTCAGAGCGGGTGTGGTCCCCCTACTTAATCTAAGCCTTCCCCCCCCCATCCTCCCCCCCCTCATCCCCCCCCCCGTCAAGCCACAGACTATTCTATCCCCTCCCCGTGCCACTGAGAGCTGGGAGGGAGAGTAGCAGGAGCATAACCATGAAAACCAACAAGAAAAAAAAAAAAAACAACAAAAAAAAAAAAAAAAAAAAAAAGGAAGATAAGAAAAAAAAAAAAACAAAAGGACAAAGTGAAAAAAAGGACCGCTTGTGAAAACGGAATAGTAGAGAAGGAACTGGTGCTGAGCTATAGGTACGCCCGTGCTCAGAATAAATTCACCTTTCGTCTATGGGTGCTGTTGTCCAGGGTCCCCATATCATTTGAAACTTTCTATAGTTGCCCTGCTTTGTAAAGAAAATTCTCTCGTTGCCCATTACCGTCTTTATACTTCTATTCCATTCCTCTAGTGTCGGGGGTAGCTGTGCCTGCCAGTGCTGAGCGATCAGCTTCCTGGCTTGAAAGAGGGCCCGTAGGATAGAGTCCGTAAGGTTGTACGGGATCCTCTCTCTCTCCATGAGACCTAATAAGCAGGTTTTGGCCGTTGCCTCCAGATTTAGCCTCAAGGTCGTGTTAATTGCCTCAATAATGCTGGTCCAGTATCTAAATAGTTTTGGACATTTCCAAAACATATGGATAAAGTCCCCGACTCGGCCGCATCTGGGACAGCGGTCATTATCCCGCCAGTGCAGTTTGAACATTTTGCTTGGAGTGTGATATACTCTGTACATAAAGTAAAGTTGTGACATCTTGTGAGATGGGGATATTGATACCCGGTTCGCTTGCCCAATGACCCTTTCCCATTCTTCCGTTGGCAGTGGTCCAAGCTCGTTCTCCCAGGTTACCCTGCTCTTGGTTAGTCCCCCGCCCTCTCTAGTCCTGTCCCCGAGTTTGGCATACAGCCCCGAGATTATCCCCTTAGTTGGCTCTGAGGACACAAGCTGGGCCAGTATAGGTATCTGACCCCAGCTCGGTGCCTGTAGTCCAAATTGCGTCTGGGCTGCATGCCTCACCTGGAGATATTTGTAGAAAGTACAATTAGGGAGGGAGAATTCCTGTTTCAAGGCAGCGAAAGTTTTCAAATTCTCGCCAGAGTACATTTGGCTTAGTCGCGTGAGGCCCTGTTGTTCCCAGGCACTAGACTTGGTGATCTTGGCTAGTTCTTCTAAATGTTTATTGTGCCACAAGGGGGCCAGCTCTGTTATGCCCTGGTATCCCAGCATGGACTTTGCTGTTTGCCAGAGCTTTATTATCAGAGATAGCGTTGGGTGACATGTGGGAAAAGAGCCTGCCTCAAGAGCATCGATAAGTGTGCTATGTGGGCTACTTATCAAGAGTAAGTTGTTACCAGGATCTCTGGTGACCCCCCTCCCTGCCAGGTGCTGTAATTGTGCTGCGACGAAATACCGTCTGAGGTGCGGAATCGCCAGTCCACCCTCCCCCAGAGGAAGCTGAAGTGTAGCGAGGGCAATTCTAGGTTGTCCTCTCTTCCAAATCAGGTCTCTAAAGAGCGAGTCCATCTTCCTGAACCACTTCTGTCCCAGCCATAGGGGCGAGTTATGTAGAAGATAAAGAATCTGTGGCAACCAAATCATTTTGATAAGGTTGCACCTCCCTGCTGCCGAGAGAGGAAGGCGAGTCCACACCTCAGACTTACCTTTAAGCTTTAGTAATAGCGGATCTAGGTTATACTTAGTGAATGCGTTTATATCCCTAGTTATCCATATCCCCAAATACTTCAATTTATCAAGTGGTTTAAAATTAAGGTTATCGATAATTATGTCACCTGGAGTTGGATCCATCGGCATGAGGGCCGTCTTGTCCCAGTTGATTAAGAGTCCTGAGATCCTGCCAAAGTCCCCCATTGTTTGTATGGCTGTTTTTAATGAGGAGTCTACGTCTCCTAGGTAAAACAAGATATCGTCGGCGAATAACGCTATCTTCTCTTCCGCTGCCCCTCGCCTAAACCCACGTATTCCGCCGTTGGCTCTAACAGAAATGGCCAAAGGCTCTATCGCTAAAGCGAAGAGGAGCGGGGACAGGGGGCATCCCTGCCTCGTTCCTCTTTCCAGCCTAAAAAATTCTGAGTGTTCATTATTAATCTTTATTTTGGCGGTTGGGTTGGTATACAACAAGCGCACCCAGTTAATAAAGTTAGATCCAAAACCAAATCTGAGCAATACCTTGAACAGATAACCCCATTCTAGGCTATCAAATGCCTTAGCGGCATCCAAGGCCATAATGGCCCTGGGGCCATTGTTGTCTACTGGCAATTGAATGTTCAGGTAGGTTCTGCGTATGTTTATACTGGTTGATCTTGTTGGGACAAACCCCGATTGGTCGGGGTGAACTAAAATATGAATACACCTATTTAGTCGAGCAGCTAAGACCCTGGCCAGGATCTTTACATCTGTGCACAGCAGGGAAATCGGGCGATATGAGGCGGGGTCCATGGGGTCTTTTCCCTCCTTCGGGATAACGACAATGGTCGCCTCCGTCATTGAAGCTGGAAGAGACCCCATGGACTGCGCCTGATCCAGCAACTTAAGCAGTTCCGGAAGTAAAATTTTGCCGTATCTTTTATAGATCTCCGTAGGGAGTCCATCCGGGCCGGGTGATTTAGAATTTGACATACCAGCGACGGCATCCGTTAACTCTTGTAAAGTAATTGGGGCATCCATTAGTTGCCGTTCCACCTCTGGCAAGGTTGGGAAATTTAACCCTTCAAGGAAGGGGGAATTTTCCCTACTATCTACGTCTATCTGGGATTTGTATAGGGAAGAGTAATAGTCTCTGAATGTTCTCAGGATAGTTATCGGATCCGTCGAGATCTCTCCGCCCCTGGTCCTCACTGCCGAGACCACTGATGGAGACGTATTTGCCTTCACCAATAGTGACAGCATACGTCCAACCTTTTCACCCTCGCCATAGTTTAATTGCCTCTGAAGTATGTGTTTGTCCTCGCTTATCCTTTTTATGACTGTCTTGTAGACTTGTTGTCTCTCTAACCATTCCTTTTGCGTTTCCAGGTTTGGGTCAAGGATATATTTCTGTTCTGCGATCATTACGCCCCTTTTAGCTTCCCCTTCCCTCTCTCTTGTCAATCTTTTAATTCTCGCCACTTGCTGGATAAGGAGGCCTCTAAAGTATGCTTTCAATGAATCCCAGACTACCCCAATAGGGGCTGTATTTGAATTTATGTTGATAAACTCTTTGAGGGCCATTTTTATTTCTTCAGGGGTTTCGATTAATTCCAGCCACACTGGGTCGATTCTCCACTCCCTATGGTAAACCTTTTTACCTGTCTTCAATGACAGAATCAGGGGCGAGTGGTCCGAAACCCCCCTTGGGCCGTACTCTATTGTTGCTATCAGAGGTAAAGCTTCCTCATTGACCAGGGCCATGTCGAGTCTAGAGAGAGTCAAGAAGGTGGCTGAAAAGCATGAGTATTGCTTCTCCTGCGGATGCCGTGTTCTCCAGGCTTCAATGAGCCCGGTTTCTTGTAGAAATCGAGTCAACCTACCCTCCTCCCTGGCTATAACTTGCTTAGGGGTAGGAAACCTATCCATTGAACTGTCCAATACCTGATTGTAGTCCCCCACTGCTAGTACCGGAATCCCAGCTTTATCTATTGTAAATGCGATAAGTTCGTATAATATGTCCATTTTGAACGGAGGGGGAACGTAAATATTTGCGAGGACGTACGGTTTGTTTTCCCATGAGCAGTGTAAAAAAACATAGCGACCTTTTGGGTCTATTTGAACCTTATGGCACGAGAATAATATTCCCTTCCCAATGAGGATACTCACACCTCTTGAATAAGAGGAATGTAATGAATGGTACTGGGCCTGCCACTTCCGACCACGGAGCAAGGGCACTGTGTCCTGCACCAGGTGTGTCTCCTGGAGACACGAAATGCCCGGCCCCCTGCCCTCCAAAAGGGACAGGACCAGGTCTCTCTTGGCCGGATCTCCAAGACCCCGGACGTTCCAAGAGATCAGGTCAAGTTTCTTCAACTGCATTTAGGATTGATAAGTATGTAGGTCTTATTGCCCATAGTAGTTATCAAAGAAAGTATGGGGCCCTCCGGATCATCCCACTGAAAAAGTAAAGCCATATGCACATCTCCTGGACGGCACCAGAGGAGTAAGCAGAGACAAAAAGAAAAACCCAAAAAAAAAAAAAAAAAAAAAAGAAAAAGAAAAAAAAAAAAAAAAAAAAAAAAGAAAAAAAAAAAAAAAAAGGGAAAAAGAGACAGAGCAAAAGTAAAATAAAAAAGGGAGGGAGGACCCTGCCTCATAGAGGCTAGTAATCCAGTCCCGGTCCCTCTCTCCTCTAAATCTAGTCGTGTAAAACCTAAGTGTCATTTCTATTAAATTTGTGCATTTCTACATAAATACATAATAATCCCAACATCACTAGTACCAGTGAAGTTGCAATCAAGTGTAAGACCACACAGGCCCTTGAAACACTGGGTCCTCTTAATAAATCATTTCCCCTAAATGTGCATCTCACCCAAATCCTTGGTATTATTGTAAATTTCTTTCTCACTCCCCCCCCCCCCCCACTCCCTCGTGACATATTTAGCATGCTTAGTTGATCCCTGTGCTTGACTTGTGCCCCTCCCCAAAATCCCTGGTTGACTTCCCCCCTCCCCCCCCCCCCCCTCCCCCCCCCCAACCCTCCCTCCCCTTCAATCCCGGCCCATCAGGGCAGCCCCCTACTGGTGCGATCGTGACCCTTCCCCCTCCCATCCCACACATACCTACATACATTTGTTCTTCCCTTATTGCCCACGGACTCTCTCCATTTTCCCCCCTAGTGTTGATAAAGTCTAGTGTTAACACAATCATATCATTACATCGTGACCCCCCCCTGGTCCCCCACCGCCCCCCCCCCCCCCCCTCCCAACCATCAGCAATATCAATAATAATATCAATGCTCTACTCATATCAATTTCCAAACATATAACAGGAGTATCAGCCCTCTCCCCCCCCCCCGAAAAACTCGGGGGGGGGGGAGAGGGCGTCAAACGTCAAAAAACAAGACAAAAAAAAAAAAAAAAAAAAAAAAAAAAAAGGAGGGGGGGGGGGGGGGGAGAAGAGCCCCCCGCCCCCCCCCACCCCTCTCCCTAAAAGTCTCTCTTGTTCTCTTCGAACCATTGCTGTGCTTCGGTAGGGGAGTTGAAAAAAAATGTTTTGCCAAGCGCCGTGACTCTCAACCGGGCCGGGTATAAAAGATTTTTCGACCGGACTCGAGTCCGTCGGAAAGATTTGAAACATGTTCTAAATCTAAAGTCCATCTGATTTTCAACAGAAAAGGTCCGCTGAAGGTCCAATGAAGCCCACACACGGTCGAATTGTCCGATGGATTTGTTCCGTCGGACCAGTTCGGTCAAAAAGTCTGGTCGTGTGTACGTGGCATTACTCAGAGCAGACCAAGAACTGAGCGATCAGTGGTCATGTAATTACTCCGTACTCAGGCTTAGCTTCAGTGGACCGATGCTGCAGCATGGAGGTAAGTATGAATGTTTGTCTTTTTAGTCACCCAAAACGTCTCCTTTAAAGAAAGAGAAGCCGAAGGCAAGGAACTTCTGTGGGACTCTCTTTAAAAAATGTATAGTGCTCTGTAAATCCTGTATCATTCAAAATATATAAAAAACTTTTTTTAAATATAAACTTAAATCAAAAGTAATTTGACCCCAGATCAGTAAAGCATGGAGCTTAGGGACTGTGCGCATGGATTGGGGGGGGGCGCCCCTAATGGATGGGCCCCCACTGACCGGTTGACTTAAAATTTTATCCTGTACACCCACATACTGAGGAAGCCCGTTGGGTGTAACGCGTATAGGGGCAGAGCCACGCTGCAGGAGCCTTAAGATGAATTTGTGCCTGATGTCTTAATATGAACTGATTGGTTGTATGAATGAAATTTGATTATGCGCAAAATATAACACTGTTAATGTGAGTGGAATTCTTGAAAGATTTTAATAAAGTTTTTATAGCGGAGTACACTATTAGTCCCATTTCTGTTTGCATGTGGTTGGGTATATGGGAGCTGAGCTGAGGAGGAAGGGAAGAAGGTTTGATCGGGGATGAAGTAACTTCAGCCTTTTAGACCGTGATATGATTATTGAGGTCCATTAAAGGAGGTGAGCAGCCAGTACGCACAGAAACGCCATATACCTGATGTGATAAATTGAGTAATGTGATAATGTTAGTAGGATCCCGCAGGTTTTTATCACTTTCCTCAATACAGAGAGCACTAGATACTTTTGATATTTTTTTGCATGTATCCATTCCGTGAGAGGGGGATGGTGAATGTGGTGGAGGAGAAGAGATATTAAAAAGTGGAGGAGTTACCCTGTGGTCTGGAGAATACAAGCATTTATGACCTTGATGAGAATTAAGGTCCACTAATGCCGCGTACACACGATCGGAATTCTCGTCGGAAAAAGCTCTGATGGTTTTCCCGAAGGAATTCCGCTCAAACTGTCTTGCCTACACACGGTCACACCAAATTCCGACCGTCAAGAACGCGGTGACGTACAACACTACAACGAGCCGAGTTCAATGCTTCCGAGCATGCGTCGAATTGTTTCCGAGCATGCATAGGAATTTTGCGTGTCAGAATTGCTACAGACGATCGGAATTTCCTATAGAAATCTTTTCCGTCGGAAAAATTGAGAACATGCTCTCAATTTTTTGCTGTCAGAAATTCGTCCAGCAAAATTCCGATGGAGCCTACACACGGTCGCATTTCCCGATGAAAAGCTCTTATCAGTCTTTTTCTGGCCGGAATTCCGATCGTGTGTACGCGGCATAAGGGAGGTGAGCACATATATTGCACTAAGCTAAAAGATAAGAAGTAGAGGAAGATAATGGAAGATTGCACATATTATTGACATTGGAAGAGAATATATAACAAAGAAGTAATTTGGACTTTATGTTTATTTATTTAAAACTTTTTTGCGTTACATCATTTACCTTTTTATTGGTAACCATGGAGAGTCTGTTTTATAGGGCGTAGCTACTAAGATCTTACCTGAGAAAACCTGGGCTCCTAAAATGTTTATGCAACCCAAACTTTGTTTTTATAGTTTTGGATAGAGTGGCGATTGGTTAACCCCTCTACATTTTTGCCACTGTCTGTGGCCCTTTTGTGGAGATTCGCCATTGTTATTTGTCCTAGCAATGACTGTCACTGACTGAAATGTGAAGGAGAATTCAAAATCCCTAAATTGTCACCAGAACGGGAATAGGGGGACATTGTTCCAATAAGGACAGTTGTTCTAATAGGTGTCTAATAGGCCATTAACCTCACTTTCAAGAGTTTTCTTCATACCTCCTGTTATGTCTAGAAGGCAGTAAGGCAAACCTCCCCAATGGGACACAGATGGCAAAAAAACAGGGGTTCCCTACTCTATTCAAAATTTAGGTAAAAGGTTTTGACTTTAGAAATACTTTAAAATGTATGTATAGCTATCTAAGTTGGATAGAGTGGGATAGGGTTAAAACCCCTGTCAGTATCCTGTTAGGAAGATTTCCCAACTATTCCTATCCTGGAAGACAAATTATGGAAAATGTCCTCTTAGACCAGGCTTTCTCAACCTTTTAACCCTAAATAATTTTCAGGTATCAAGGAACCCTTACTAAAACCAATTCATCAGGGGTCAATAGAACAATGCCCCTTATACTGGTGGTCAATAGGAAGAATGTTCCCCTTAAAATGGTGCTCAGAATGCCACCCTTAAAGACAGCTAAAAATATATTTTGTGTCATGCTGCTGGCTTCGCTAAGTGATGCTGAACCTTGAACTCTGTAGGCACCGTCAAAAAGGTGGCTTATTAGCCACAGCTCAAGGAACCCCTAGCAACCTCTGGAGGAACCCCAGGATTCCACGGAAACTTGGTTGAGAATGGCTGTCCTAGACATTTGTCACCAGAATGAGTATCCCCATTGGAGGATTTACAATCATCTCTTGTTCTGGTGACTACTCTAACATTCTGGGTTACCTTTCACTTTGTCAAGCAGTGGTCACTCGGACCAGGGTACACCCACCCAGCTGGGACCCAGATAGCAATAAACAGTTAATAGGGGTTCAAACCTCTCACCACAAAAAAAGTTTTGGCTATACATACTTTTTAATTCCAACTTTTTTACTCTCAGGACAAAAGGTTGGGCCTCACTTTGGGAGAATAGTAGTGATTGACTGTTGAAAGCTCTAACCAAGCCAATTGCTATTATTCCTTAAGGACAGTTTTACAATGCCTCGTGGGATATGTAGTTCTGCAACAGCTGGAGGGCCGTAGTTTGAGGATCCCTGCTTAAGGATAACACCTGGTGTCGCAGGTACTTGCTGATTGGCTACAGATGCACTGTGCATACTAGCATCTATAACAAGCTATAGTAGTTTTGTACTGTATGTCCATTTCTAAGAAAGATCCAAACTTTTGTAGACATAAATCTGGTTCACTAAGACAAGCAATTCACCTTTTCATAGGTCAAATTCGAATTGTTTTTAAAAAAAAATGTTTTTATATATTTTTATTTTTATTTACATAGCAGAAACTGACTGCGTTGGTTGTGGAACACAAGTAGCTAAAGCTTGGTATACCACAATGGCCAACATGAGATCAGTTGAGTCCAGTTAGACCACACACCATAAAGTGGTTGTAAACCCACTTTTTGTACTTTTACCTATAGGTAAGCCTAGAATAAGGCTTACCTATAGGTAGTGGAAATATCTCCTAAACGTGCGCCGTTTAGGAGATATTTCACTTGTAGTCCACCGGAAACTGCTACGGCGCATGCACAGGGAAGAAACAAACTTAAGGCCATTTCTTCCCTAGCATATGCCGCAGGTCGCGGCTCCCGTGCGCATGTGCGGGAGTGACGTCACGCGGCTCCGGCAAATCATAGAGCCGGAGTCTGGGGCCCCCGAAGGAAGAGGGCAAGAAGATGGACGCTGCCCACACATGGGATGTCGCTGGATTCTTTTTCAGGTAAGTGGTACATAATGGGCTAGTATGCGATGCATACTAGCCCATTATGCTTTTCATTTGCAGGATATACAGGGAGCAAAAGAGGAAGTAAAACCCATCAGGGTTTACTTCCTCTTTAAGGACAAATACCTACCTTTCTTCTTCTTGAAATGCAGACAAACTGATGTAATTATTTTCTAAATATTGGGTCTATAGGAAAAGAAATAATCAGTGACTGGTCTAAGAGAAATTCTTTGGAATTGTATATATATATATCATAATGAGTTCTCTCAGGGCTCCCAAAGCACTCATTATCATTCTCTAGGTATTCCCTATGCAGCAGTAGATTTAAACTCTATATACAGTAAATGACATTTAAGCATGCCATAGATTATGCCATTTTTTCCCCTTAAACCACAGGTTGAAGGAAAGAAAATCTCTTGATTCCCCCATTAAAGCCACCCATAGACAGTTTGAATCTTGGCTGGTTCAGCAAAGACCGGCGGAGATTGAAACCATGTACAGGCAGCCTGAGTGTACCCAAGTTTTCCGATCGATCAACGTGGGTACAACCAGCCTGTCAGATCTTACATGTGATTATTGCTAGAAACTATTATAGCCACTAGCAGTACGCACTGTGTTCTCCTGGCAGGGACGGCTCCCCCCCCCTCCCGCCAGGAGAACACAATGGCTTCACGGGAGGGATTGCTGTGGTTGCAGGAAAGAAAATTGCTCTGTCTAAGGTCAGCCTAATGCCGCGTACACACGAAGGGACTATCCCACGGGATTATCCGCTGGACTCGAGACCGCCGGACAATCCCCTCGTGTGTGGGCCTTCGACTGACTTTTTTCCCCAAAAGTCCAGCGGACTAGGTTTTAAGTTTTGTTTTAAAATTATCCGCTGGACTTGGCAGTCCGGCGGACAATACGGCCGTCTGTAGTATGGTCCGGCGGACCAAAAAGGACGCATGCTCAGTAGCAAGTATTTTTCTAGTATCTTTTGTTTTCTAGTCCCGTCATACGTGCTGTACGTCATCGCGTGAACCGCCGGACTTTTAGCGTGATCGTGTGTTGTGGTCAAGTCCGTTCGCTTTCAAGTCCGCCGAGGCCCAGCTGGAAAGTCCGGCGGATTGTCCGCTGGACTAGGTCCGGCGGACAAAGTCCCTTCGTGTGTATGCGGCATAACACTGACTGTCCCTGTGCTATTGTATTCTGACAGATGGCGGTTTCCCTGCCATCAGCATACAATGATTACTGCTGGCAGCTATAGGCGCCGGCAGTGATTGCACCAGAAAAAAACGACAGGCTGGTTCTACTGAAGTGAATTGATATATGAATTGGCTGAATTTCGATCTGTCTATGGCCGGCCTTACTTTGCTAAAGCACTGTGTACCATAAACAATTGCCATTGTTGTCCTTTAAAATACTGCTAGCAGGAGTTAGTCACATTCAACTGGACTGTTTAACATTACAGAACATGCTCAGTTGAATGTGACTAACTACGACTAGCTGTACAATAACATAGATAATTGAGAACCTTCAGAGATTCGTAAAATCATTTTTTGCAACTATTTTTATCCTTTGGTGCATCTCAGTGCTGCTAATTCCCTGCAGCCTCTTTTAGCCACTTCCTGTCAACTTGCACTTGTTCCGGCTTTCCTGAAAAAAAAATTGGACCTTGCCTACGTAAGCATAACGTAAAGAGACTGGACATGGACCCTTATGGCAGTATCACATGTATTATTTTAATGTAAGCTGCAGATTTACAAAGATTAAAAGCAACTTTGGGAATTACAATTAAAAAAAAGTTAACTCATATATGAGATTGGGTTTAAATTGACTTTAATTGCACAATGTTTCCTGGGCTGTTTATGGGATCATGCATTATTACACATGGGCCAAATGTCGGGAGACAACGACTGGTTTAAAAGAAAACGTCCGACATTCGGCTTGTGTGTATGTCGGTCTGTCCGACAGAAGATGGCCGGTCAGACGTGACAGCTCTGCCATTGGCTGATAGCGCTGATCGGAGTGTTCTGGCGCGGGGCGGGGGGATCCCCCTGTGTTATTACAGTGGCTTCAACTGGAGCTGAAAGGTTTTCTTTCGTTCAACCCACAGGGCAGTAGAGGTTGCTTTGAACAATGAGGCCCTCGTGGCTGCTTTTTCTCATGGTCTCTCGGATACCATAAAGGATGAGATAGCAACCCGAGATATACCCACTGAGCTGGAGAAGTTGATCATGTTTGCCATCCTCATTGACTCCAGACTCAGAGAAAGACTCTCTTTTAAGGAGGCGGAAGCCTCCTGTACATTTGTCTCCGAGCTTTGCAGTCCCACCCGTGCCTCCCTCACCTCCCATGCCTCCTGGTACCAAGTCGGTCAGTGAAGATGAACCCATGCACTTGGGCTTCACGTGTATCTCAGCGGATGAGAGAACCCTAAAGCCCCATACACACGGTCGGATTTTCCGATGGATTCTGTCCTATCGGACAGTTTCCATCGGATTGTCCGACGGACAAAGTTCTATCTCCTGCTGGAAAAATTTTCCGACAACAAAGTCCGATCACACCAATTCCGATCGTGTGTAGCGAATTCCGACGGAAAAAGTGCTACGCATGCTCAGATCACATTACAAGACCAAAGCTATTGGCTACTAGCCTCTACGTAGTCCCGTCGTAGGCAACAAACGTCACCACGTTCAGAATGATCGGATTTTCCGACAACTTTGTCCGACCGTGTGTATGCAACACCAGTGTCGGACTAAATCCGTCGGACCAAATCCGATGGATTTGGTGGTCGGATTTTCCGACCGTGTGTATGGGGCTTTAGGAGGAGGCCATGCAGGTCACTTTTTGAAGTCTTGTCCTACCTGTCCAGGGAACGCCTGAACCTTGAGGTCATGTCACGGACAGACTTTAGGTGGCGTTGTTTCGTCCCCAGTTATCCAGAAGGATAAGCCCCTGGTTACCCTTTCTTGGGCTGAGTTGTCTTTCGAGATACAGGCTCTAATCGACTCTGGGGCTGCAGGCCTGTTCATTGATGCTGCCTTTGTATCGAAGCACTCGATTCCACTGCAGCTGCGTGACACTCCACTTGCTATTGAGGCTCTTGACGGGATAACTCTACAGCCTGCAAATGTGACTCAGAAGACTGTTCTATTGTCCATGGCCATAGGGGCTCTTCACCATGAGATAATCCAATTACAAGTTATTTCCTCACCTAAGTTTCCGCTGGTTATTGGTTATCTTTGGTTACAGAGGCACAACCCCTCTTTTGATTGGCTCCGTGCTGAGGTTCTCCCCTGGTCGCCACAGTGCAGTAAGATATGCTTCCAGAAGGTAGCCAAGGTCCTGTGCACCTCTTCACTCTCCTCCCTGCCGGAGGAGTCCCGCGATTTTAGCGATGTCTTTGACAAAGGTCAAGCCGATAGTTTGCCTCCACATCGGTCGTATGATTGCACAATTGACCTTCAACCTGGTGCCATATCCCCTCGTGGCCGGGGTTTACCCTTTGTCGGCCTTGGAGGATAAGGCCATGGAGGAGTATGGTTCAAATGCACTTTCTAGAGGTTTCATCTGCAAATCCTCGTCCCCTGCTGGTGCTAGTTTCTTCTTCGTGAAGAAGAAGAGTGGTGAACTGAGACCTAAGAATGCCTATCCAATTCCATTGATTACAGAGTTATTTGACCGCCTCAAGGGAGCGACGCTTGATCTGAGAGGGGCATACAATCTTGTGAGGATAAGAAGGGCTCAGAGTGGAAAACTGCGTTTAATACCAGAACAGGCCATTATGAGTACCTCGTAATGCCTTTTGACCTTTGTAACACCCAGCAGTTTTTCAGGAATTTATTAACGATGTCCTCCGAGATTTGTTGCAGTTATGTGTGGTGGTTAATCTCAACGATATCCTCATATTTTCCAAGTCCCTGGAGAGCCACCACACAGATGTCTGTCGTGTGCTTCAGAAACTTAGAGAGAACAATTTCTATTGCAAACTGGAGAAGTGCGAGTTCCATCGTGAACAGGTTAAATTCCTAAGTTATGTCATTTCCACTGCTGGTTTTTAGATGACAAGGAGAAACATTGGTCAGTTCAACAAAGTTGGTCTCCGGAGTCCATTAAAGCCTTTGAGAGTCTCAAGGCTGCCACTGTGCCCATCAAACGCAGCCACTTTGTCATCAAATGCAGCCACTGTGCCCATCAATTTCAGCCACTGTGCCGTCAAACACAGCCACTGTGCTCATCAATTGCAGCCACTGTGCCATAAAACGCTGCCACTGTTCTATCAAACGCAGCCACTGTGCCCATCAAACGTTGCCACTGTGCCCATCAAACGCAGCCACTGTGCCAAATGCTGCCACTGTGCCCATCAAACGCTCCCACTGTGCCATATCAAATGCTGCCACTGTGCCATATAAAATGCTTCCACTGTGCCATCAAATGCTGCCACTGTGCCCCATCAAATGCCCCCACTGTGCCCCATCAAATGCTCCCACTGTGCCATATCAAATGCTGCCAGTGTGCCATATCAAATGCTGCCAGTGTGGCCCCCCGCCCGCCGTCTGCACTTACCCTGTCTCGGTGGGACAGCTCCTCGATGCTCCTTGATGTCTTCTCTCATCCTCTCTTCCCGTCCTCTGCTATGATTGGACGCCTGATAGGCGTCCAATCACAGCACCTGTCATTTCAGCCAATCAGGTGACGGGTAACAGATCCGAGCACCTGATTGGCGGAGAGGCAGTTTAGTGTTAGGAAAGCGAATATTCATTCACTTTTCTAACACAGAAAGAGTGACCTGCGAGCATCCAGCATGGCACTCGCAGATCACCTTTTTTAACGCCTATTTTAAGCCTATGGCTCTAATCAGGTGCTTCAAAAACACCCCCCGCCACTGTAATTCAGGCACCTGGCACCCTAACAGGGGCCGGGCACCAGAATAGGGGGCGGCAGCGGCGGCCATAGATAGATTCATGCAATGCATGAATCTATCTATTGGTGCTAGAGGGGGTGGCAAGAGAGAGGGGGCAGTGCCCGTGCGCCCTTATGGACGCACCGCCACTGCTCAACACATATATTTATCAAATGGTTTATGCCCTAAACTCAGGTAGCCATCTAACTTCCTAGCCGCACTGCGGTGACGACAGGCTAGTTGCTCTCTGAGGAGGGTGGTGTTGACATTCTGTATCCATTGGGCTTTGGTAGGTGCTGCATGAGACATCCATAATCTTGCAACCATCTTCCTGATTGGTTTCTATTCAAAGCTGCAACAGATTTTGCACTCTCCAATTTTAGTAAATAAACCCAATTGTATTGCTACTCTAAAGCCCCGTAATCACGATCAGAAAATGGGAAGTAAAATTTCCTCCGATGAAAGATCTGCCGATTTTCTGATCGTTAGTGCGGCGATTACGAATTTTCAGACGACAAAAAGTGGATGTGCAGGCTCTAAAAATGTTGTCGGATGTGAACATAACGTCCGATTTTCCTTTAATTAGTACAGTTTTCAGGCCGAAAAAAAATCATAAGAGCAAGACTACGCATGCTCAGGAAGGAAAGAATACATACAAAACAATTCAACACATTGGGGATTATTTACTAAAGGCAAATCCACTTTGCATTACAAGTGCACTTGGAAGTGCAGTTGCTGTCGATCCGAGGGGGACATGCATGGAAAAAAAAAAAACAGCATTTTTGCTTGCGCATGATTGGATGATAAAATCAGCAGAGCTTCCCCTCAGTTCAGATCTTCTCCTCAGATCTACAACGACTGCACTTCCTAGTGCACTTTTAGTGCAGAGTGGATTTGCCTTTAGTAAATCAGCCCCATTACGTCACTTCTGAAGTTGGATTTTCTGTCATATGAGAATTTTCCACTTTCGATATGAGACAAGCAGCATACAAAAATATCGTCCAATAATCTAATCGTGTGTACGGGGCTTTTAGGTTTTCCTACGTGAGCCCCCCGTTTACACTGGTGTGACTTCTGGTGCAACGTGTGATTTACAAATCGCACCTGAAGTCGCATCTAATGTCTTTCTATGACATCCACTTAAAAGGTGCAATTTTTGGTGCCATGATTTGAAAAATCGTTCCTGCACTATTTTTCATGATTTCATGACTTGCATTAACATCTGTGCATGAAATCGCACACATATCGGCAAGCTGTCGATGAAAACGCACTGTCCTGCGGTTTTGAAATTGCACTGAAGTAGAACCATTTCAAAGCCGCATTCAGTGTGAACAGGGGCTCATACACAGTATGGTACATATGCGGTGTATCAGGTGACGTTAATGTTTCTTTAGGAGATGTGCCGCATTTGCATTACCAAAGTACCCCATCAACAAACAGCCGGATTTGCCTAATGCTTTTGACTAGATCGTTTGTTTATCCAGCCAGTAAGCTCATTTCTCTTTATGCAAATGCGCTCTTACGTCAATGCATCTAGCAGCACACAGACGGTCTGCTGGAAGCTACTGAATGGATCACCTGGAGAAACAAATGTATGAAAGCAGTAAAAGGGCCGCTCCCCTGCACTGGCTTTAAACCCTCAGGTCACCTTTCTAATAGTCATTAAATTCTCTGCTGTTTGTGATGTGTTTATCCATCATTACAATAGAGGACAAAGGCTTCCCCATGCAGAACCATCACATAAGAGGGATAATGAGCCACGCTTAGAAGAAGAAAAAGGAGTTCACAAGCAGAATGTTAGATGTGTAAATAAAATTAGGCAGCTGAATGGAGGTCTCCTATTATATAGTCCTTTCCTGTTTGTTTAGCGCTCCCTGACGCTCCATTGGCCGGCTCACATTTGTTAATGGCGCCTGAGGCTTAGAAGGACTCCTGACAGCTTTTTTTTTTTTTTTTTTACAATTTTCTGTGCATTTAAAAAAATAAAATAATAATCATGCATCAAAATAAATAAAATGTTTTCTTCTTTTTAAGTAAAACGATGAATTAATCTAATTTGCTTTGCAGTGAGAGAATCCATGTGGATTCCAGTACCTGACACCCTTTCAAAGTAGGAGGGTGACAGTAGATGTTGAGTATATAGTATACCTTTCCTTTTATTTTCCTTCAGCCTTGGTTCACACTAGATGTGGTCAGCGAATTCCGCATCGCATCAAAATCGCAAAACCGTTCATGCGAACTGATTCCGGAATGTATGTTAAGTTAAAGACACCCCGAAATTGGTTTGCAAAACACAGTGCGATTTGCAGATTTGGATCGCATGGGTGTGAACAGCCATGCGATACGATTCTGCTGCAGACAAAAAAAGGGTCCTGCACGGGTTTGGTGTGAATGCGGTGCGATAGAAGCCATACAAATCCATGTCTCAAATCGCATCCCAGAGACACCGCATGTAGTTTTCACAGGAATGTGCTGCGATTTCTGTGCGAATTACATGCGGCGTCTCACCCAGCATCAGTGTGAACCCGGGCTCAACATTCAGTTTTTACTGCTGTGTCACTGACATTTTTCATGTTGCTTTCACATTTTTATAGCCTTGATATTCCATGTTTTTACTACATTATTAAATATAGCAAATAGCAATTTCTAGATTTGTAGGGAACTAACTCTCAGGGGTCAGTGTAATTTCTTTGTAACTGGTGGGATGGCAGAGCGTTCAGTCCTGGATCTGGATGAGTATTCTTTCTTGGTAAAGCAATTTTTGGTAGACGCTGGAGGGTTCAACTACTGAACAATTTTGTTATCCCTTCCATGGATTATATTAGTGAGACTTCTGGACTTGATTTTCTGAGTCTGCACATTATGAATGGTTCCCACTGTAGCTTTCCTGTTTTTATGTTTATTTGGGGAATGTGCTGGTACACAAAAAAGTGTCTGGGAACATTCAAAACGTCAAAGTTGACAATGACTAGTTATGGGCTTGGGCATGTTCAGACTAGGATTCAAAGCTACAAGCCCACCAGGAAACTGTAGGAGCCAATCCTGGAATGCCCCAGCCACAGATGATTGGACCATACAGGTAGGGTTGCCACCTTATCCCTTTAAACCCGACCACATATTAATTACACAGGTTCTCTGGCTGATTAAAGTGGTAATTAAACTCACTTGGTGCCTGATCTTCAACTGCCATGATGCTGCACATGTGATCAGTTATGACACCAGCCATTGATGGTTTGACAGTTTGGTTGAAAGCATAGTCAATGTGACAGGTGGCATTTCCGGCATGCCATTTTTTTTTAACTATTTAAATCAAAGGGTTTACTTCCACTTTAAGGTGGTAATTAAACTCACTTGGTGCCTGATCTACACTAAATTATCCTCAGAACCTGTGTAATTCATACAGGAGACATCTTCCTCGTGGGCTTGCACATGTGGGCTTGGATCCTAGTCTAAACACGCCCAAACTGGTCATATACTGATAGACTTTTTTCATTCAGCCCATGGGTTGAAGTCTTAACAGATTCCTCCATCTATGTCCACAGTGCGAATGGACAAATCCTGCTGTATTCTGACAGCCGATGACGGTGGCTGTCAGAATACCTGGCTGCAGTCACTATTCATTCAACACTTTTCTGACAGGCTACTTCAACAAAAGTTGGTTGAACAATCAACTTTTGTTGAACAAGACAGTACCAGAGGACCATGCACTGCTCGAATTTTGGTTGATCCAGTAGGAATCAGCCATAATTTGAGCAGTGTATAGCCAACTTTAGGTACTTTGGTAGGGAGATCTCAATGTTGGAACATCAAAGACATTTAAGAAGCCAGGAGTTGGTCCACCAAGCTCCCTGGTAACTAATGTATCACTTCTGGGGGGAATGACCCTTTAGGCTGGGTTCACACCGTAGTACAAAGCGGCTCACAGCAGGGGTCCGGTGTGTCCATGTTTACTGTTTCATGTCCGATTTCAGCCCAAATTATTGTCTGAATTCGGACCTGAAACAGACCAGAAGACGCACAGGACTCCTTGAGAGCCGGTCACAATCTCTTGGCATGCAAATTGGATGCAGGGAAACCCGCATTCAATTCGCAATAGTGTGAACCCAGCCTTAATGCCACCTGTCTCAACCAAGAATCCTCCTGAGGGGTTCCTAGAGCAGTAAGCAATGGCACAATAATCTCCTTCCTGCACTGACCATCATTGTACTAGGGCAAATTTTCACTGACGAGTGACAACCAATGAATTTTTATTTACATTACATTTACTCTGATGTTAGAGGACACCACAATTTCTTTCCTGTTGTTATTGTTTTTGTTGTTATTATGTAAAGATTATACTGAGCATTATTTACTTCACCTGTACTCAAGATACACCATTATTATTTTATTTAAAGCAGTAGTAAACTTGTGGGGGGCCCTGCAGCTTTACGCCATGAAGTGCTAGTATACACCGCATATTAGCACATTATGACAGACTATCCTGTCAAAGAAAGCCCTCCAGCACTGTGCTGTCAGTGGCGCTTCCATCTTCTCCCTGTCTTTCTCCCAGGTTTATGCTGTTCGGCTGCTTGAATGGCCGGGCCACAATGGTGTCACTCTAGCACATGTGAACTTAATGACCCATTTCATCCTATGATACGGCCCTTGGGGTATAATTGCATAATTCCCCCCTCCCCCCCCCCCCCCCCCACTGACCTCAATGAAGGAGCACAATTTCTCCAAATGACACCATGGGACGCTATTCCCAGGGCCGTCTTAATGCATGGGGGCACCATGATAATCTTGCATTAGATCATGCTTGCCAACTGTCCCGGATTTGCTGGGACAGTCATGCTTTTTACTAAGCTGTCCCAGGATGGCCGTGTGAAATCAGTACTGTGCTCTCCTGACCTCCACTGTACTGCTTCTTTCTGCCACCCCCTGTTCTGTGCCCTTTGTGTTGATTAACCGCTTGCCGACCAGTCGGCACAATGGCACGGCTGCGCAAATGGGCGTACAGGTACGTCCCCCTTAAGACACGGCATTGTGGGCGCGCGTGTGCCCGCCACGTGCTCCGTGACTGTGCCCGTGTGACCCGCGGACTCGATGTCCGCCGGTGTCCCGCAATTGTGTCACAGAGCGCCAGAATGTAAACAAGGCATTTCCCGTTCTGCCTAGTGACATGACAGAGATCTACTGCTCCCTGTCATCGGGGTAGCCCACCCCCCCACAGTTAGAAATCACTCCCTAGGACACACTTAACCCCTTGATTGCCCCCTAGTGTTTAAAACCTGCCAGTGTCATTTATACAGTAATCAGTGCATTTTTATAGCACTGATCGCTGTATAAATGACAATGGTCCCAAAATAGTGTCAAAAGTGTCCGATGTGTCCGCCATAATGTTGCAGTCCCGATAAAAATCGCAGATCACCGCCATTACTAATAAAAAAATATATATAAAAAATGCCATAAATCTATTCCCTATTTTGTAGACGCTATAACTTTTGCGCAAACCAATCAATATACGCTTATTGCGATACATATCTGCCTAAATTGAGTAAAAAATTAGTTTTTTATATATTTATTATATTTGATATTTATTATAGCCAAAATTAAAAAATATTCATTTTTTTTTCAAAATTGTCGCAATTTTTGTATATAGTGCAAAAAATAAAAACCGCAGTGGTGATCAAATACCACCAAAAGAAAGCTCTATTTGTGGGGAAAAAAAGACGTCAATTTTGTTTGGGTACAACGTTGCACGCCCGCGTAATTGTCAGTTAAAGCGAAGCAGTGCCGAATCACAAAAAGTGCTCTGGTCAGGAATTGGGTAAATTCTCCTGGGCCTGATTAGTGGCATGTTTTCTCATTGTTTAAAATAGATTTTATTGAAAGTACTAATCAATATATTTTTCATTCTTTCAACTATTTATATTTTATTTCTTGAGAGTAGGTGCGTAAATTGCAGCAGGCTGGTAGTGGCCCCAGTGTATTACTTTGCCCATGGGCCCTGAAGTTAATAAGACTGGCAATTCCTTCCCATGACACCTACGATAGGGCACAATTCCTCCCACTGACACCAAAGACGGGGCATTGTTTTTTTCCCCCACTCATGTTGGGACCTTTTCTACTCCCAATGGCCAAAGTCCGGCCCCCAGAAAGTCTGAAGAACAGTAAAATGGCCCTTTGTTTAGAAAGAAGACACCTGATCTAGAGGAAGCCCCCATGAAATTAGCAGGCCTAAAAAAAAGGCTCCGGGATAGATGAGAACAGGGCCGGGGCCTATACCACAGGGAGATTTTGCCACTGAAGTTCCCAAAATTAGTAGAAAGCCAAGTGGTGACTCGGCTCACCAAAGTCCTCCTTTAAATGAAATAATATTTTTGGAAGGACTTACCCTTTAATTCTAAGGAACACTTGGAAAGATCTGATAGGTGATATAATGTGACATTTGTTGCTTGTGGCAGGGCATTCGTTACTCCACATTAAGGATGAGCCCGGTGTTCGATTCGAACCCATGTTCGAATCGAGCACCGGGTGTTCGCTCGCTCGGCGAGCCCAGAACTATTGGGACCGCTCGCATCAAATTCGTGTGATGCGAGCGGCCCGCAATGCATTGCGGCCCGCGCAGTGCAATGCTGGCTGATGATTGGCCAAGCATGCGAGGAGAGCCATAATTGGCTACAGGCAGGATGCCTGTAGCCAATTATAGCTCCTTTAATACACGCCCCACGGTATAAGAGGCCGCCGCGGCGGCGGCCTCGCATATTATGTTTCACTCACAGTGTCAGTCAGTGCCAGCGTGTCAGTGTGCTGCATTGCAGTATCACATCTGGGGGGTGTCTATAGGTAGCCTGTGAAGGAGGGCAGGTTTCCTGTGCTTAGAACTTTCCCTGCAAAAAAGTGTCATTTTTGCAGGAAGAAAGCTATTTAAATCACTCGCGAATTGATGGCTCCTGTAACACAGAGCTGTCATTCATTAATAAAAAAAAAACCCAAAAAAAAAGGTCTGGGATGGATATTAAGGGGGGCCAAAAAAAAAAAAAAAAATGGCTAGGGTCCCCCTCAAAATCCATACAGGGGGAGACCCTAGCCAAAAAAAATGGCGTGGGGTCCCCCTCAAAATCCATGACCCTTATCCGAGCACGCAACCTGCAGGCCGCAGGAAAAGAGGGGGGGACGAGAGCCTTGCCCCTCAACATTGGGAGGATGCTTTGGGGGTCTAAGACCCCAAAAGCACCTTGTCCCCAGATTAGGACAAGGGCCTCTTCCCCCAACCCTGGCCGGTGGTTGTGGGGGTCTGCGGGCGGGGGGGGTGGTGACTCGGCTCACCAGAGTCCTCTTTCTTCTTTCTTCATCTTCTTCTTCATCTTCATCTTCTTCCATCTTCTTCTTCCAATGAAATGGGAGGCTCCCGCTGTGTGAGGCTCCGTCTGACAGGTCTTTTATAATGGAGGGCACCTGGTGACCCCGCCCCCTCTGACGCAAGGGACGTCATGGGGAATTCCATGATGGCTTTCCCCATGATGTCAGAGGGGGGCGGGGTCACCAGGTGCCCTCCGTTTTAAAAGACCTGTCAGATGGAGCGGAGCCTCACACAGCGGGAGCCTCCCATGGAGACGCCGACGCCGACGGAAGAAGATGCCGGACGAGAAGGACGAGAAGACCAGCGCAAGCGGATCGGAAGAAGAAGAAGAAGAAGATGATGAAGAAGAAGATGAAGAATCCGAAGGATGAAGAAAGAAGAAAGAAGATTTTAATAAAGGAATTGTCAAAGACTGTCTCCTGTCCTTTTTACCATTTTTGCCACTTTTTTGGTGAAATGGTAGGGGTTAAAGGGGGCTTCCAGATTCCGATAAGCCCCCCGCCCGCAGACCCCCACAACCACCGGCAGGGTTGTGGGGAAGAGGCCCTTGATCCATGGGGACAAGGTGCTTTTGGGGTCTTAGACCCCCAAAGCATCCTCCCAATGTGAGGGCATGTGGCCTGGTATTGCTTCGTCCCCCCCTCTTTTCCTGCCTGCCAGGTTGCGTGCTCGGATAAGGGCTGGTATGGATTTTGAGGGGGACCCCACGCCATTTTTTTTGATTTTAAATAGCTTTTTTACTTTCAAAAATGACACTTTGCGCAGAGACAGGAATATTACACTTTTATTGTTTCAATTTAAGCATTATTAAAATCACTGCTCCTGAAAAAACGGCCGTTTTTAAAAAAAATTTTTGCATTGATACATGTCCCCTGGGGCAGGACCCAGGTCCCCAAACACTTTTTATGACATTAACATGCATATTAGCCTTTAAAATGAGCACTTTTAATTTCGCATCCATTATAACTAATAGGGTTCGCACGGACTTTAGGTCCGTTCGCGGGTTCTGGTGCGAGCCGAACGGGGGGGTGTTCGGCTCATCCCTACTCCACATATTAAAGATAATGTTTAAAATCAATGTGTACATTGTTACCTCATAGTGCATTTCAGCAAAGTAGAGGTATAATCGAGGCTCGAGGAGAAGAATGCCGTCTGCAGACCTCTTTTGATACATGTGAATAGCAATGGAACAAAGCTACTCTTTCATTCCTCCTGGAATGGCTGATTCATGGTAATGACAATTACAATGTTGTAATTTAAAATGATTAGGACTGCAAAATAGTCTCACTTAACCGTACATTACTCAGGTACCATGGCAGAAAAAACACATAGCAAATCAAGAACACCTTTACTTTTTGAATTATACTTGTTGTGACAACATCAACGAATCTTAAAGTGACCCCGTCACTAAAATGAAGTTTCCCCTTGTAAAAGAAACCAGTAAATACCTATTTTACTACACCCATAGTGCTGAATAGCTTTCAGCTGGAGGAATCACTGAGTAGAGGACCAGGAGATGAGATCAATACCACCCGAAGTGTTGGATTTTGGGCAGACTTCAGAGGAAGTATTTGGCAGTATGAAAGGTAAGTATTCTCTTATTTTACAGGGAACTCTTTTATGCAATTTTATTTTAATGACAGGGTCACTTTAAGGCTGAACTCCAGGCAGATATAAGGGACCATGGACACCATTACGCTTAAAGAGGAAGTAAACCCTGATGGGTTTTACTTCCTCTTTGTTTCCCTGCAAAGGTAAAGCATAATGGACTACTATGTATCGCATAGTAGCCCATTATGTGTCACTTACCTGACACAGGAGATAGCGATGTCACTGCTGTCACCTCTTCCACGGAGCGTCCACCTTCTTTACAGGTATCGCGGCTCCGGCGCTGTGATTGGCTGGAGCCACGATGACGTCACTCCCGCGCCGTTAACAGCGGCATGCTTAGTGTGCCTGCGCGCCGCTGTCTACGGCCTGTCTTTTTGCTAATAGGTTTAGGAGATATTTCTTGGACCTACAGGTAAGCCTTTATCTAGGCTTACCTGTAGGTCAAAGTGGTCTGTAAGGGTTTACAACCACTTTAAAGCGGAACTAAACCTTCCTCTCCTATACTGCCAAGGAAGCTGCCATCTTAGCCTCTATTTGATCTGCAGTTCCTATGGTCCAGCGTATGTGACTAGTCATGACACTAGCCATTTGATGCCTGTTCGGTTGAATGCACAAGCAACAGTGACAGTTATCTAGCTATGCCTTGAATGTAAGTGTTTTGAGAAGCAATTAAATCAATAGGTTTAGTTCAGCTTTAACCACTTGCCGACAACCGCATGTACATTTACGTTGGCAGAATGGCGCGGCTGGGCAAATGGGCATACAGGTAGGTCCCTTTGAATTTGAGCTCCGTGAGTAGGATCGCGGGTCCCGTGTTATGAGTTATGATCAGTGATGTGTCACACACAGCCCCTCCCCCTAATGCCGCGTACACACGGTCAGAATTCTCGTCGGAAAAAGCTCTGATGGTTTTCCCGTCGGAATCCCGACGGAATTTCACTCAAACTGTCTTGCCTACACACGGTCACACCAAATTCTGATGGTCAATAACACCGCGGCATACAACACGTTCGACTGCACTATAAAAGGGAAGTTTAATGCTTACGAGCATGCGTCATATTGTTTCCGAGCATACGTTGGAATTTTGCGTGTCGGAATTGCATACACACGATCGGAAAATCTGATAGAAAGGTTTTCCATTGGAAAAATTAAGAACAGGCTCTCAATCCAAAGTCCGTCAGAAATTCCGCCAGAAAAAGACCGATGGGCATACACACGGTCGGAAAATCCGATGAAAAGCTCCCATCGGACTGTTTCCATCAGAAATTCCGACCATGTGTACGCCGCATAAGAGTTAGAATCACTCCCTAGGACACAATTAACCCTTTCCTAACCAGCTAGTGGTTAACCCCTTCACTGACTGTCTTTTTTTTTACCGTAATCAGTGCAATTTTATAGCACTGATCGCTGTAAAACTGACAATGGTCCCAAAAATGTGTCAAAATTGTCTGACGTGTCCGCCATAATGTGGCAGTCCCAATAAAAATCGCAGATCGCCGCCATTACTAGTAAAAAAAAAAAAAAAAAAAAATTAATAAAAATACCATAAAATTATCCCCTATTTGTAAACACTATGACTTTTGTGCAAACCAATCAATAAACGATTATTGCGATTTTTTGGACCAAAAATATGTAGAAGAATACGTATCGGCCTAAACTGAGGAAAAAAAAATGTTTTTTTTTATATATTTTTTGGGGATATTTATTATAGCAAAAAGTAAAATATAATGCGTTTTTTACAAAATTGTCGCTCTATTTTTGTTTATAACGCAAAAAAAAAAACGCAGAGGTGATCAAATACCACCAAAAGAAAGCTCTATTTGTGGTAAAAAAAAGGTCAATTTTTTTTTTTCGGGAGTCATGTCTCACAACCGCGCAATTGTCAGTTAAAGCGACGCAGTGCCGAATCGCAAAAAGTGCTCTGGTCTTTGGCCAGCAAAATGGTCCGGGGCTGAAGTGGTTAAGGTGTATTTCTGGGTGAAAAATGTATTACGTCTTTGAAACACAAGCACATTTCCCCATAATTTACCCATCACAGATGCAAAATACCTGTTGATCTGCTTGAAATTCTGTGAACTTCCTGTATGAGGTGACAACAAGGGGCTTCTGCTGTACCAGAATCCTATGAAGTGCTGTCAGCCCTACTCTGTTCTCCCTTATGGGCTACAGAAAACCCCCTCTCCTCATCTCCACAGCATAGGGGGTGGTGTCCATGTGCATGTATGGCAGAGATGTGCTCAATGTTTTGTTTTCAGGTGACAGAAATGTAGCATCCAAAGACTGACCAAGCTGTTCATATAGTATGTACATTTACATTTATACACTATATTGTCAAGAGTATTAGGACACCTGCCTTTACACACATATGAACTTTAATGTCATCCCGGTCTTAGTTCATAGGGTTCAATATTGAGGAGTGTGCCTATGGGAATGTTTGACCATTCTTCCAGAAGTGCATTTGTGAGGTCAGGCACTGATGTGGACGAGAAGGCTTGGCTCACAGTCTCCACTCTAATTCATCCAAAAAGTGTTCTATCGGGTAGAGGTCAGGACTCTGTGCAGGCCAGTCAAGTTCCTCCACCCCAAACTCACTCATCCATGTCTTGCTCTGTGCACTGGTGCGCAGTCATGTTGGAACAGGAAGGGGCCATCCCCAAAAGTTGGGAGCATGATATTATCCAAAATGTCTTGGTATGCTGATGCCTTAAGAGAACCCTTCACTGGAACTAAGGGGCCAAGCCCAACCCCTGAAAAACAACCCCACACCATAATCCCCCTCCACCAAATGATTTGGACCAGTGCACAAAGCAAGGTCCATAAAGACATGGATGAGCGAGTTATGGGTGGAGGGACTTGACTGGTCTGCACAGAGTCCTGACCTCAACCCGATAGAACAGCTTTGAGATGAATTAGAGTGAAGACTGCGAGCCAGGCCTTCTCGTCCAACATCAGTGCCTGACCTCACAAATGCGCTTCTGGAAGAATGGTCAAACATTCCCATAGACACACTCCTAAACAATGTGGACAGCCTTCCCAGAAGAGTTGAAGCTGTTATAGCTGAAAAGGGTGGGCCAACTCAATATTGAACCCTACAGACTAAGAATGGGATGCCATAAAAGGGTAAGTTCCCCTTTGCACACTTTTTTTTTTTTCTAAATTCCAGCTCCCCTATGCACTAATATAGCATTCATGTACTTTTTTTGCAAAAATATCAAACCTTTCCATTAAAGAGGAAGTAAAGACTCTTAAAAAAAAAAAAAAAAAAGACACCCTGCAAGGCAAAGGCATAATGAGCTAGTATGCATAGCATACTAGCTCATTATGAATGACTTACCTAAAAACGAAGCCCCCGAAGCCGTCCTCATCCACGATCTTCTGCGTCGCCATCAAACCCGGAGTGACTTCCGGGTCTCGCCGCTCCAGCGCTTTCATTCGATGGAGCGGTGATGACATCACTCCCGTGCATGCGCAGGAAAGCGGCATATCGCCATGAACCCGGCATGCGCAGTGCGCCTGCGCGCCGCTGTCTACGGCGCATGTGCCGTAGACAGCGATGCCTTTTCTTTTCTAAATATCTCCTAAACCATGTAGGTTTAGGAGATATTTATTGGACCTACAGGTAAGCCTTAATCTAGGCTTACCTGTAGGTCAAAGTGGTTTGTAAGGGTTTACAACCACTTTAAATCTACAGTCACTTACTTTTCTTGTCCTCATCCATGTTTCCAGATGTTTCCATTAGTAATGTCTTCTTCCTGATCAGACTGTAGGTCATGACACAGGAAGGAGTTGACCAGCTGATCTCATTAGCACACACCCTGCATCATCCACCCTCCCACTCCCAGGTGCACGTTTTTTAAATGCAATCAATCAGTGATCACCCTTCTCACTTAATACACAATATACAATCAGATTGCATAGTGAATGGCCATGTTTATACACCTAAAATTACTAGTTGCGCTTTCAGTGCCATTAATTGTTAATGGCACACCAAACACAGAAGCAAAAGCACATTTTGCCATGTGAAAAAACAAAGGGGCAAATGCTGCAAAACGCACAGTAAAAAACACACAAAACTCCAAAATGTCCCATAAGCCACATGTAATGAAGCCAATTGAAATCAACAGTCTGCCCTATGCGTGTCACAGGAAAAACGAGACACAAAATGTGCGCTCTCACTATGCTACATGTGAATGGGAAAATTGTGAAATTTGTGCGATAACACAAGAACAACGAGACTCCATTCACATCTGTGCGTTTCCTTGCATTTCAGAAATGCACTTCACCAAAAATCACAGAAAAAAACGCTCCAATCTAAAAAATAGTTCTGAAGCTTCTTTGGGGCGATTGCTGTGTGTAGGGAAGCCCATTCAGGTGGATAGTCTGCTTTATGTGTGATGAGTGAAAATGATCCAAAACGCCTCCCTCCTCGCTAAAACCCCCCCAAAAAACGCATGTGGGAATGCGAGTTCCTGCTATGCAGAGTTGTGAACGGGGCTTGACAGCTGAGTGTTTCTGTCCACTCCCTTCTGTGTACTTGTATAAAGATGGCCATACACTATGCAATCTGATTGAGTATTTAGTGAGAAGGGTGATCACTGATTGATTGCATTTCATTTAAAAAATGTGCACCTGGGAGTGGGAGGGTGGATGATGCAGGGTGTGTGCTAATGAGGTCAGCTGGTCAACTACTTCCTGTGTCATGACCTACAGTCTGATCAGGAAGAAAATGGAAACATCTGGAAACATGGATGAGGACAAGAAAAGTGACTGTAGATTTAATGAAAAGCTTTGATATATTTGCAAAAAAAAGTACATGAATGCTCTATTGGTGTATAGGGGAGCTGGGACTTAGAAAATAAAACGTGTACAAAGGTGAACTTTAACCATCTCATTACAGGGCATTTTCACCCCCTTCCTGCCCAAGCCATTTTTCAGCTTTCAGCGCTGTCACACTTTGAATGACAATTGTGCGGTCATGCAACACTGTACCCAAATTAAATTGTTATCATTCTGTCCCCACAAATAGAGCTTTCTTTTGTTGGCATTTGATCACCTCTGTGTTTTTTTTGTTTTTTTTTTAACTATAAACAAAAGAAGAGTGACAAGTTTGAAAAAAAAACTATATTTTTTACTTTTTGCTATAATAAATATCCAATTAAATTTTTTTTAAAACACATATTTTCCTCAGCTTAGGCTGATGCGTATTCTTCTACATATTTTAGGTAAAAAAAAATTGCAATAAGCGTATATTGATTAGTTTGCGCAAAAGTTATAGCGTCTACAAAATAGGGGATAGATTTATAGCAATTTTATTATTATTTTTTTTTTTAGTAATGGCGGCGATCTGTGATTTTTATCATGACTGCGACATTGCGGCGGACATATCGGACACTTTTGACACATTTTTGAGACCCTTCACATTTATACAGTGATCCGTGCTATAAAAATGCATTGATTACTGTATAAATGTGACTGGCAGGGAAGGGGTTAACACTAGGGGGTGATCAAGGGGTTAATATGTTCCTTGGGAGTGATTCTAACTCTAGGGGGAGGGGATTCACAAGGGGAGGAGACCGATCAGTGTTTCTCTGTACTGAGAACACACCATTGGTCTCCTCTCCTCTGACAGGACGTGGATCTGTCCTGCTGCGTTACCGGGGAATCGCGGGTGCCAGGCAGACATCACGGCCACCGGGCACGTGCACGGAGTCCCCAGTGACACAGTGGCGCGCGCGTGCCCCCTGGTGGGCCGGGAAGGGAAGGACGTCATATGGCGCCCTCCCGCAACGAGAGCCGTGCCGCCTGGCCGTCAATTGACAGCCGGCGGTCAGCAAGCAGTTAAAGTTCATGTGTGTGTAAAGGCAGGTGTCCTAATACTTTTGACAATATAGTGTATATTTATATATATATATATATATATATATATATATATATATATATATATATATATATATATATATATATAAATATAATATATATATATATTGAGTCACAAAGACTTCTTGTTTTTCTTTTATTTCCATAAAATCACATGCCCCCTATTTGATTGCCATTTGTAAGAGCTTGATGTTTGATGACAATTTTCCAAATGTAAGTTTAAATGATCCCATTTCTATTTCTATTTTTAGTATTTATGTATGCAGCCAACTCTTATCAAATTTAAAGTTATGTTATTACAATTTCCCATTGCACTGTATTGCCTTCTGACAGAGCGACTGCGTTTAATAAGGGCCCGTTAACACCAGAATGCGGTGCGCCTTTCTGGCACCACGTTCAAAATGCACTGCAGTTGCGATCTGCAGCTGGGTGTTAATATTAAGTTAATGTCACCTCAAATGCGGGTCGCAGTGCCCGCACCAGATCGCATAGTACAGAAGTACCTTGCGATAGGGTTGTAGCGAGTTTCTAAAAGTAGCGCATGCACTTTAGTTTGTGTGGCGTGATTTCAGCGCATTGAAAATCAATGGGCAGGAATCACACCGTATGGAACTGCATGTGAATCGCATACGTTTGCTTCAAGTTTCTTGTGAATTTCTTCTGTCCTATCACCAACGGACAGTTGATTATTAGGTTATCCAATGCTGCTATTCATATTTCATCGATCCAAATTTAATCTGATGTTATATCAGAAAAACTTTGTACTTTTATAATTCATCACTCACTGTTTCTGGTCTGGTTAAAATCCCACTTTTTGAGGAATCCTTTTTGTTCATTATTATACCCAAGCAGGGGCGTTGCGAGGTCTACAAAAGATCTGGGGCTAGAGCCCATAGCAGTGTAGTAAAGAAAGTCATACGCTTGGGGGGGCATACACATGTATATAATATACGTGTGTGTATATATATATATATATATATCCCCAGAGAGCTTCCCCCTTAAATTAGGGTCCCCAGAGAGCCTCCCCTCCCCTTGGGGACCCCTGTAGAGACTCTGGGCTATGGGCCCCAGATTTGGGGCTATAGCCCCAAAAGCCACCCCCTAGCGACGCCACTGTACCCAAGTATCATGGTAATCCCGTTCCTTTTGTTTTTTGACAGCCTTGAAGTTAGGCTCTATATGTTCTATTGAAAAAGAAGAGTAGATATAAAAGTGGGTGCTGGGCAGGAATTGTATGATGTCCTATTTGGTCAGATATAGTATGTATATTGAAGTACATGGAAACTCTAGCTGAATTACATTAATTACCAAAGCATTGTCTATTATACATAAATTACATTTGTTGTTTTCATATTGTTTTAATTTTTTTTCAGCCTTTGTTGTAAGATGGCACTGCTGATCTCCTGCAGACTCTTTGCAGATACTTCATGTCTATATACACCCCAGTGCATGGCATTTCTCAGGGGACAGAGATCATTGTCACGCTATACCCAGAGTTATACTTAGAAATATCGAACATGGCTTTTAAAATGAAATGGACATGCTAATGCATATATGATGTTCCAGTGATTGGGTATACATATAATTGACATTATTTATATGGACATTTAGGGCTACATTGTATTGTTAGGGGCACATGGCTGAAAGAATATTACTGATCATAAAGGCAACGTTTTCCTGGAACAAAAGTTCCTGCAAAAATGATGAGTAAATGCTTGCCTTAAGGCCCCGTTTACACCTAGGCGTTTGCGATCACTGGGAGAATCGCTGCGATCCCAAAGCGCAAACCTGACAAAATCGCAGCACACTTGTTCAGGTGTCATTCATTTTCAATGGTATCTAAAGGCAGGTGCGATTCTGCTGCGTTTCGTGGCAAACCACATTGCACAAGGCATCCCTTGGTACGGTAGAGTCACCTTTTTCTTCCCTGATAGGATAAACCTCCTTTCACACCTGGGCGTTTCGAATCGCGGGCGGAATCTTTTGTCCGACAAGCTGCGCACGATAGTTTACAAAAGGTTTTGCTGCCAAATTTCTATGACATCCCAAAATCCAGTATCTGAAAAGTCTTCATTCACACTGGGCGATTTGAATCGCCACAGTTCTGTCCACTAATCAGAATTACGGTAAAACGCACAACGTGTTTACGATGCCATTATTTCTCAATGGCATCCCAATCGCAGTGTGATTTTGCTGTGATCGTCGCACGACAAATGCCTGCAAAATCACGCAAAAAAAATTGCAAAACGTGTGTCGCCCCAAAAGAGCACTTCTTTGGGGTGACACACATCCTGTGATTTTGTTTGCTTGTTTTTGCCACAATTTTTTTGTGTGGTAATCGGGGCAAAATTGCCATTGTTTAGTAGTCCTCTTTTGGAGCGGCACGCGTCCCGCGACTTTGCAGGCATTTGTCATGCGACGATCATGGCAAAAATCACACCGCATTTGGGATGCCATTGATAATTAACGGCATCGCAAACATGTCCCGCGTTTTGCCGCAATTCTCAATTGTTGGACAGAATTGTGGCGATTCCGATTCAAATCGCCCAGTGTGAATGGAGCCTTTTCAGATACTGGATTTTGGGATGTGGTACAAATTTGGCAGCAAAACCTTTTGCAAACTATCGTGCTAAGCTTGTCGGCCAAAAGAAGCTCCTTTTTGAGCGACAAGCTTCCCGCTATACGTGGCAGAACTACACCCGCTTTTATGGTGCCATTCAAAATGAATGGCACCTGAACAAGCGTAGTGTGATTTGTCATTTTAGCAGAGCATTTTAAAACCACGGGCAGAATCGCCTGCGATTCAAAACGCCAATGTGTGAGGGCAGCCTTAGATATGTCATAGCTCCCAACTGTCCCTGATTTGGAGCAATGTCCCTCTGTCCCTCATTCCTCCTCATTTGTCCCTCATTTTGGTCTGATCCATATAGATGTAGATAAAATGCACTTTTTATCTATCAAAAAGTGTTTCCCAGTGCTAAACCTTCCATCCAATTAAATTGCTGCATTTGTAAATTCCAAAAGCCAATATAAAGGAATAGTAGTGGTAAAAAAAAACACTTTAAACTTTTATTTTTTGTACAATTCTCCTTTAAGAGGGTGTGGCAAGGGGTGTGTCCTATGCCTGCATACTTTTGTTGATAGGTGTCCCTCATTCCCATCTCAAAAAGTTGGGAGATATGGATAGTTTTTTTTTTATGCGTAAAATTTTAGTTTTAAATCCTCCTGCTTTTTTTTTCAATACCAGAATGCATTTTCATTTATGTATTTATGTAACCATGTGTTTAGTAAGCATGTAAAATTTCCTGAGATGCAAATTGTTTCATTTTTGGTTACAGATCTGAGCGCAGTGCATGTTTGTTCACCTGTGTGCCTGTCCCCATTGAAAACAATACACCTGCATTCCGATCCGTAGATCTTTGAAACTTGTGTATGAGGCCTTACTGCAGAACAATAGAATCTGGCCTTAGGTCTTCACACCAGAATACAGATCAGGAAAGGAGCTTTCTCTGTGTGTTTCCTGCACCGCATTCAAATCGCACTGCCTATGCGATCTGCTGTGGGTGCCAACACATTGTTAACAGCACCCCAAATGCAGATCTGGCTGACTGGGGTGCTGGGATCATAAAGTGTGCATTTAGCACTTTACCAGGAGATCAGCTTAAAGTGTAACTGAGGCCCCGTTCACATCTGGCATTTTGGGATCTCTGCGATTCTACCCGTGATCTCAAATCGAATTGCAATAGTGGCAAAATGCACTACACGTGTTTGGATGGCATTCATTTTTAATAGCACCTAAATGCTGTGCTGTTTTGCCCGCAATAAATTGTGCTGCAATTGCAGCAAACCGCATTACGCAAAGCTCGTCACCCAAAAAGGAGCAGGAGCTTCTTCTGGGCAGCAAGCTTCGTGCCATGCAGTTTGCTGCGATTGCAGTGTGCCCTTAATTGCATGACAATTGCAGCAAAACCTGCCATTAAAAATGAATGGCACCCAAACGCACGTGGTGCTTTTTGCCACTATTGCAGTGCGATTTGAGATCGTGGGCTGAGATCCCAAAACGCCAGATGTAAACGGGGCCTAAAGGCAAAACCTTTTTTTTTTTAGTTTTGGATGGAGTGGAGAGGGATTAGAACACCTGTCAGCTTTTATTGCTGTCTGTGTCCCTATCAGGGAGATCCCCCCTCTGTTTGTCCTCTTTACTGTGATCACCGAAGGTAAAAGAAAATTAAACATTTTGGGTTGACTCCAGAACAGTAATAGAAGGGAAATCTTCCAATGGGGGCACTAGTTATGGTGGCACCTCAGAATTCCCCCTCACTTTTCTTTTTGGCTATGGGACAGGAATCCTCCACAATGAGACACAGATGGCAAAACAAAAAACTGACAGGGGTTAGAACCTTCTCTTGCTCCAAAAATGAAACATATGGGCCAAATATCGGGCTTTTCAAGAGACATTCGGCTTACAAATGTCTAGCTTCTGTCGAAGGGGCATGCCCGAAAAAGGTCTACTGATCAGCACTGGCAGCCAATGGCTGAAAGCGCTGACTGGTGTATTCTGGCATCCCCCTGTCAGAACACAATAGCTCAGCAGGGGAGATCGTTGTACTAACATTGCATAGTTAGTAAAGCGGCTCCTCCTGAGCTCTTCAGTTTTTTTTTTTTCATTCAGCCCGCTGGGTTGAAAAAAACAAAACTCACATTGTGTACTTGGCTTTAGTTCTGTTATCACAGCTCAGATAGAAACATTTTATTTAATGGGTCCAGAGCAAAACAGATACACAAAGATCATACTTAACACATCTTCAGAGTTTATTATATTTTTATTATTACACTTGATACATAACATATTTCAATAAAAAAAAATTATTTCAGATACATGTAAAACAAATACTGGTTTCTAGGTATTGCCACTTTGGAGTAGGAACCCACGTACAATGAAAATTACATTTTTTAATAAAATTGTCGGAAATCAGTAGTACACATTGAAATTTAAATGTTCTAGATTTGGCAATTATGTAATTCTCATATCTAAAAAGTGTTTTATTAAATGTCAGAATATTAGATTTGTAAGCACAATATATTACGCACAGAGTTATCCATCCCCATGATTTTTATCAAATGAGTTGCACGGCCTTGACACACCCAATACATACAATTTTTTTTTACATATGGCAGTCTTATCACATTTATGAGTTTAGAGATAAGGTGTACTTTGATCGGCTTTCATGACTTGTACCTTTGAACCACACTTAACGGCTAAGTATAATTGCTCCATGCATCACATTTTTTTACTTACCGCCTTCCCCTTTCTGTTTTTTATTCAGATATAGTCTTGAAATAAAGCAATAAAACAATAATACTTTCATGTGCCAGGGAACGCTTACAACCGAAGACTAGGTCAACTGTAACCAACGGCATTACCAGACAGTATTAGACAATGGTACATAGATCTAACCTTGTCTGGTAAGACACTGGTCAACAGGCAATCATCCTCGATGAAGGTCTTTGCAAAACGTTTATACCTAACCTCCATCTTCCGAGGTTCCGATGGTGTCATGTCCTACCAAGTCCATGTTGTACCTACCAACATCCTCTTCCATTTGAATGACCTTTAAGTATGTGCAACCAAATTAACCATTACCATTATCAACAGATTAGGTTTCCTAATAAAATATTACATGCATTACCGCTTCCTAATAAAATATTACATGTATTACCACTTCCTAATAAAATATTACATGTATTACCACTTCCTAATAAAATATTACATGCATTACCACTTCCTAATGAAATATTACATGCATTACCACTTCCTAATAAAATATTACACGTATTACCACTTCCTAATAAAATATTACACGTATTACCACTTCTACATTTAATACTATAATATTTGCTTGAATAACCATTGGTATAACCTTATAAATAAAAATTATTTTATTTGAGATAAGTTTTGTGGTTCTATCTACATCCTGATTTAAAAACATGTAATAGCGATAGTATGAAGGCAACGTCCCTAAACGTTTGAAGTCTTGTACCTGCCAATGGACAGGCAATGGCAATTTAGGTGTTCTCAGCATTACCATGTTTGGCTCATTTTGTAATGCTTTGGCAATATCATACGGCTCTCCTGGAACACAGTACGCTAAGGGATGCCAAACACTTTTGTGTAATGAAGAAGTTATTTCTTTAAATTCTGTGCAATAAATACATAATTAGTATACCGCATGGTGTAAAGGGTCCAATACAGAAGATTTTGTTTAGAGGGGTAACAGTTGGCACACCTTAACTTTTAGCCTAAAAAAGTTAAAGCAAAGTATATTTGTATGCAGTATAAAAATTATGGAATATCTTAGACAAAATACTTAGTCTATTTGAATTTTAAAAAACATTAGAAATTAAGATTTAGGATCAATTATTTAGATTTATGGCCTGAGAGTACATTAGTACACCTTAATGAAAGTAACTTATAATATTTCTAGTAGTGCGGTAGATCATTTTTCCAACAGGTGTGGAACAGTTTTGTATTCATATATTGTTTTTCCAAGACAAATGAAAGATATCTGAACCTGAATGGCTTGAAGTACGATAATGTGGGCTACTTATCCTGAAGAAATGGGAGAAGAGACAATATTAAGAGATACGACGTTGTGTATTAAGCATGTCACTCGTAGGACCCAACCCTCTTCTGGGCTGCCTTGTGAGTCTGACTAATGTAGCCACGTTTGGCTTGGATAAATAAATGTTTAACAAAAGCAGGCTTTATTCCCTGCATCAGTCTAATCAGCTCCTTCCCTCTTAGCAAATAAAGGAAGGAACAATTTAAATTTGTGGGGGTGGGGAGAACACCTAGACCCCAGAAAGTTAATGTTTCAAAAATCATTTTCAACTAGAATACTCTGTCTTTTGACCTCTTGCAGACTCTACCGGGGCTTCCAAAAGCAGATAACAAAAATATCAAATTCCATGTATTAACTTGCCGTTGGCAGAAACAAGTTCGGCAGCTTTTTTTTTTTTTTCTGTCGTTTCCTTCCAGTGCTGGAATTTTCTCATGAAAAGTATTTTCTAGTTCAGAAAGTTCAGATTCTGCTTTTGCTCTTTCCAGGAGGCCGATCTTCTAAAAAGTCTTCGGTGTGTAGACCCATGAAAAAAACTTGACAGCATGTAAAATATTAAACTCTACTAGTCAAGGTGAATTTCTCAAGCACACTAAAAATTCAAAAAAAAAAATCAATATATATTTATGTATATTTTTCGTAAGGTCCAATATTTTAGGTTCCACCAAAAAAAAAAAGGGGATCTTGGTGCATTAAGATTTAGGTTTTGAACAAAAAAATAGGTTATAAAAAGAAATTATATTTGAAAATAGATATATCATTAAGTAAAATACATATTTTTACCATAGGATGATCTGAATTGTTTTCTTCCAAAATGTAACATTTATATTATAGTGTCGGTTTTAGGCAAAGCAAGCGCAAATAAAAAGGGCAAAAACGTAATAAAGAGTAGAACATTGCAACTGCAACTATGCTGGCTTTTGACATTATTTTCCAAGATACATCCCAATAGTTTCATCGCTAATTCTTTATTTCCTGTTAAACAACTGCCTTGTTTAAATTAATCGTATTATCTCTTAATTGTATATACTGAAGAAACAAGCCACACCTACTTTCATCAAAAAGCTTATTTTTCCTGTATTCCAGGACAGCCATATGGAACTGTCAATCAATCAAATCACAAATATGTGCAAAGATATTATCCTTTCAGTATGCCACAACGATACAACAGCCATTTGAGCTACATTGACTAAAACACTTTCATTTGGTCTTAAAATGTGACCGTATATAGATCTGTTACTGATTCAGAAAATGCTAAACTTCAATTCTTTAGAAAGTGTATTGTTCACACAGTACTTGCTAGATGATATGTGTAATAACTCTGGGTTGATTTTCGCATGTTTTCTTTAAAGAAATCCTTTAAATTACATTTAAGTTTTGGATAAGGTGCAGAAGGGTTAGATCCTTTGACAGATTTTTTGCTCTTTGTGTCCCCATTGGGGGATTAACCCTCTGTGTTTGTCCCGGAGACCATCATCACCAAGACAGAATGTGATGGGAAATCCAAAATGTTAGAGCTGTCTCCAAAATAAGGGGAATCTTCCAATGGGAAGAGGTGATGGAAGTTACTTCTGTCTAATATGGGAAGTCCCCTCACTTCCTGTTGTGTCTTCCGGATAGGAAGTTAAGGGAATGCTCCCCGACTATACACAGACAAATAGAAGTAAACTGACAGGAGTTTTAACCTTTCCCTGGTCTATCCAAAAGGTGTACCTAAGCGTACATCCATGCGAAGGGCTTTGATTGCCCACATGGGATGCACAGGTGTTCAATGCATCCCTACGCAGACAGTCCCATTCATGTCTATTGGGATGCAGTGGCTGCATGGACACAGCCAATGCTCCCAATTTGGCATTACTGTGGGTGCTTAACCATGGCCATGTGAATAAGGCCTAATGGGTAACAATTAATTCAAGTTGGTGGCCTAATGGGTAACAATTTAGATGCCATTTTTAAATAATTTAATTCAAGTGGTTGGCCTAATGGGTAACAATTTAGATGCACTAGGGTCGTTGGTTTGAATCCCAACCATGGCACTACCTGCCTGGCGTCTGCATGTTCTCCCTGTGCCTGCATGGGATTCCTCCGAGTACTCTGGTTTCCCCCAACACTCCAAAGATATGCTGATAGGTTAATTGGCTCCTGTCTAAATTGGCCCTAGTATGTCTATGTATAAATGTGAGTTAAGCCCCGTATACACGGGCCAATTGTCAGGAGAGATTGGCCGGTTTGAAAAAACAGCCGACATTTGGCCCATGTGTATGTAGGTCTATCAGACAAGCATGCTGGAAAACCAGCAGCTGACCGACTCCCAATCAGTGCTCTCAGCCAATGGCAGAGAGAGCTGATTGGAGTATTCTGGTGGGGACGGGGGGGCCAGCTCAGTGTGGGAGATCGCTATAATAACTTTGCATAGTTAGTACAGCGGCTCCGACCAGAGCTGTTTTTTTTTCTGTTCAACCCAGGAAAAAAACTAATAATATGTACCAGGCTTTAGGGACCTTAGATTGTAAGCTTCTTAAGGGCAGGGACTGATGTGAATAAACAATATATATGTAATGCGCTATGCAAATTGACAACACTATTTCAAGTACCTGTAATAAATAAATAAACTACTACCTATTCTAAAAGGTAATAAGCTATATGTGTTTTCATGTTGTAAGCCATAATAATTTTGTCTGATCACTCACTAATGATGGGGTGGAGATAAGTCCACCCCAGTGGCAGCTGGTGTTTTTTCTTTTAGAGGGTGGTAAACAGCCACAGTGGCACATTGGCAACCCCCCACGGAGGACGGTCGGGACATCAAAGCCTCGCACTTACCCCATCTTGGAAGCGGGCAGCGTGTCTGGCAGCTTTCTCCCTCCTCCTGTGGTGCATCCCCCTCCTCCTCCTCCTAGGCGTCCAATAGGATCACCTGACCTTTCAGCCAATCAGGAAATGGGTATCAGACCTGCGCTTCCTGATTGGCGGAGAGGCAATTCAGTGTTAGAAAAGCTCAGAGCGCAATGCTCTGTGCCACGAGTCCACCCTATTTTGTTTGAAGCCTATTAGAGCCTATGGTTTTAATCAGGTGCTTAAAAAAACACCCCTGCCGATGTATGCATGCGCCCAGTGTCCTAAAAGGGGCTGCACGCATGAATGGGGGTGGCAGTGGCGGGCGCGGATAGATTCATGCTATGCATGAATCTATCTATTATGCATATAGGGGGTGGCATGGATAGAGGGGGCGGCGCCCTTAACGGACGGGCCGCCCCTTGTCCACCCTCATTTAAGTCATTGCACTGCTGGAACCTGCTGTGATCTTTGGCAGATTTCACGCAGCAGAGGTAGGTGACAACATTTTTATTGTATGCTTTTTTTAATATATTTTTTTTTACATTTTGAATACCTTGCCTATAATAAAGAGCACAAGGTCTGATCATTGCGGGCAACACTAATCTGTTGCATCATTTGCTTTTAATAGGGTGTGTTACAATAAAAAGAATACAAATAGGGTGTGTAAGGTTGCCCTTAGAGCAGTGGAGAAGAAGGTGTTGTATGTAAAGCAATGAGTCAGGGTAAATGAGCAGAAACATTGTTACTCTGACCTTGCCCGTGTTCCAGGATCTCCCTGTGTTTTCTCCACCGTGGCTCCGGTGTGTGTCTCTGTGTAATGTAATCATGGCAAACCGCCTGTGACAGCAGAACAATGCAGCTGTGTTGATTTAAAGTTATAGTGTTGACTTATTCCAACAGTATGGTTAGAGTTTGCTGAGTATACTTTGTCAAGCAACAGTCAAGTTGCCCCACTAGCGTGAGCCGGTGTTACAGGTTTTATATTCATTCAGCTTGTAGCTAAAGCTTACAGAGTGATTTTGAAACCATTAGCATTTAAATAAAGCGGATATAAAAAGAACTAGCTTTCTCATTTTGTGCATTTATTAAAAATCTATTGAAATATACTAAGGCAGCTAATGTGGGTACCTAAAGAGCTTCCTGCCCTGCACAACTGCGCTCAGACTGGGAGAAGGAGGGGTGGGAAGATCCTCTTTCATCAGGGCAGGATTTTAAATGGTCTCAACAACACTTGTAAGCAGACTGATTTGCAGACAGAGGTTGTTGTAGACAACAGTCAGTGCTGACATTCACAGTAAATGTAGCATATGCAGTATTTACTATGAATACCGGCACTGACTGTTGTCTACAACAACCTCTGCCTCCAAATCAAGCTGCTTACAAGTATTGTTGAGTCCATTTAACATCCTGCCATTTTACTCAGCCCTGATGAAGGGGGGTTGAATGCTTCCCCTGAAACACGTTGGCTATTTTTTGCCCTGCTGGTTGCAACCAGTTGAACAATAAAGACTTTAGACTCCTAAAGATTTTTAATTTGGTGCTGTCTTTGACCTATTGGATTTCTCAACTCGGGTGAATGTCCTCTCCTGGGTGTCCCTATTTTTGTGATGAGCTGCTGAATAGCGGCCAATTGGGCTCAAGTAATGACTCATTTCAGTTTACATTTTGATAACCTGTAAAAATCCATGTTCAGTGCCCCTCTACCTTTTATAGATTGTATTGTGGTCTAGGCTCACCCTATTTATCCTGCTGGCTGTCATTGTCAAGACACAAAATTAGGGAAAATCCTAAATTGTAGAGTTGTCACCAGAGCAAAAGATAATGGACAATCCATTGGGGACATGTCCTTGTGGCAGGGGCTGACTGGCAACTTTTGGTCCAGGGGTCAAGTACAAACTAGAGACCCATGGGGCAGCGACTCAGCCCTCCTCTTCCTCTTCCCTGCCTCCTCCCAACCCCCATCCCAGACTAAAGCTCTGCTCCAGGTACTCTTTGCTCACTGGGCAGGTTGGGATGGACAGCACCTTCTGCACCGACTCTGGGTTCCCGAATAGGCCAACAGGGGGTGACCGGGGGCTGCAGGGGGGAGCCGGGGGGCTGGCTAGGGAAGGAGAGCCTCCAGTGGGGCACAGAGCCAGCCTCTGATTGGAAACAGCGTATACCATCCGTGCGTGGGGGTGGCCTGCGCTCTGTCCTCATCCTGCACTTAGTAGGACACCGGTGGGGACTTTACTTCTCTTCACCAGGAAGCCTTTAGACATGTCTGGAAGCCTTTTCATAGGTCGTCAGAGCGGCCCGGGGGACAATTTTCCCCCTGCCCCCCAGCCCAGTCCACCCCTGCCTTGTGGCAACTGTCTAAAATGGAACTCCTATCTTAGAAAGCTGTCATCAGAACACTTTGGTAATATTTCCTCTCACTTCCAGTTGTATCTCCAAGACAGGAAAGGAAGAAAAATTTCCCTACCAGGACACCGCAAAAAATCCAAAACAGAAAAAAAAAAAACGGTTTGGCTATACAGAGAAAATATAGCCTAACCAAGATTGTTTTGACAGATCTTCGACACCAAAAACAAAAAAAACTATACCTGAAACTGCGGATGTTCTGCAGAAATAGCTGTGGTGTTGTACAGTACCTTCACGATTAAAATGGCCGAAATGATTCCTTTCTTCACGTGAAACTCAATTTAGGTTATTAACATAATTGCCACTTGGGCAGTAAGCGTTCTGAATCCTTATGGAAGTTTTCTTTTTTTTTAAGCTTAGGAAACTTCTCAAAATGGTCTTTTAACTGTCATAATCTTTCAACATTTGTGATGATTTTGTTACTTAATAGTATTTTCCTTGTTAAGTGCATATCATAGATTCCAAAAAAAAATGGTTTTCAAGTATCAAGCGTCAACCAAGCTTTAATCAGACCATACATTTCAAAAACAATCTTCCCATGAGATTATCTGCATTTAAAGTATATTATACATGTTATTTACCTGTAAAAGCCTCAGTTATGTAGACATCCAAAAGCCCTGAGAATGCTGTCAGGTGCCGCCATCTTGGATGTGATGTCAGCATTCCCAGCAGACCCAGAGTTGTCACTCAAGTGATAGTCTATAGCAGTGATGGCGAACCTTGGCACCCCAGATGTTTTGGAACTACATTTCCCATGATGCACTCTGCAGTGTAGATAAGCATCATGGGAAATGTAGTTCCAAAACATCTGGGGTGCCAAGGTTCGCCATCACTGGTCTATAGTATTCACCTTCACTCCACCCCTGGCAACTACCTCAAAGGGTATGTAGGGAGGGACAAAGCAAAGCTATACCCCCAAAGAATAATTAGACACTCCCAGAACAGGAGGGGGCTAAGATGTGGTAAGAGGGAGGGGTTGTGTTAGATAATTGACTCTTCCTGTTGTAGTGAATTTGACTATTAATTTCAGAGGCACACTGAAGGTGAATACAAATTATTCAAACTTTTACTTGCATTTTTTTTTTTTTAAGTTTGTGACATAGTATTTTTGTATATAATATTGTATGCAAATTAGAATGTTAATTATATTTCATTTTTTAAATCCAACATGAATTTATGCAATTGGAACCCCTAGGTCATTTAAATGTGATTTATCATGGCTGGTTGTTGCCTGCATATTATTGCCCTTACATGTTTCTATCCATGAAGCCATGGTGTCATGCTATGATTTTGCAATACATTTTATTCATACCTTGTCCTTTCCACCATCTGTTGAAATTTTCATCCAGGAATCTTCTGGCGTACGGAGTGTATTGGCTCACTCTTTAAACATCGTTACCAGACAGTGTTAGAAAAAGTAAAATAAATCCAGCACTGTCTAGTAAGATGTCCACAGAGGTCCATGCTTGTGTCCTTCAGTTGCAGAACACCAGTCATTACCTATAGTCTTATAGTATGTAAACCCAAAAAATGGCTCAGTGCTACTTTAAAGTGTAAACCCAAGAACTTCAACTGAATATGATGCAGCTTAACAGTCCTTGAATGTGGTGGCTGCGTTAGTTTTGTTTTTCTTTATTTTCACCTGATGATCCTGCCAGTAACACACTTTCTGTCCCCTGGGCAACAACACTCACTCACCATACTTGATCAATGGAGGAGTGGTTGTCACTGGAACACACCGGAAGTGTGTTAGAACTACATAACTCCATAACTACATAACTTTGTTCTGTAGCCCACAGACATCATGTTAAATGATAAGAATGTAGTGGATTTTTTTTTCTTCTGAAGAAATATATGGAAAAAAATAGTAATGCGGTTATGTACCATATGTATTTTAAATGGATCAAAAATAACCAACTCAACACATACATTCAAGCAATGAGCATTTTACTCCATGTAATCAATGAAATATTAATATATTACTATTTTATTTGAATAATATTAATAGTTTTCCCTGCATATACATTATACTAGCACAGGGGTCTCCAAACTTTCCAAACAAAAAGGACAAGTTCACTTGGCTTCAGACTTTATCGGGGCAAGGCCTGTACCCAGTGGAATTAAAAAATGCCCCAATGCCAGTGCGAGTAAACTACCCATTAATTTAGTGATGAGTTGCACTACATAATGCCCCATTATGTTAAGGGGAAGGTAGTGCCCCGTTGTTGGTGTCAGTGGGAGGAATAGTGCCCCATTGCTGGTGTAAGTGGAATAAATGGCGTATTGTATTGTTGGGACCACTGGGAGAAATGGTGCTCCAAAGACCACTTAGAAGCAAGCAAAGAACCACATCCAATCCACAGGAGAGAGTTTGGGGACCACTGTGCTAGCTATTAAAACTAATCTACCTATTAATTTACAAGTTAGCCTTGAAAAAATAGTCCCTATACATGCCATTGCCTTTAACTGTGGTCATTTACAGGAGGTATTAATGTTCACATCAATCCACTAACCTTTTGCTGCTTAATATCTTGCCACACTACCCCATGTTGTTTGTGGGACACCATAATCATCATTACCAGGCAGTATTAGAAACAGAGACATCATCCAATGCTGCCCAGTAAGATGGCAATAGTGTCACATGATCCCAGAGGGCGAGTGCAAGCAGTGGGCTGGAGGTCAGAAGTAGGGAGGTGTGACTTAGGGAGGAAAGACAAAGAGAAAGAGTTATAGGCCATGCACTAGATCTCACTTACCATATGAAGATAAGAGATTAGGAAGTTCTATCATTCCAGATTCCCATGCACAAAAAAGAACGTGTTATAGATTAAAAAAAAAAAAAACAGGAAAGATCATTCAAGCAAATTAACACCAGAATTTTTTTAGGGGGAGATAACAACATTTCTACAGTCAAAAGCTTAAAGGAATTTTCACTGCATTTTCAGACTGGGTTTTACTTCCCCCTCAGGTATTTCCAACTACTTGTTTAGTCATGCTAACTCGTCTGCAATTCACAATGCCATTCCTTGCAAGTGGAATTTTCGAATCACAAGTTTACTTCTAAAAATCCTGGCGTCAGATGAAAAAAATGTAGAGCAGAAAATAAAGTCAGGACCGATATTCCAGAAGACTGACCTCAGCATGGTGACTGTTGTGTAATTAGCTTATCATTTAATAATATTTTCTTTAAATATCAAATGCACGTCATACTGGTTTAAGATTTTTTTTTTTTTTAATAAAGATAAAAATAGTCTTCCCCTTAGTGGTGGCTAATGCCTTAAAAAGATGTTGTTATTATCACCATTTTGTCTCATGGAGATAACAGAAAGGAACAAAATGGCCTCCAGGTTTTCAACGGACAAGAAGAGGGGAATGTAGATTTGCAGCTGCGAGTGGTGTAAAGAACACCCACACTATAATCCATAGCAAGCAGGATTTTCTGAGTCAGCCAACTGCACAATGTACTTATTAGGAAGGGGCGTACAACAAGCCAGTCGTATTGAAGAGTAAAATAAACAGACACACAAACAAGGCTGTATGCAACAAAGAAGGAAGCTCTATATTCAGCAGGCAGCAGCTTTTACTGATAGATATTTAACATGGTCATGTTGGTCATTGAAGAGGCAATTCATGTATTTTGCATTATCTCAATCATCTTCAGATTACAATGTGCTTAACAAGAGTATGGTCTGCTCTTAATGGACATAGGTGCTAAGCAACTATTGAGGACCTACTAGTATGAAATGGGAAAAGGGATGGGCATTGGGCAGACAGATAGACACATTATTTAATTATTAAACAAGCTGGCCAACCTGGTATTCTCTCTAGAAGAAGTGCTAATGAGTCATGAGGCCTGTGTCGTATAATTGTGTTGCATTGGTTTCATAGTAAGAAATGTAGCTGAAGATTTTAGATGGTGTTGGCCACCAGAGATGGTCTAACCACCAAAAGATCTCAGTGCACATATAGACATGAACCATGTATTTATAAGCATGTAAAATAAAGAAATGGTCGCACTCCGAATATCCAAAAAGCTTACTTGATGTACCTTTATTGTCAGGACAAGCAGTTGACATGTTTTGCAAGCAATAGCGAAACATGTAGCTTGTTGTGAACAAGCACGCTATTGCGAAACATCCCAACTGCTTGTCCTGTTTGTCTGATACACTTGTGACAATAAAGGTACATCAAGCAAGCTTTTTGGATATTCGGAGTGCGACCCTTTCTTTATTTTATTCGCATTGGACGGTGGTGCACCTGTCATCCATCTGTACCTGAAGATTTGCCTGGAGCCGTGTGTGCTTTTCTTTGGTTTCTGTATTTATAAGCATGCTTGGGCCTTAGGGCTGATTCACACCTATGCATTTTTAGGCTTTTTGCATTTTGCAGATTTGCACTACAGAATGTGTTCCATAGGAAACCATGCCAAATGGACTGTAGTGCAATTCTGCAAAATGCAAAAAGCACTAAAAATGTATAGGTGTGAATCAGGCCTTAAACTTGAAAACACCACATGCACTGCTAATGGTGAACAGAGAGCCAGCACCCAAAATTTTTCAAAATTATTCATTTACCCAAAGGCAACTCAGCCATCGCCTGAATCTGCTTAAATTGTGTTGCAGTAGCCATTACCAACAAATTCTACAATGTTAAAAACTTGAATGACTATGCAGAGATAACATAATAAATGTACAGCATATAGCCATTTTACTTTCATTATTACCCATTTAGGCCTGGTTCACACCTATGCATTTTTTAGTGCGTTTTCAGTTTTGCAGGAACACACTACAGTCCATCTAACATGGGTTTAATATGGTCACGTTCACATCTGTGCATTTTATGGAAAGGGCCAGGGACCAGCAGGTTGTGTTTTTGGTTCCATAGACTTCTAAGTATCAAAAAACATGTATTGAAAAACGCAAAATGCAACCTGCATAGGTGTGAACCTAGCCTTACAAATTACCAAATAATTGCATTTGTGAAATAAACCTCATAAACTCTACATGATTTCAACCTTATGTTCAAAAATGCCAATTCCTCCAACCCAGATTTTCGAAAAGCACAGGACTACTGCTGATGTAGATCCATGAATAAAGGGTCATTCATGTCAAAAGTGCTCTACAGCTCTTCTATAGCAGCCCCTAAAGTATAGACAGACTTCCCATTATACATGAAATGTCAGCTGACATCTTATAAATGGGCCAGTATCCCATTCCTGCCAAGTCTAGTTCCTTCCTGCCAAGTCACACACCCATTCTGTGCCTGTAACATGGCTGGGCAAAAAGTGGCACTGTCACTCTAAGCAATGTCAGAAAGTATATGAACTGTCAGGAATGACAATTCTCACATGACCCTTATAGTGTTTAGGAAAGTGGCCCTACAATGAGCTTTCAAAAAAAAATGCTGGTTAATTCCCACCTCGAAGAACCAAATTATATTCCCAGCCTTATGAAATGAGCATCAGATGGTTTGGTTGACAGAAATCATGTGATATCTACCCTTATTTTATGTATGCAGTCACTCTGAGGGCTGAATCACACCACCATTTCTGTGCTCTTCATGTGCGTTTACACCCATTTTTGATGCGTTCTGGGGCGGTTTTTATATTGCGTTTTTTTCCTCCTTTTTGTCATGTCAATTCATGACATGTATGTACCAATGCATATTGTTGCACCCCAGATGTGCTCCATACAGAAAAAATGCAGCATGTTCTACTTTTGTTGAATGAATTGGTGTAGACTAGGGCCATTGAAATAGATGGAAAACCTTGTGCATGCGTTTTTTTAAGCAGATTCAAAATGCACTGGATTGCATCTGGTGTGAACCAGCCCTGAGCCAACTTGTAATGAAAGCCTGGCCACCTAGCATATTTAGCTATGATACCAAATGTCTGGAACATTTCAAATTTAGCTATTGTCATGTGTTGCCAGCCATCACCGAAATTGGAACACCTTTTGGTGTATTGCCAGCTTCAGGAAACCTGGGGCAAATAAAGAACTGAACTATAAAAAATACACTGGGGCCTATTCATACCTGTCCATTTCATTTCAGTAAAACACAAACATTTTATTGCATTTTATTGCATGAAAAAGAAGATCCCATTCTATCTATCTGGGTGGATGCCTCTCCTAATGCCACAAATATTGTTAATGATGGCTCTCTGTTTTCACCACATGTACAATCAGGGCCTAAAGCAAAAGCAGATCCAATCACAGTAATGAAGATCACCGTATCAGCATTCAATTCACCATTCCTCAGCAATTACAAAAAAATAAATAAATACCTTTTTCTTAATAACAGAATTATTTTACCCTACACAAATAACATTCATCCTTAAGCCACATACTAATCAAACATTTAGGCCTTATGTACATTGGATTTTTTTTCTCCTGCTCCTAGGGGCGATTTGCCATAATTTTTTCCCTGCCTCTAAATGGCCCTGCATGTTAGCTTATGCACACATAGGTATTTAGAGGCAGGGGCGATTAAAAGCAGAAAGAAAAACCCCACAGCCAGTGCGTCCAGAAGCAGCAGAGTTTTGGCAGAAAAAACGCTTGATGCACCTAAACGTGCGTAGGCGCATTTAGCGTTTGAGCGTTAATTTATCTCAATGGCCAGAGTAAATTATTATTCTGGCCAATTAAATTAAAGCCCAAGAGCTTGCCACCCTTAAACATATTACAGGCGTTTACAATCGTCAAGCGTTTTTTCTGCCAAAACGCTGCTGCCAGAAGGAGAGGAGTCTAGGAGAGTTAGCAAAATGTCCTGTGTGCACGAGGCCTTAAAATAAGGTTAGTAAGTAGATGAGAAACTCTTAGGTTACATTCACAAATCTATGACTTTAATGGTGCAATAAAAAAAAAAAAAAAAACACATCCTAACTTGGTGCAGCAAAATACACCTTCATAGGGTTGAATGGTAAAGTATGTGAAACGTGTCTCAAAACGCACCAGCCTAGAACTGTAAAGCATTAACATGCAAAGATCACAATGTAGCCTAACAGAATCTGTACATTTGCTCATTTAAAGTGATTGTATTGTTTTTTTTTAAATAACAAACAACTTATACTTACCTCCTCTGTGCAGTAAGTTTTGCACAGAGCAGCCCTGATCCTCCTCTACTCGGGTCCCTCTTTGCTTTTCCTAGCCCCTCCATCCTTTGAGTGCCCCTCAGCCAGCAGCTTGCTACATGGGTTACCCAAGTCGAGTCAAAGCTCTGTGTATCCATTCAGACATGGAGCCCCGACCTGGCCCCGCCCCCCTCCTCTGATTGGCTGACTGACTTTGATTGACAGTCACCAGAGCCAATGGCGCCACTGCTCTGTCTCAGCCAATCAGGAGGAGTGTCCTGTATGGTTGAGGGGACCGTGGACATCGCTGGAGAGAGAAGGGGCTCAGGTAGGTAATTAGGGGGGTGCTACACACAGAAGATTTTTAATCTTAATGCATCTTACAACTCCTTGAAGCAAATAAATTGGTTGCTATAAACTCTAAATAACAATCTGGATCAACACCAAATCAAAATGTAGTAGACATCAATCTGCATCATTAGGCCCCATGCTCCTACAATATCCAATGAGCACCAAGTGATTCCAGACACTTAATGAAGAAATATTGTATTGAGCTGAACCCACACAGTTACTCATTCACATGAAAACCTGATTAGAGCTTAGCAGGCTGCACCAGTGCCCAATCACAAGGCCTGAACTAATCCTTTTAAATTGGTATAGGTATGGGAGTGGTGGCTCACTGACTATTTTATATGATCTAGCATGATATTGCAGATAAGTAAGCACGCAAATACAATTGCCTGATATGGGCAACATTCACCCCAGCTCCAAGGTCTTTAGACTATCAGGCCACAACATCATCCTGGTGATTTAATCTACAACTAATTTTCCACATTTATTATGTCATCCATATTTATTCAGCATTGAGAAAGGGCAACATGCACAACACAGTAACCCATATGGGTTGATTTACTAAAATTGGAGAGTGCAAAATCTGGTGCAGCTCTGCATAGAAACCAATCAGCTTCCCGGTTTTATTGTCAAAGCTTAATTGAACCAACTGAAGTTAAAAGCTGATTGGCTACCATGTAGAGCTGCACCAGATTTTGCACTCTCCATGTTTAGTAAATCGACCCCATAGTATCCAAACACTGGCAGGATTTAAGCCTAAAGGAACTACAATATGAGTTCTATGCTTTAGCACTCTTCTCTATGTCTTATTAAAAAAAAAGACCATATACAATGTATTTATTTTTTCTTATATTATAAATGTAATGATTCATTCTATGTCTGGGTTTTAATGTCCACGTATGGCAATGCATGGTCTATTCCAAAGCATAATACACTTTAAGCCAGCCTGCCAGGCCTAGCAAAAAGCTGCCTATACCTACAGCAGGGCCTGCTATCCTTATAATGCTCTCAGCTTATTGATATATAAAAGAGATTTTGGTTGTTAAGACTACAGGAATATAAGAACCTTTAACCCTTAGCCCTAGGTGATAAGAAAAAAAAAAAATAGGTACATAATGGTCCTACTATTTAGTGAAGATTTTCCCAGTGCTTTTAATGATTAATTACTTGTCAATATATGCCAGCAGACAATGTGGCTTCATACCACACCTGTCACTCGGTACACTTGGATCCTTATCAGATCTATTATAGGGTAATGGAAAGAAGCTCTTTCATACCTGGGAATGTTGACTAGATATGAATGGGTATTATTACTAGTACATTATATATTCCACTATGCATTTTAGTGGTTTATACCGATAATCTTTTAAATTAATCATTCACTAACTACCATTAGTTCTGTGTCTGTAGACCTGTGTCTATGAAAACAAATTGCTATTATTGTAATAGCAACAAAATCATTTTCAGTTTTGTAGTATTCTATTATTGAAATTTTGTTAGCAATAATGTATGCTAATATTTCATTGAACTATTTTTTTATCATTAGGTTATCCCAGTATTTTCTCTGTGGGAAATGTAGATAATTTGTAGGCATTATGTAAAAAAGCTGAACAAATGACTGCACACTTAATATAACAATACAGCATCAGTAATTAATTATATGCATTTACATACACACAAATAAAGCTGTAGAGAAGGATGATGTGTAAGGCGAAGTAGCTCATAGTAACCAACTAACTTTTCTTTTATACAATTTTCATGTACAACTTTCCTTTAGATTTACCAAAACCATATAATATGAGGTCAAATCTAAACACTTTCAAATTGTATGCAGTCAGGCAGGCCCTTGCACTACATAGTTGAAGGTAAATCTAAAGGAAATTGAACAACAAAAATAGTATAATGTGTATTCAGCTTAAGAGTAGTCAATTAGATAAAATTACTTATTGGTTGCTGTGAGTTGCTACATAAGAAAATTGAATAAATAAAAAAAATACTAATTACTGAAAATGTAATAAATGCAAAACTATTAATTATCATCTTCGTTATTTATTTTTGCTATTAGTTTGTTGTATACAGTATATTGGTATATTAATTGTATTAACTGTACTGCCATTTGTCCTATAACAATTTAATCTGTAATGCATTCATTCATACAAGCAGTTTAACCAGTAACAGCTCTGGCCTGCTCTGTAAATTTACATTCAGTTTGATTGTTAGAGCTTGAACACATTAGCTATGCACTCCCCTTTTTACATAGGCAAGGAACTGTGCAACAGATATCTTCTTAATCCAAAAGAAATTGAGGAATTCTTGCTACTATCTGTCAAATCAGATAAACCTTCTTCCAGTTTGAAAAAAATGCATACGATTTAATCATATAATGAAACTACAGGCAGAGATAATCTTTAATAATGTGCGTCTTGTGACTGAACAATCCTGTTTTCCTATTGGCACATTTTCTGAAAACTGCAAAGGTTCCCCTTTTCTATATACGTCAATTAAAATGGAATCTTCAGATCAGCCATTTTGCTGTAGACATATAAAACATAGTCCACCCTCCTAGCTTATCACCAGCACGGCTTTAACTTTATGTACAGCTCAGGCAAATGACTTTCACAATGCAACAATGAGACCAATAAGCATTCAATATGGCGTGCATGGGATTGCTAATATGCCACCTGTTTAATTTTAAGAATTCCGCGTCACTATACAAATGAACTAGCAGATAAACTAGACCTAGAGGGACACGGTCAAAATACTTCAGGTACAGTTAACCAATTCGTTGTCTCCCTGAGTGCTTTCACAATCATAACATGTACATAAATGCCAGAGAATGCTATATAATAGCGTGCAGCAGTGTTCCCTAAAGACAAGTCTATCTGACTCACAAGATCACATAACATAAGTTAGATAAGACCTAGTTATGGCTTCCATCCTAGCACAAAGACAGATAAAGAGAAGGCGGAAGGTTCAGAGAAAAGAACACAAGTAAATGGGAAACAACGTGGTACTTTAAATGACAGGTAAAGGTACACATGTAGATAAAAAGACAACAAAAAGTCAGTTTTAAAGCTCACAGTTGTACAGGTGCCTAAAGCCGTGCTTCATTCAAGCGAAGGGTCCTCCTGAAATCTAAAACCCACCTCACGGTCTCCCAGGTTACAGTTCCCACTTAGTTAATCATCACCGTTATTAGCAGTGACCAGGCCTCAGGGAAAGCAGCAGAGAATGGATAAAGAACAGAGCAAAACAAGAAACTTAACTAAAACTCGACTCCACCTCTATAAGCAGTAATTATCTCCTTCTACCTGCTTTACCTATTTTCTTCCCGCCCGCTCCTCTTCTCCCGCCCAACTCTCCCCCCCCCCCCCCTGCGACTATTCCTTAGCCATGTTATTTTCAAGCTGCAATGTCCTGGCCTTTTGCACGGTATCAGGTATCAAATAAAGGCCTCTAAAGCTTCTATACATTGCAAAGGTAGCTCCTGCCCCAGAGAGGAATGTGACTCTAGTGTGAAAGACTAACCTGCTGGTTAACCCTCAGTGTCAATTCTTAATCAATAGTAAAGAGACTGTGTGTAGAACAAAGACTTGTAAACCTAAACCTTTATCTGCTGCTCAAACAGATAAGACATGCTGAGTCTGGTCACAACCGCCAAGATTTTATGTGAATTCTGAAACCTGTCAGCCAAAAGACATTTTACCTAAGCTCTTGTATTTTATAAAATTCTACAGCAGGACCTTCAAACAACTTGTATCTCATTATCAATCCCATTTTTGTTAAATGTGGGACTAACAAACCTGCACATTACCTTTAACTAAGCTTTCATTTCTTAATAAATGGCCAAAAGTTACTAAAGGGTTAATTTTCTCTATTGCACTTCCGAGAATATGGCGGGATTCAGTACATGGGGGTAGTCCCTTAAGTGCAACTGGTACGTTACCAAACGTAGGTCAATCAGACTTCATAAAATCTGTCTCACAGACCTTTATATTAAATCCTTTTTTGTTGATTTTGAACCATTTTGCCTTTTAAAAAGGAAACATCTCTCTAGACACTAAGACTGCAGACCGAGGGGAAGCCATTTTGAAAGTAAAAATGCAACACAGCCTGTTTTTCATGTCCACAATGCATATAGAAATTCAATAAGAAAAATGATGATTATTTAAAACAATGCTGACAGGAAATTAGCATTAATCAATCATATATGCATATCAATAAATAATTTGCCTAAAAATATTTCTGAAACACTTTTCTCATTAGACATTGTATGAACCATATGATGCAAACATTATTTTTGAAAAAGCCATCAAAACTAAGATGCTTTTTGGGAATGCTGAGATTCATAAATGTGTAATGAGAAAGGTATACACACAATTTAAACAATTCTTTCATCTAAGCACCATGTTTCTTACACATCATCTGACCACAGCTACCCTATGTAGATGCATCATCAATAGCCAATGTATATGTTCAAACAAGGAAGTTGCTTCTGCAGCTACACAACCACCATACTGAGCCATTACTATATACTACTGCACTGCAAATTAGAACAAAAGAAAAGTTGGACACCTTATACAGCCCATCTAACTTGTTGTGGTTTGTCTTGGGTATGTTTACTACAAAACAAGACTTTACAGGTTAAGGCAGGTTCTTCCAGGCATACAAGGGACAAGCTCCAGCCTTAAGGTACCCATAAGCATGACATAGCTGTCTTCACATTTCATTGAGTTCCCCCAAATCAGTGGACAACAGGAATACAAACATCCTTCATTTTTTGACATCTGGGGAAATTATGATTGGGCGTACTGGAATTTTCAGCTGATAGCTGTTGTTTTCTACAAGATAAGGCAGTTTTGGGGATTCTTTCTTGTTCTCCCCTTCCTCTTCCAAAGACACTATCTGAGTATGCATATTTATGAAAAGAACTTTCTGGAGAAAGATCTTTCAGCATTTATATCTTGGCCAGATTTCAATCTAATATCTATGGCTAGTTTTAGGCACAGAAAAGCAAGCAAATCATCCGAAAAATTAAGGAAGCGATTAGACCGTGGATGAAAGCAAACATCATAAAGGAGCTTTATACACAACATCTGATAACCAACAATTTAATTTTTATTTTTTTTTTAAAACAAAGCAGGCATATTAGAACATACCTCACTAGCACTAACAAATGTTAAACACTACAATCAAATTACATCAATGCATACCACTAGTATAAACAAATGTATAGAACAAATCTTTTTTTTTTCTCTTTCTAATCTTCCGTCTCTACTGTCACGTTGATACGTGTGCATTTTCAGAGCCAGAACGCCCTCACTTCCCCCACTATAAATCTCATGTAACTGCTTCTCTGCCTTTGTGCCCAATACTGAATGCCTTGCGGCTGCGTGCGAGTACCTGCCCTAACTGGTTGGGCTGGTTGAGGGCTAAAGAGTTTGAATTCATACTCTTTACTCTGTGCATTGCAGAAACAGACTAGAATGAAATCCGATCTCAAAGAAGCACCAATTCTTCCAAACCACCTGAAAGAAAAGCTTTACACCAAAAAAGCCAAAAAGATATTCCTAGACATGGCTCTTTGTATTTTCCCTTCTACTGCACATGATCTTAACAGTATAACAATACCTCGAAACCAGCATAAAGAAAAAAACTGCATTAACATTACTTCACCAAGGGAAGAGAGAATAGTTCTTCATAAGGAAATACCCCCGGCGCCATTGTAACAGGACAAGAGAAAAATAAATCAACAAAATGGTCATCAAAGTCTTCTTTCTTTGCATCTTCAAGATATCTTGTCTTGGTGCCTTCTTATTTAGCCAGGTGAAAAAAAAAAGTTAAAAAAAAAAAAAAAAAAAAAAATGTAAAGCTAGAAGGCTTTACATAAAATGGCACATGGTACAAAGGACAAATAAGGACATAAAGAGAAAAACCGGCAGTCTTCAAGTGTTGAAAGATGTTCTTCTCCGTCTTCTTGGGAGCCCTGGAGCGATGTTGCTTGTTTAAGCTGAGAAACAAGAAGAGACTGAGGAGGCTAAGGGCTTGGCTTACATGTAGGTCTTCACCCCTCCCAATACAGGTGCATTCTTTTCAACAAACCAATCTCCGTGCTCAAAGTCTTATTAGGTGTGTCCTTCTCAGATGGGATAGGCCATCACAAAACTGACTTGCGTAATGCAGGTTCTTTCGTGAGAATATTCTCCCGCCCCTTTTCCCCCCCGTTACTAGCATTCCAGCCCCCACACACCTTCTCCGCTGGTTACGTCAAGAAGAAAGCAAAGAATAGGTGACAAAAACTGGCATATCAGACTCAACAAAGTTTAGTTTCCAAGCTGAACGCTTGTCCTTAAAATGCACTGTGCTGTACATGGGAATGTAGACAAGCAGGTGGAATAGACAGGTGTCTCCATGAGTGCAGTGGGGTAGGGCAAACACTGTTGATTTGCATCTACCTTGCCTCACTCTTCTAGTGTCAACAAACTGACATTTGACTGTTCAGGCCATTATATCTTATCTAATTACTCACTGTAGCTGGCTTAGAGCGCTCAACTGAAACCTTTACCAAGCTGGGAGGAGGCGCGTAACGCCCATTTGACGTTAATGAAATATTAATGTGACTTTTATGCTCCGTTATTTCATAGGCCACACCATAAGTCATTTATGGGTAGAACACTGGCACCTACACTTTTAGACTCTTTAAATACTCAAATGACTTTAATCATTGATCAGTGATGTTAAGGGTTCCTTGCCAATTGGCACTGTTCATATAAGATAAGTCTGATGTTGTGTGAAAATTGAGAACTATACACTAATTTTAAAAAAATCATTAATTTTGAATCTGACAACCCATATCTACAACGAGATCAAACACTAATTGCAAATAATCTAAAGAGTTGACAGCTGTGTCCAATATTAGCTGAGCAGTGGTCAAATCATAATTGCTCTCCCCAACTACACACGTTGGAGCAGCATGATAATATTAATGCTAAGTTGTTTGGTTAAAGTTAGGACAAAATGTGTGACAACTGGAAAATTATTCCAATACATACTCTTATTCAAAGCCTTACTCAATCTACTTTAATCGATGATCAGTGATGTTAGAATTTCCCAGCAATTTGCCATTGCTTTCATAAAATAATCTTGATTTTGAGTGCAAAAATTAAGCATGCATGTCTATATAGCAATTTAAAAAATAATGTTGAGGGTTTTGGATTTTCCATCTGACTACCATCCTGTATCCAGGACAAGCTCAAACTCCAATTGCTTACAAACAATCTAAAGATTTGCCAGTTGTATCAAATATTCACCAGTGATTGAGTACAATTGATCTTCCCAACTACACAAGTTGAGCTGCATGATCATTTCCAGATAAAGCTCAGTTGTTTGGTTAAGCTTAAAACGACATGTGTGACAGCTGGAAAATTATTCCAATACCTATTCTTATCCTAATATAATGTCAAGCTTGTTAGTGCGGGGTGGACAAAGCACACAGCAATTTTCAGTTTAAATTTTTTTTACAAATGTATAGTGTACAAACCCTGGCAATAGCAGTTCAGCACTTTTTTTTTTTTTACTGAAAGGCACTATCTGCAAATTTGTTATTTACATCATTTTAATACATCCTCATTAATGCATAATTTCTTAGCAGCCGGAAGATCTACTTCTGGCAAATGGGGCTAAATCAGGAAAACTGGCGGGAAAAAAAAAAAAAGAAGAAGAAATTAGCACAACATTTGAGTTTCTGAAAATACCAACCAATCTGCTGATTAAACAGGCAGGTTAGAAAACCCGTCAAACCCCGCTCTGCCAAGTAGAGGTGTTCTGTGGGCATTTGCAATCTGCAGGGGGTGTCAATCTTAAATTAACGACACCCCAAATTTAGGTCGCAAACGTAGTGCGTTTGCCTGCACTGGATTGCATGGTACAGAAGTACCATGCAATCTGGTTGCACTGCATCTTTTAACTGCATGCCCACCGTATACTGTGTATGTATATATACAAATTATAAAACGGTTTTGTATTTAAAAAAAAAATGTGGTCTTTTTAAATTTTTTAACAAAAAATTAAAAACACAGGAGGTGATCAAATACCACAAAAAGAAAGCTCTATTTGTGGGAAAAAAATGATAAGAATTTCATTTGGGTACAGTGATGTATGACCACGCAATTGTCATTCAAAGAGTGACAGCGCTGAAAGCTGAAAATTGGTCTGAGCAGGAGGGAGGTTTAGGTGCGAAGTAAGCAAGTGGTTAAAGATGTGCATGCACTACTTTTGGTGTGGTCCAGTGCAATTCAGCCCATTCAAAATCAATGGCCTCAAATCCCTCTGCACCGCACGAGAATCGCACAGGAATGTGCAGCGCCTTCCTGTACAAGTCTTGGTGTGAATTCACCCTTAGGCCTCTTGCACATGGACATAATAATTTACTAATGTTTATCCTCAGGATTTTGTTGACAGAAAGGTCCTGAGTAAAATGTTCCATAAAGGTGGGTGAATGTGTGTGCGTATACATATGTAAAATTCTTCTTCAACCTCTTCTAGTAGCCAGTGTTGAAATATAAGCACATATAATTGACTATTTTTATGGTACGGCTCTGTACTCATCACTGTATTACGCAGCTGTGGACATTGTTCCATAGACAACAGTACACCTGTGTTCAGATCAGTAAAAAAGTGGTGCTTTTACTCCAGCGTGCAAGATGCCCATAGACATCACAACGTGGTCAGACACATAAAATGATAAGGTTGCCTTGCTGAACCAATAAATGCATGTAAAAGCAGTGGATAGGTAAGAGGGGGTGACCAGAGCAGGCTGGGAGAAACAGTAGTTATTTGGATATGTTTGCTAAACTACCTCATCCAATCTGGAGAAAAAAATGGTCAGATTGTGCAATTGTTATTTCTATGGGTAACTTCATTTTTCCTAAACATTGGATACCAGTCTTGCATTTAAATATTATATGAGCTTTTAGTATAATGCTCCTTGCAATGGACTGACAAGCGCAGAATATTTAATCTGTAGAACTGGATTTCTTGTTAGTTTTCAGGCATATGAATAAAGTCTGGTGAATTCTATCTTAAATTTGTAAGTAGCCAAAGCCATGCCTTAAAAGACAAGGACGTGCGGTGAGGTCAGTGGCAGTGGTGAGACACTAGCTAGTATTAAAGCCAGATACAGACAGGTTACATACGCCGCAAATGTTAGAGCGAGAGCAATAATTCTAACACTAGACCTCCTCTGTAACTGTAAACATGTAACCTGCATAAGAAGCCCTGTGTCTCTGGAACTATAGGTGGCAGGAGCCTTCGAAACCCTCAAAGCTCGATCGTTTGTTTGTTTTTTTGTTTTTTATGTTCATGGCTCTGCCTCACCTGCTTCCCCTGACTGCACATCCCTGTTAAAATACCTAGACAGATAATATGACAGGACCAGCCAGGAGACATCAGGGGGCTTGAGGAAGAGCTTGGTGACAAAAAGCCTGCTCTATGGCTGAACACAGATGCAAAGATGGTGGCACCTGGCAAGGATCCCTGCCATTGCAGAGGAAGTGGTTTAAAGGCAGCCTATAACTCCCATAACGCTTAAGGGATAATTTAGGTTTGCCATTTTTTTTTGTTATATCTTTTTTGTTTTTTAATGGAGAGTTCTTTGTTTCACTGTATAGGTCTCGTTTGACTAAGCAACCTATACATGCGGTAATGTGTACTAAATATATGTTATTTTAATAAATGGTGCAATACACACAGTTAATTATGGTATGCTTCTACACTCTGTCTATTTATGTGCTTTTGCTGGAAGCAAGTGTGTTTTGGGCCTTATTGATTTGTAGGAAATACAACCTAGTGGATATAAAGTATAACTGATTAAGCTATACGTAAGCCTTATGACTAAACCAAAATCTCACCACTGAAGTCCCCGAGAGATATTAGATTAGATAATGTTAGGTGGTCTACTCTCCAGTAGACACTGGCATATCAGGTCTAGGAGGAGTGACTGTATTGGCAAGTTATTGAGATTGTGTTACTAGAGTCTCATTAAAGCCCACCAGAATCTGTTTAGGGTCCCCCAAACCCACTCACCTTCCCTGCACTCCACAGTTGTCACTCCACCACTTAGTTGGAGCTGAGTTCGTGCCACCTCATCCCATGATGCATGCCTAGGCCTGAGCAGCCAATTGATAGGCTCAAACACTGTCACGTGGGAGAGATGGTGATATCTTTAACCGTGTGTAAGCTCCATGTCTAAGACATCTAAAGAAACAAATACAAAACCTCCTGCACTTGAGAGAGGACCCTAGAGGTGACAGTTGTCTAGATTCCCATTTTGGCCTAATGGACATGCTGCGCCTTGCTGCCCTCTTACGACTGGGGAAGTCAGGGTACACTGAAACCAAAAGAAAAAAAAAAAGAAGGTGGTGACCAGCCTAGTGCATTATCCTCAAAACATATATTTTATTATTAAAAAGTGATAAGTAATATACTAACCAGACAACAGGTGCAAAAAGTTGTCATAATATAACAACATTGTGTCCAGGTTACATCATAAATCGTAACAGGACATAAAGAATCCAACAGGCTAACATGTTTTGAGGGGCTTCTCTCTTCCTCAGGGCTCTGAGGAAGAGGGAAGCCCCCTCGAAAATTGTTAGCCTGTTGGATTCTTAATGTCCTGCTACAATCTATGATATATCATGGACAAAATGTTGTTGTATTATGATAAGCTTTGATGCACCTATTGTCTTGCGAGTATATTACTTACCACTTTTTAAGAATAATAGGATTTTTTCATCATACTTACCTGTAAAATCCTTTTCTTTGAATACATCACGGGACACAGAGTTAGGCTATTATTCATTACCTACTGGGTTATACGCCATCTCTAGGTGAATGGACATTGGTAGACAAAGTCTTAGAGAGAAAGTCCGCCCCTATATAACCCCTCCCATACAGGAAATACTTCAGTTTTGTAGCAAGCACTAAATCCTCAAAAGAGGGGAGGGACCTCTGTGTCCCGTGATGTACTCAAAGAAAAGGATTTTACAGGTAAGTATGAGGAAAAAATCCTACTTTCTTTATCATACATCACAGGACACAGAGTTAGGCTATTATTCATTACCTACTGGGACGTCCCAGATAAGATACCTGATAAAATCTTGTGAACGTATGCACTGAAGACCAGGTAGCAGCCTTACAAATCTGAGCCACAGATACCTGATGGCAAAAAGCACAGGAGGTTCCTACACTCCTGGTAGAATGAGCTCTCACCCTAGAGGGAGGAGCGTTACGTTTCAGACCATAAGCCTGAATGACCAACTGGCGGATCCAATTGGCAATGGAAGCTTTGGAAGCCGCCTGTCCCTTCTTGGGTCCTTCTGGTAAAACAAAAAAGGAGTCTGATCCTCAGATCTCTGCAGATATAGACAAATAAATTCTGACTGCCCGAACGATGTCCAAGGAATGCAGTTCGTCTCTTCTGCCGAACGAGGCTGAGAGAACAAAGGCAAACCAAATGTCCTGATTTAAATGACAGGCCGACACACCCTTTGGCAAGAAGGATGGAATAGGACGCAACACCACCTTGTTATGGTGAAGAATTTGGTATAGTTCCCTACATGAAAGGGCTGCCAATTCCGACACCCTTCCAGCCGAGGTGATAGCCATCAGGAAGTTTAGCTTACAACTTCTATGCGAGGTTCGGGTACCATTTATTTAAGCATATAAGCTTTTTTTTAATGGATTTAATCAATCAATCCCTTGATTCATTTAAGACCCGTTTTGGGACTAAAGACCTGGAGCTCAGAAAGCTCAACAAACGTGCCCATCCAGCTTGCAGACACTGATAAAAAACGGAGATACTTCCTGTTTGGGAGGGGTTATATAGGGGCAGACTTCCTGTCTAAGACTTTGTCTACGAGTGTCCATTCACCTAGAGATGGCGTGTAACCCAGTAGGTAATGAATAATAGCCTAACTCTGTGTCCTGTGATGTATGATAAAGAAAATATATAATTTTTCAGGATAAATGTACTAAGCTGGTGTGCCCTCTGTTTTGTTTTATGGTTCCATGTCTAATGCCCCGTACACACGGTCGGATATTCCGATGGAAAAAGTCTGATTGGATTATGTTGTCAGAAAATCCGATCGTGTGTGGGCTCTACCGGGCTTTTTCCGTCGGACTCTCCGACGGGAAAAATTTGAGAGCAGGATCTCAAATTTTCCAACAAAATCCGATCAGACTTTTTCCGATCGCGTGTAGGGAATTCCGACAGACAAAGTGCCACGCATGCTCAGATCAAATTACGAGACCAAAGCTATTGGTTACTAGCCGCTACGTAGTTCCGAAGTACGCAACGAACGTCACCACGTTCGGAACGATCAGATTTTTTGCCAACTTTGTCCGACCGTGTGTATGCAACACCAGTTTCAGACAAAATCCGTCGGAAAAAATCGGATGGATTTCCAACCGTGTGTACGGGGGCTTAGACTGCAGAGGAATGCGGGACAGGAATAAAAGTGGGCCAGGTGGTGGTCTTTAAAGAGACTCAGTTACTTTGCTATGTCTTTACAGATATGTAAACAAAGTAGAAAAAAGTGGGAAATTAATAAAACCATATTATTTACGTCAGTATGCTTCCAATTGCTAATGACAACTATATTTGCGTGAATGAAGCCACATTTCTGGCTTATTCATATGAAAAATTTAAAATCTTAGGACACCCCCCAAAATCTGCGTAACATTAATTATGTTGTTTTTTAAGTTAGCAATTACATTTGCAAGCAAGTTTATGAGATAGATAATATATGCTTAGAATAAATGGATTTGAGGGATTTGAAAAATAAATATAATTATGTTGCAATTACTAGCTTGTGTGTCAGAGGAACGGTGACAGGGAAGTTGACAATCCGATCCTTCTCAGAGAACAGGAAATTCGGCTCAGTTTTTGTATTTATAGACCCAACATTTTATAGAGATAACTAGAATGTAACTAGAATGTAGATCAGTAGTAAAAACACCATAAAGGAGGAGAGCATTTACAATGTCCACAGTGATATCTAGTTAAACTGGTGGACTCGCCTTCAATGTTAGACCATTGTAAATCCCTCATGCCTCCGAAAAGTGAGTCCAGGCCAGTTAGACCCTGCAGCTACAAACATCTATTTTGTTTAGTGAACATAATTAGTGTTGAATAACCCATTTCATAGATACCAATTGGGCCTGGTTTCCAGAGGCACTCCTATGTGTTGTAGATAAGTCCATTAAAATGTTTCTGCTTTTAAATTTCATTCAATTCGTTACTTGAAAAATATTTAAACCAAAAAACTCAAATATAACATAGTGCAGCTTACAAGCCCATTACCATTACCAGCTGCATTACTTTCTTCAGATTTTTTTGTCTCTTGAATTTCACCAGGTAATCATGCCGGTAACATATTTCCTGCAGTAGGGTGATATCACACACTCTCTTTCTATTACAAAGAGGGGAGGTGTTTTGTAGTTCACAGAAGACAGCTAGGAAGACTGATAAGAGTTGTTTATCAGTGCGCAGGAATTTACAAGAACACTAGATTTCTAATGCCGCGTACACACGATCAAAATCCTCGTCGGAAAAAACTCTGACGGTTTTTCCGATGGAATTCCGCTCAAGCTGCGTTGCCTACACACGGTCACACCAAATTCCGACGGTCAATAACACAGCGGCATAAAACACGTTCGACAGCACTGTAAAAGGGAAGTTTAATGCTTCAGAGCATGCGTCGAATTGTTTCCGAGCATGCGTCAGAATTTTGCGTGTCGGAATTGCATACACACGATCGGAAAATCCGATAGAAAGGTTTTCTGTCTGAAAAATTGAGAACAGGTTCTCAATTCAAAGTCCGTCGGAAATTCCGACAGAAAAAGACCGTTGGGCATACACACGGTCGGAAAATCCGATGAAAAGTTCCCATCGGACTGTTTCCATCGGAAATTTCGAACGTGTGTACGCCGCATTAAAGGATCAACAAGTACACTATATTTCCAAAAGTACTGAAACGACTGCCTTTGCACGAACATGAATTTTAAGGGTGTCCTGGTCTTAGTCTGTAGGGTTCAATATTGAGTTGGTCCACCATTTGCAGCTATAAAAGCTTTACATGTAACTCTTCTGTGAAGGCTGTCCACAAGGTTTAGGAGTGTGTCTATGGGAATGTTTGACCATTCTTCCAGAAGCGCATTTGTGAGGTCAGGCATTGATGTTGGACGGGAAGGTCTGGCTCACAGTCTTTGCTCTAATTCACCCCAAAAGTGTTATATCGGTTGAGGTCAGGACAGTGCAGGCCAGTCAAGTTCCTCCACCCCAAAGTCATATTGGAAGAGGAAGGTGCCATCCCCAAACTGTTCCCACAAAGTTGGGAGCATGAAATTGTCCAAAATGTCTTGGTATGCTGATGCCTTAAGAGTTCCCTTCACTGGAACTAAGGGGCTAAGCCCAACCCCTGAAAAACAACCCCACACCACAATCCCCCTCCACCAAATGATTTGGACCCATGCACAAACAAGGTCCATAAAGACATGGATGAACGAGTTTGGGGTGGAGAAACTTGACTGCCCTGCACCTCAACCAGATAGAACACCTTTTAGATGAATTAGAGCAGAGACTGTGAGCCAGACCTTCTCGTCCAACATCAGTGCCTGACCTCACAAATGCGCTTCTGTAAGAATGGTCAAACATTCCCATCGACACACTCCTAAACCTTGTGGATAGTCTTCCCAGAAGAGTTGAAGCTGTTATAGCTGTAAAGGGTGGGCCAACTCAATATTGAACCCTACAGACTAAGCCTGGGATGCAATTAAAGTTTATATGCGTGTAAAGGCAGACACCCCAATACTTTTGGTAATATAGTGTATGTTGTACTTGCAGAAATGTACTTAGCCTTAAAGGATAAGTTCACTTTTTAGAAAAAAATAATAAAATGGAGGTAAAAACAACATTTATTTTTTTGGAGCCTGAAAAACATTGCACCAGCGATCAGCAGATCACTGGTGCCATGCAGGTCTCTTCCAGATCTGTCAGGGTATCTGTGTGCCCGTACATCCTGTACGGGCAAGGAGATACAATCTGACAGGAAGAATCAATGAACTACCACAGCGCTCCACATTCATTGAGAACTACAAGCCGACAGCCACAAAGGGTGTTGGGGCTTGTAATTCATTCACACACAGAGCTGCGTAAATAAATGATTAAGCCTCGCAGGGCCGCGCAGATTTGAAAAAGTGACAGCTAGTACGGGGAACTTCTCCCTGTACTGCTGTCACAGGTAGTGCGGAGGATCGGGCAGCAGCTGCAGCATTGGGAACATGTTACATGTTCCACCCTAAAAACAAGTGGAAGATGTAACATGTTCCCAAAGGTGAACTTATCCTTTAAAAAAGAAAATAAATGCAGCCAACATATCTAAGGATTCGGAAGTTGCAATTTTTTTAGGTTTAAAGGAGAAGTATAGCTAAAGCTTTCGTGGCTGTACTTCTCCTATGACCTGTTTTCAGCTGACAGTGGGCTAAAGCCTGCCGTCAGCTGATGTCACAGAGCCGGTCCAGGCTCTAATAAGATCCCAACCATATGGTCGGGATCCACCCAGATGTCTGGACCAGCAGCTGGCTCAGCCTCTCATCAGGCCGCTGAGATCCTGAGCTAGCACCTCCAGTCCCCTCCACAGCCCAGTGTTCCAGTGAGCGCTGGAGGGGCAGAGTAGACTGACAGTCACCAGCTCTCTGAAGCCTGAAAATCGAGAGCTGAGCGATCAGCGGTGCTTGATCACACAGTTCTCGGTCTTAGAGCTGGCAGGGGACACATGCAGCATTGGACTGGTGTAACATCTACCTATTGTTTTCTTAATCCCGTACTTCTCTTTTAAATATGCTTTAATTAAATACCTGTTCACTTACATATCTGGCACCACAGTATACATGAACAGCTGTCACTGCAAATATCCACATCCAAATGCAGAAAATTGTGTGTACTGAATACCACAAAACTTTTATGGGATATCACTTAAAGCAAAACTTGTACTAAAAGACAAGGTGGGGGGGATTTATTAAAAACTGAAACTTACAGAATATCGAGCAGTTGTGCAAAGTAACCAATCATCTTCTGGCCTCAGCTCATTCAGTTAGGCTTTGAAAATGAAAGATAGAAGCTGATTGGTTTCCATTCAGAACAGCTCCAGATTTTGTCTGCTCTAGTCTCCTCAATGTGCTCTTACCTCAGGGCTCCCACACATCTTGGAAATCACCACCTGATACCTGTCAATTAAAAAAAAAAAAAAAAAACTACACCTGTGGAAAAAAGAAAATGTTCTTTCCGCCCATGACGTCCAGGCAGCAGGGACCTGTGCAATGCTTGTGGGCAGAGCTATTTTTGTAACCATTGTAATTTTTACAGCGATCAGTGCTATAAAATTGCACTGATTACTGTAAAAATTACACTGGCAGTGATGGGGTTAACCACTAGCTGGTTAGGAAGGGGTAAAGTGTGTCCTAGGGAGTGATTCTAACTGTTAGGGGGAGGGGCTGTGTGTGACACATCACTGATCATAGCTCCTGATCACAGGGAGCTATGATCAGTGACAGTGTCACTAGGCAGAACGAGGAGATGCTTGTTTACATTAGCATCTCCCCGTTCTTCAGCTCTGTGAGACGATCGTGGGTATCCCCGGGGACAACGAGTCCACGGGACCCGCGATAGTACTCACGGAGCTCCCGGCAGGGTCAGGCACGTGACCACACGGCGGCAAATTCAAAGGGACATACCTGTACGCCCATTTGCCCAGCCATGCCATTCTGCCGACATATACAGTGGTGTGAAAAAGTGTTTGCCCCCTTCCTCATTTCCTGTTCCTTTGCATTTTTGTCACACTTAAGTGTTTCGGAACATCAAACCAATTTAAACAATAGTCAAGGACAACACAAGTAAACACAAAATGCAATTTGTAAATGAAGGTGTTTATTATTAAAGCGGTTCTGCACCCATTTCATTTAGTAAATCTCTTTGCCTTCCAAATCAGGCAAAGAGTACTAAATGAAATGTTTTTTTTTTTTTTTTTTTTTACTTGCCTTGTAATTGATGACTTCCGGTCTTCTCTCTCTTCGGCGGCGGGCGGGGTCTCTGCGTTGATCGTCGTCACGCCGCACTGTCTCCTGGGATCTGGTGTCATTGATCCCAGGAGTCAGTGCGGGCATCTTCCGAAATCTCGCGAGATTTCAGCCACATCTTCCGAAATCTCACGAGATTTCGGCCACATCTTCCGAAATCTCGTGAGATGTCGGCAGATGTGCCGTTACTGCGCACGCGCGAGTAACGGCGGTGCATGCTGGGCCATCTAAAGTGCCTGTGGGGTTTCACATGCCCACAGGCAAGATGGACCCCAGCAGACAAGAAGAAGACAAGAAGAAGATGAAGATGAAAACCGGCGGCGATCGAGATGGAAGATGGAACAGGTAAGTCCCCCAATTGAGCTATATGCCCTTGGCATATAGCCCAAAAAAAAAAAAAAAAAGAGTGCAGAACCGCTTTAAAGGTGAAAAAAAATCCAAACCATCATGGCCCTGTGTGAAAAAGTGATTGCCCCCTAAACCAGATATACTTGGACACACACCTTCCAAAGAGTTCCACTTTTGTCTCATCGGTCCACAGAATGTTGTCCCAAAAGTCTTGGGGATCATCAAGATGTGTTGTGGAGAAATTGAGACTAGCTTTGATGTTCTTTTTGGTCAGCAGTGGTTTTCTCCTTGGAACTCTGCCATGCAGGCCATTTTTGCCCAGTCTTTTCCTGATGGTGGAGGCATGAACGCTGACCTTAACTGAGGCAAGTGAGGCCTGCAGTTCCTTGGACGTTGTTGTGGGGTCTTTTGTGACCTCTTGGATGAGTCGTCGCTGCGCTCTTGGGATAATTTTGGGCGGCCGGCCACTCCTGGGAAGGTTCACCACTGTTCCATGTCTTCGCCATTTGTGGATAATGGCTCTCACTGTGGTTCGCTGGATTCCCAAAGCTTTGGAAATGGCTTTATAACCCTTTCCAGACTGATAGATCTCAATTACTTTCTTTCTCAATTGTTCCTGAATTTCTTTGGGTCTCGGCATGATGTGTAGCTTTTAAGGATCTTCTGGTGGACCTTACTGTGTCAAGCAGCTCCTATTTAAGTGATGCCTTGATTGTGAACAGGTGTGGCAATAATCAGGCCTGGGTGTGGCTAGAGAAATTGAACTCAGGTGTGGACAACCACAGTTATAGTATGTTTTAACAAGGGGGGCAATCACATTTTCACACAGGGCCATGATGGTTTGGATTTTTTTTCACCTTTAATAATAAACACCTTCATTTACAAATTGCATTTTGTGTTTACTTGTGTTGTCCTTGACTATTGTTTAAATTGGTTTGATGTTCCGAAACACTTAAGTGTGACAAACATGCAAAGGAACAGGAAATGAGGAAGGGGGCAAACACTTTTTCACACCACTGTATGTACATGCGGCGGTCGGCAAGTGGCTATACAGTACGCTTCCCACACTGCAGGCATGCCAGACTGACCTATATATAGCCTCCCTGAGTCCAAAATGGCTGCCCATATCACATGATCGCTGTTTACATCTGGCTATAATCAAGAAGTAAGTGGGCTATCAGCAGATTGCCGCTTCACTTACAATGCTGTCACCAACTCGAGTGGTACCACCACTTAGTGTGACAGCGGCGGCTACTACACAACATCACTTTCCTACATGCTGAGGATCTCAAATATTCAAAGAAGAACCTGCTACACTGTGATGTTTGTTTTTTGGAGTTTTTTTTGCAAGATTTGTGATATTTAGGATTTCTATGATCCCACCAGAAGGACCATACCATCACCTTCTGCAGAGTATACGCCAAAGTTAAGGTATGTATATCTTCTAACTTTTTTTCTGCAGGTGTGTCTTTTACAGGTATTAAAGTGTCAGTTTACACCAGAATGCAGTGCGGGAAAGGAGTGTTCTGAGCAAGTTTCCTGCACAGTGATCAAAATGCACTACGTTTGCAATCTGCTGTAGGTGGCAATACATTGTTAATGGCACCCCAAAGACTAATCGCAGTGCATTTGCAGGCACCAGATCGCATGCTACCACAGTGCCATACGATTTGGTGCAGTGCATTTTTTTAAATGTATTGCATGCACTATTTTTTGTGCGTTCTGATGCGATTTGCAGCTCATTCAAATCAATGGGCTGACAAATCGCATTGCAGAGGAATGCATAAGAATTCTGGTGAAGTCTGGTGTGAACTGGCCCTAAGCGATTTTTAAAGGTAGGGGCGGGGGCCCCGATGTGAAAAGCAGACCTTGTCTTTTACTGCAAGGTCTGCTTTAGTGTGGAAATTTCAACTGGATTTCAAGGCACACACACACAAATGCATAGCTCCCAACTGTCCCTTATTTTGAGGGACTGGTCCTGATTTGGAGCAATGTCCCTCTGTCCCTCATTCCTCCTCATTTGTCCCTTATTTTGGTCTGATCCATATAGATGTATATAAAATGCACTTTTTATCTATCAAAAAGTGTTTTCCAGTGCCAAAGCTTTCATCTGATTTCTAAATTGCTGTATTTGTATATTCCAAAAGCCAATATAAAGGAATAGTAGTGGTATAAAAAGCACTTGTGGGTTTAACCAATCCTGTTTTTTTTGTACATGTCTCCTTTAAGGGGGTGTGGAAATGGGTGTGTCCTATACCTGCATACTTTTGCTGATAGGTGTCCCTCATTTCCATCTCAAAAAGTTGGGAGGTATGCAAATGCGCTGTTCAAATTATTTTTTGTTTTACCTACTAATGGATATCTAATATTTGCAATTTATTCCTGAGATACATCTCTGCCAGTTAGGAAGATCATTTCCTGGGTCAACTCCCTAAACATTGAACAGTGGTGATGATTCTTGCTCGTGGTTGTAAATGCTGCCTGTATACGCTATGTGTGAATAGCAACAGCTGTCGGATTTGTACTTATTTGTAACTGCTCATCTGAAGCTGTTGTAGGTAATGCATGCACGGCAATGACTCTATTGTGCAGTACAGTGCACAGTGATACCGTGGCCAATTCCTTTTGAATGAAACCGAACACAAGAGAAATCCCTCTTTATCTGTTTTCTTTTTACCACAGCTCTCCAAAATGTAAGTGCATTCTGTAGAGGTATTGAGGTAATAGTCAAAATTTAGGGCTCCAAAATGCAATGGTGCTTTACCGAAATGCAGTGGTCTGAACAGGCCCATAGCACTGTGGCATTTTTGTGATGTCACAAAGTAGAGGTTCTGAACGCTGGGGTTGAAATAGTGAAACACTTCACCAGCAATGAATGCACGTCCACTGAGAAGGGTTCCTGGTCACCATACCACACTGGAGAGAAGTCTGATTTGCAACGTGTCATCTGTTTTATTCTGGGAAGATGAAGTGTTATGGCGCGTACACATGATCTTTTTTTTCTGGCGGACCAAAGTTCCTCGGACTATTCGATCGTGTGTGGGCTCCAGAGGAGTTTTTCTTCCCAAAAGTCTGGCGGACCTAGAAATAAGGCTGGCTTCAAAATTGTCCACCGGACTCGAGTCCGGTCGAAAAGTCTGGTCGTCTGTGTGCTAGTCCGACGGACTAAAACCAAGGCTAGGGCAGCTATTGGCTACTGGCTATGAACTTCCTTATCCTACATCATCACGTTCAAACCCGGCGGGCTTTTGGAGCGATCATGTGTGGCCAAGTCCGTTCGCTTGAAAGTCTGGTGGACCTCAGCTGCAAAGTCCATCAGATTGTCCACCGGACTAAGTCCGCCGGAAAGTCTGATCGGGTGTACGCGGCATTACTTATTAAAACATGGCACTGGTGTCTGAGCACTGGAGAGAAATTTGGCACTGAGGAATATGGCAAAGTATTTGCTTACAGACAATGGTTTTAGAAATCATTGAATTTAGGGTAATCCAGACTTAAATTTGCAGTTTCAAGTTTTATTTTGCAAATAAAGTACTGCTTTAATGTGCGACTTCATTTATTTTTTTTCATTTATTTTTTTTCATTTATTTTTTTTCCAATGAGCTTTTCTTTTTTTTTTTTTAAACAATGTAGTAAAAGAACATACTGTACAAAAAAATCATACAGTTGAGTGCAGTGTAACCAAGCTAAATACAGTATTTAGAGGACACAGAATGGGCAAAATAACAGAGATAGCCTAATTAGCAGAATGACAAATCTTTCCTAGGACAGGTGGAGGCAGTGTGGGGTTCAAAAGTATAGAATATTAGGGGCTTCAGTACCCAACTGGATAGTGTAATTGACCTACAGAGCTATAGAACAGCACTGCTTTACAATGGGGTAGTGTATCTGAGGACACCACTGTGAATTAGAATTAGAGAGCCTGGTGTCCAAGGGTCTGCAAGGAAGGGAGGTTTAAAGGGAGTAATGCAGAGGAAAGGTTGGAAAAGCAGTATAAGTGTGTGTGTGTGTGGGGGGGGGGGGGTTGGGTAGGTGACAGTGAGGGACGAAGTATTGACTGTCAGAGTGCATTGAGAACAACACTGGAAGCAACATCGGGGAGTAAACATTGGGCGGTATACATCCATCACTATGTTGATTTGCCGCAAAAGTCCTGCGGACCACCAATTTTTTCTCTTGGACTGGACCAATCACTGATTGGCAATCACTGCTTTAGAGCACTCTCTAGAAAGGTGCCAGCCCTGTTAATTCCACTATAGCGAAATGGACATTCCTTGCAATTGGCATTGTGGCTCTGTCTCATATCTTCCCTGAGCTTGACAGATCACCAAGTTCAAAAGATGCGTGTGGCAGTATCACCAATCATGTCATTAGGAGCTTCTTTGTAAGAGGGTAAAGGTGATTGGCTGGCCAAGCATGTCTCCAGACCTAAACCCTATTGAGCATCTGTGGGGCATCCTTTAATGGAAGGTGGAAGAATGCAAGGTCTCTAACATCCACCAGCTCCGTGATGTCATCATGGAGGAGTGGAAGAGGACTCCAGTGGCAACCTGTGAAGCTCTGGTGAACTCCATGCCCAAGAGGGTTAAGGCAGTGCTGGAAAATAATGGTGGCCACACAAAATATTGACACTTTGGGCCCAATTTGGACATTTTCACTTAGGGGTCTACTCACTTTTGTGTGAGTCCAAACATGAAATAGTAGACATAAGAAAGTCCAATTCCAATCATATAGGTTGTGAAGAAACAAATGTATGTGAAATTCAGTCAAATCCTAGGGGTTTTGTGATGACACTCACAGGCACCTTCACCCAAAGTGGCATTCTTGCTTACCAACTCCACATGAACCCCTACCCAGGGTGGTCATAACATGCTTTTTTTGGCATTAAGAGTGGACCCCAAATCTCCACTGCAGACACTCCTCAGTAAATCAGAAACACCAGTAATCACATAAGGCAGCGATATTCTGCACTGTTTTGCTCATGTAGAGTAAATAGATAAAAACCTCTCCATGGTGTAAAAAATAAAAAGTAATACACTCATATGTATGTAGCGCCCTGCTCCTAATGAGCAGACGCTATTATTTTTGTAAATTCAAGTTGTCTGAAGCTGCAGTTTGGCTCAGACTAATTATGTTAAAGTTTTGGTTTCTGTACCAGTTTAGCTGGGTTGTGCTAGTTTCCACTTGGCCGTGGGTGTCGCTGTCACAACCGGTAAGTGTTGGAAATGCAACAGGCTAAATGCATTGGGTACCCCTTTTTTTGGGGTTTGTTATGCCGACCTCATGGCCCTCCTGGCCTAAGGTGTGAGCTGCTTTACCCTATGTCTGGGGGCCTGAGGCATCGCAACTGAAGGGTGGGCCCAGAAGCTCTGGGGCCTACCGATCCAGGGGTGGTCCTGTGCTGTCTAGCCTGCGGGGAGAAGCCAAGCGACTGGAGGATCCAGGGGAGGACTTTTTCAGGAGAGGACCGAGCAACAAGGCTGGTATCTCTGGAAGAGCCTGGAGACTCAGTTGGAGGACGCATCCCGTGTCACCTACCACACAGTATTGCCGAACTGGCTGAAAGAAACTGGTACTGTGTGACAGTTCTTTCGATCTTGCAACAAGTTGCTGGTTGTGCCTTCCTGTGGCAGAGGATTTCACAATGCTTTCGCTAAATTGACAAGTCTGTGGAGACTTTGACCGAGCATCTCATCGGCTGCTAGGTCAGTGAGAGAGGCCTAGCCGGTGGTTGCTAGATCCAGTCAAGGAAATACCTCTAACCCGCAAATTACAAGGTACCTGGATTCCCCTTAACCCTCTATTGCAAAATTAATGTTCTTTAATAAAGCGTTGGAAAAACGACTAAGTGTCGGAGCCAATGTTCTTTAACCAACTCTACAACGGGACCTCTAGACGGACACAGTGAAAAGGTGAGGTAATGGTAAGCCCAACAAAAACCAGCAGCTCCTTCGGGGTAATTAAAAGCAATGCACAAATTAATGGATAATAAGCCAGCATGTAACTTGCAGTTTCTGAACCGCAATGGTATCAGCATGAGGCTCAGCCCGACCGGTTTCATCATCAAGGGCATCAGGGCTAGGCTAGGTGTTTTGGTAAGTTGAGATTGGTTGAGCGCAATACAATACAACAATTTTACATGTGATAGAAAGGATATCTTTTATGGTGTCTGCAGTCTCACCAAACTTTTTTTTGCTTTGCTATATTTGTACAGGTGCACAGTTTTGCTAATTGTTTAATATCTTTGCTGTCTATAGAATATACAATACCCTTTTCCAGCACCATAGCTCAAATGCACCAATTTTATGGTCAAACTTTCACAACCGTAGATAACTGTGGGGAATACAATAGCACGGACTAGTCTGAATTTGGGAGCCAGGCTAACATCCTTGCGTTTCCACATTCAATTGGAAGTTTTCAGACACTGGAATTTTTCAAAAGAAGCCCTATGATTTAGTATGGCACTATTGGAGTGATTGTCCATTGAATATGTAAAGCAGGGGTCTCAAACTGGTGGCCCTCCAGCTGTTGCGAAACTACAAGTCCCATCATGCCTCTGCCTATGGTAGTCATGCTTTTAACTGTTTGCCTTGCAATGCCTAATGGGACTTGTAGTTTCGCAACAGCTGGAGGGCCGCCAGTTTGAGACCTCTGATGGAAAGCCTCTCCTATAGGGCTATACTAATCCAAGGGACTTTCCAATGTCTGAAAAGTTCCAACCTTTAAAAACAGACTTAATATCCCAGCATATGCGTGTTCCAACAAAGACATAGATGTTGTCAGTTGATATCGCATACTGGCTCATAATGACAAACACTATATAAGTGCACAAATTTACACAGACGCATATATGTGTATATAGGGGAACAAATTCATATAGATAGATATATTTAAACACATATAGATATATCGTAAGTAGATAAAAATGACCAGTTCATATGAAAAATAAATATCATTCTGCACATTTATGACAGGTTATTTTGGAAGCAGGCAGCTATTATCCTGGGTCATGACTGTGTAATAAAGATTGAAGGGAGCCAAGCAACCAGGTGCTTTATTCCCCAGTGTGGCAGATGAGCTGTTCCATGTAAACATGGTATCCTCTCTCTTTGTCTTTCAGAAAACGAGGCTGTGAGCTTAGTTTTACATACAGTGAGGTTTTTTTTTTTTTTTTTTTTTTTAAAGAACATCTGCTGTATATTGTTTTGAATATAACCCAAAACCATTTTATTACTGAAGTACAAATGATGTGCAGTTACCCAGAGCAACCAAGTGACTGGCTTTTTTAAGCAGCTTACTGACACTTTTAATTACATTGCAGCTGCATTCATACCTGAGCGTTGCGTTTTTGAATGTTTTTTCAGGTGTTTTTTTGAGCGTTTGTATGCGCTTTTATGAGCATTTTTTGTACAGTGCTATTTTTTAGCTTTGCCGTTTTTTAATTAGACAATAGAGAAATATATCAGTTTTTTTTATCATTTGTTAGTATGTTTTTCAGCTTTTTCAGTGTATTCATCTGCTTTTATTTAATATTTATTTATAAAAAATTAAATAAAAATTTGTAAGGGGTTAAGGGTAAGAGGGTTAAAGGTTAGGGTTTAACTTATTTATTTATTATTATTTATTTATTATTATTTTTTTTTTTAGGTTAGTGGTGAAGTGATATTAAAGTCTATTTAAAAAAAAAAAAATAATAACAAACATGTTATACTTACCTGCTCTGTTTTGCACAGAGCAGCCTATATCCTCCTCTTCTCTGGTCCCCCACTGGCACTTCTGGCCCCTCCCTTCTGCCAAGTGCCCCCAGAGCAAGCAACTTGCAAAGGGGGCACCCAAGTGGGCGAGTTCCCGACCTGTGGCTCTGCGTGTCAACTCACACACACAGAGCCGCAGCTCTGCCCCGCCCCCTCTCTCTCCTGATTGGCTTAGTGGCCGTGATTGACAGCATCGGTAGCCGATGGCTGCTGTCTTAGCCAATGAGGAGGCCGAGGTACTCGTGCACATAGCTGGATCGAGACGGGGCCTAGGTAAGTTTTCATTAAGGACTGGGGGGGGGGGGGGGTCTGCTGCACGCTGGGATGATGTCTATGTAGACGAAACACATCGGACGGGTTCCACTTCCACCATACACATTACCAAAAGTGCTGTTTATTCTTCTAAAATGTGGGTTTTTTAACTTCAATAAATTTTATACCTTTTATACAGAATTAGACTATGTGGCCCTTTTTGTTCTCCTCTCTTTAACTATACATGTGAACATATGGGAGAACCTATCCACTTTCCTTTATGAAAATACCTTCCGTGGGGACTACCACCCTAAGGACTCCATTATTTTGATGTCTAAATGATGTTATGAACATAAGGGTCATTTGGTCTCACCACGCATTTGGTTTTTCATTTCACTCAAGGACTTTATTTTCAAATTTTTCCCTTTTTTTTTTTTTATATGCAAAATCACTGTGTATTCATTCAATTAGAGTAACACATTCTATTGATCATTGTGAGACCTATCTAATGGTCTTCGTTCACTCGAAGTTTTAGCGCTGCACTTTTTCCTTCATCACTATTATTGCAATTGTCTGTTTGCCGTGTTAGCTGCTGTGTCTTATTTAAGGGCGTAGCGCGGTATTATATTTGTATTTTTTCACCATGTTTAAGATGGCGTCAAATCCCCCTATGGCCAGTCCTACTCTACTCTGCAAAATGCAAATACTGCTGAAGATGCAATTTAACATGGGGCAAACAGACATAAAATGGGCGAAAGCTACTAGGTTCAGATCTGGTCAACCTGCAATGAAACAGAAAAATGATATACCTGTGCTCAAATCTCAATAGCTTGTACATGCATATAATTTATCAGGTGCAATACATTTTATGCATATACAAGCTATTGCGATTTGAGCAAAGGTATATCTTCTTTCCCTTGTATCCGTGCAACAGGGAGTGCCTCTGCCATTTATGATTACTGGTCTACAGTGACAGCTTCCTGGTGGGATACCTCAAGCAGGTTTGGACTAGTATTTGAACATGCCTGAGCTCATCCCTACTGGTAGGTATATTAAACCCCCAACATCTATACATTACCCAAATATAACTCCTGGGTGATCTAAACCTTTAAAGCAAATATATGCTTTATCCATGTAGGCCAGTGGTCTCCAAACAGTGGCCTTTTGCTTGCCTTTATCTGGCCCTCGGGGCACTATTCCTTTCATTGACACCACAATGGGTCATTTTCCACTGACACCGGTGATGGGGCATAATTCCTCTCAATGATATAAACAATTAGGCAATATTCCTCCTACTGACTACAGGAACTGTGTAATTTTTTTACTCCCACTGACGCTGGGGCATTTTCTACTTCCATTGGCCACTCTGGCCCTCCTAAAGTCTGAAGGACAGAAAACCGGCCCTTTGTTTCGAAAGTTTGGAGACCCCTGATGTAGGGCAATACAGCTATGGTTGCTTCACCCAAACGACCCCCTCCCCTTTGTCAGCAGCACTTACTCACCTTTCATTGGCTCCCCTGCCACTCTGTTTAGCTATTGAAAAGGAAGAAAACACCCTGTACTTCGGGGTATGGAGGAGCATACGACACCAGCGGCACTATCAAATAACACTGTGTGGGCTACAACCTATGCTTACCAAACGGGGCATCTCCTGCTTCTGGTAGCTAAGCGGAGTAGTGGGTGATAAAGGGAAAAGTGGGTATGTGCTGCTGGAGAGGGGGGGATTAAAGTGAACCTGTTGCTTTGAACTAAATAAACAATCACAAATATGATTTGTTGACCAGTAACTGACGTTCACTTGAAATGGTCAGTTTCGGTTGGCAGTGCAGCCCATTGAAAGTGACATCAGGGAAAATGATTTCTGTATGGCTGCCCCTTGCAGCTTAGGGGGAGCGTTACGGGAATGGTGAGGGGGGGGGGGTGCTTGGACAGTAAAATTGCAGCTCAACCGCTTTTTTTTTTTCATGACCCCTCAACTGCAAGTTTCTCTCCAAGAATAGTCATGAACGTTCGCCCAATGCAAACAGGCTTACTTATATGCTTATATAGCGTTGCTTGAAATTTAACATTAAAACCTTATTATGCATAATCTGGTGTCCAGATCTATAATGTTCGCACCTATATTTGATTTCCCTCCCTTATCTAGATATTTAATTTGCTTTAAAAGCCACAAACCCCCATCACCAAGGAAACTGCACACTGTGAAAAGAAGCAAAACATACAGGAAAATTACATGGCTTTTTTGAACCTGTGCCATAATTATGGGACTAGTGAAACAAAGGTGTGTCCCAGTGAGCCTCACTCACCTGTTATCTTAAACCATTCTGTCTGTTGAGGGATTTGATCAGCTGCTTAACCCCTTCCCCCTACACTCCCTAGAGACATATAGCTGGGTGGGATAGGTCTATTTGTGCGTCTAGCCACTTGCTTTAACCCCCACACTGCTGGGTGGCTTTGTTCTGTATTTACTGAATTGAGTGATGGGGTTTTGTAATTTAAAGAGGAAAAAAAAAACACTTGGCATGGCAAAAATCACCCCCCTTTGTTGTGCTTGGCCGGCCAGAGCAACCCCATTCCCTTGAATAGGGCCACATCGTAATGACCCCGCAGAGGCGCACATGCGATATATGCCATATTATGTTATATCTAACAGTGCACTGCAGCCTATATCTTCTTTCATCTGACAGTTTGGTCATTTGCAGGGTTCTGTGTGATTTCACATGTGTAAGGTACAATAAATCTCTTTTCTATTCTGCTTTCATTACATTTTTGCAGATTTTTCAGTATAAAGGCTTTTTAGCTCTCACTCCCTTACATTTGGGTATGGCACGGTGACAAAGATCACTTTGGAGAATCCTGTTCCTTCACTAGATGATGTAGCCAAGTGCCCCCTGCACCCATTTACCCAACGCTGTATCCTGGCCTAGGGCAGCACTTTGCAGGGGGGTAGCACGGAAAAAATCCCCGCCGGCTTGCACTATACTGTTAGTGTAGCACCAGTCTTATGGGATGGACTGGGATGAGAGGCAAATTAGTCTAGCGCCCCCATAAAGCGGCCGCACTGCTTCCGGTATGCGGGGGGCGCTTCTAATTTTGACTGTTCTATCATCCTGGACCACAAACCTTCCTCACTGTGCTATATGTTTTCTGCTGCACCATTGGCATGGTTATATCTTCTTATGCCGCGTACACACGATCGGAATTCTCGTTGGTAAAAAACTCTTACGGTTTTTCCGACGGAATTCCGCTCAAGCTGTGTTGCCTACACACGATCGCACCACATTCCGACGGTCAATAACACAGCGGCATAAAACACGTTCGACAGCACTATAAAAGGGAAGTTTAATGCTTCCGAGCATGTGTGTCGAATTGTTTCCGAGCATGCGTCGGAATTTTGCGTGTCCGAATTGCATACACACGATCGGAAAATCCGATAGAAAGTTTTTCCGTCTGAAAAATTGAGAACAGGTTCTCAATTCAAAGTCCGTCGGAAATTCCGACAGAAAAAGACCGTTGGGCATACACACGGTCGGAAAATCCGATGAAAAGCTCCCATCGGACTGTTTCCATCGGAAATTCCGACCGTGTGTACACCGCATTAGTCCTCTCCATAAAATTATCAGAAATTTGTGCTTAAAGTAGAACTATAGGCAACACTTTTTTTTTTCCGGATAGAATAAGGGAGGTTTATGGCCCCTATAGGGAGGCCGGCAACGCTGGCTTACAAATCCCCCCATGCTAAAATATAAAATATACCGTAGTTACATTGGCCATACACACCTAAATAATTCTTCCACAACACTATACAGTGCGGATTGGCGAATCAGCCACTTTGGCTATTGTATTATGACAGCCACCCTACTGGCTATTAAAGTGGAAGTAAACCCCCCTATCGTTTTCAGCCAAGGAAGCTGCCATCTTTGCCTCTGTTTAATCTTCAACTGCCACAGTGCTGCACATGTGATCCGTTATGACACCAGCCATTGGATGGTTTGACTGTTTGGTTGAGAGCACAGCCAATGTGCAGTTAGCATTCACGGCATGCCTTTTTTTTTTAGACTGTTAAATCGATGGGTTTACTTCCGCTTTAAGGTGCCTGAGAAGCAGTTTGCCCAACAATTTTCCACCCAGCTCCTTTGATTTTTACATCAAAGGTAGTCAGGTGAGAGGAGGCCGATAGGGCTACCCAAAACATTCCCACACTGCCAGCTTTAGAAGTATAGTAAACCTCTCTCCAATAAGGACACAGACTGCAACAAAACACTATTTTGTAATAGAGAGGTAAAGGATTAAAATATTTTATTAGACTATTAGACCCTTGGGAGATATCTCTTTACTTCCTATCCCAGTGACCATGGGTCAGGTAAAGAGTCAAATTAATTCAAATTAATTCCCTATTATTCCTAATAAAAATGACTGGGGCAGGAGGACATATGTTGAGAACAAATTACAGGTTTCAGATATAGAGTATATATGATCCCTTATGTACGCGTTGCTCCACACCAACTTATGTTCATGTTCTTTCTGCAGGTTCTCTTATGCCCCGTACACACGAGCGGAATTTCCGTCAAAAAAATCTTGGATGGTTTTTCTGAAGGAATTCCGCTCAAGCTTTTCTTGCATACACACGGTCACACGAAAATTCTCAGAACTTTCGACCGTCAAGAACGTGATGACGTATAACACTACGACAAGTGGAGAAAATTAAGTTCAATGCTTCCGAGCATGCGTCAAATTGTTTCCGAGCATGCGTGATTTTTTGCACGTCCGAATTGCATACAGACGATTGCATTTTCGGATAGGAACTTTTCCCAACCGAAAAATAGAGAACATGCTCTCAATCTTTTGCTGGCTGGAATTCCGCCAGCAAAAGACCGATGGAGCATGCACACGGTCGCATTTTCAGACAAAAAGCTCTCATCTGAGTTTTGCTGGCGGCTTTTCTGATCGTGTGTACGGGGCATCACACATTTCCCATACGGCATATACATCTCCCATAGAGTAAAGAAAGAAAAAAAAAACTACAAGCTGCCATTTTGGTTCCTGCTATTTCCATAACGAAACAGGCTTCATAACAAGTTGCATTAAAATGAAATACTGAAATCCCTCTACAGTTATGGGGATTCTTGCATTATGCTTTTATTTTGGGTATGGTGACCCTTTAACTACCTTATATAAGATAAGCTGACATGTCTTACTGATGTCAGAATTTGTTTGTATAGTACAACTTTTGTTAAAGAGTGTCTAAACCCAAGAAATGTAATATATTGCAGCATACCAGTCCCCAGACTTGGTGGCTGCATTCGATTTCTTCTGTGAGTACAGAAAATACCCATTGGCCTTGCCAGAAATGCTGTGCCCTTGTCACTTCCTCTGAGCTGACCTGGAAGCAGAAAACAACGTTACCTTAGTTGCATAACCACTAATCTCATCACTCCTCATGTAATAGAGATGTCCAATCTGGGCATAATAGATACAGTGGAAGAGCGAGTGTATCCACTATAGAAAGTTTATTACAGGATTACCAGGTGAAAAAAAAAAACGCCCTAAAAAAAATAATTAAAAAAACAAAAACAAATGCAGCCACCTCATTTAAGGACTGGTACAATATATTAAAGCGTTTGTTACCCTAAAAAAAAAAAAATTATCTATCCTTTTAGTTTAAAGCATGTTATACAGTGCAGTGCTTGTGCTGTGTCATTTGGCCCTCTGTAACACCTGAAAAACCTGGCTGATCCTGCCTGGCTACACCCCCCCCCTGTAAACTGACCACGGTATATCATGGCTGCTGAGCCCTGACACCGTGGTCAGTTTACGTGCCTCATCCGCTGTGTTTCCTGTCCTCCTCCGTCCTCTCCCCTCCTCCTCTCCCTGCCTGTCAGCTCTGTCTAAATTGGCCCTAGTATATGATTGTGAATTAGGGACCTTAGACTGTAAGCTTCTTGAGGGCAGGGAGTGATGTGAATATACAATATATATGTAAAGTGCTGCCTAAATTGATGATAATTACCTGAAATAAATAAATGAATATCATACCTGAAAAGTACTTGACAGCTAGAAGTAACAGCTGAGTTCTCTGCTCTAAATTCTAGCATCCACCTTTGCCTAATGGAGCAGAAAAAAGAATTGTACTAAAAGGCAGTTGGTCAATAGTGATGATTTTTGGAAGTTCTAGAGCAGGGCTCTCCAAACATTCTAAACAAAGGGCCGGTTTATGGTCCTCCAAACTTCGTGATGACTGTAACCAGTGGGGGTAAACAATGCCCTGGTATTAGGTGGATGAATAGTGCCCCATCATTGATATCAGTGGGAGGAAGAGTGCCCCCTTTATTGATATCAGTGGGAGGAAGAGTGCCCCATCATTGATATCAGTGGGAGGAAGAGTGCCCAATCATTGATATCAGTGGGAGGAAGAGTGCCCAATCATTGATATCAGTGGGAGGAATAGTGCCCCATCATTGATATCAGTGGGAGGAATAGTGCCTCATCATTGATATCAGTGGGAGGAATAGTGCCCCATCATTGATATCAGTGGGAGGAATAGTGCCCCATCATTGATATCAGTGGGAGGAATAGTGCCTCATTGTTGATGTCAGTGGCAGAAACGATTCTCTACTGTTGCTGACAGGGAGGGGAATAATGCCCCAATTGTCAGACAAAATGAAACAAAGGGCTGCATCCGTCCCTCGGGCTGCAGTTTGGAGACCATTGTTCTAGAGAATAGACATAAAGGCATAATGATAAAGCAGGTGAATCAAATACTGTCATGTTAAACATATGTACCTGCAATCAATGTCACATTCACTGCTTTAATATTATGCCCTTTAGTGTACTGAGCAAAAGATAAGTCTTAGGCCTCTTTCACACAGGCGTACCAAAGCATACATCTGTATGAAGGACCATGTTTGCCCGTACGGGATGCACAGGTGTTCCATGTATCCACGTGCAGTCAGTCCCATTCATGTCTATTGGGATGAACCAACTGTATAGACATAACTACTACTCCCAATTTGACATTCCTGTTGGTACGGGTGTGGGTCCCCCAACTGACACTGTCTGCATTCAGTGACATGCACAATCCTGCACCAACATAGATGTCAAATTGGGAGTAGCGGTTGTGTCTGTGCAACTGCTGAATCCTAACAGCCAGTCCCTGTTCGTGGATGCATAAAATATCCGGGCAACCCATGTGGGCTGACCCTTTGCACAGATGTACACTTAAATAGCCCATTTGAATGAGGTCTTAGGACAAGGGTGCTCAACCTGTTGGAAGAGTGAGGGCCACTTAAAAGAGAAATAAGGGATTTTATTTTTTTCAGTTTCATACTTACCTTGGTAGCATCGGTCCCCCGGCGACTCTACACTGAGAACTGAGCCATTGAAAACCACCGATGGCTTGGTTCTCACAGCTCCCCGAGCAGAGGGCTGCTGACTGTCAGTCACAGCTCTCTGCTCTGCTCCTCCATGCTCACTAGAGCGCTGAGATGTGGAGGGGCGGGGGCGTCTGAGGCTGAGACGGGTGTCAGTCCAGGCACATTGTCGGGATGACGCAGTGCCTTGACTGATTTCTGTGACGTCAGCAGAAAGCGGACTTCAAACCGCTCTCTGCTGAAAACAGGTAACAGGAGTGAAAAACGAAACAAGCTTTGGCTATCTCCTTTAAGTGATTTGGTAACAGGTAGGTGGCCAGTGGCCACAATGAAATAAAATGGTTCAGAATTTAATTTTTTTTTTGAATAGCATAATGAAGATTTAAACAACAATCAGGATCATCATTTTCCATGCGATCAATCCCTGTTGGATGTTTGTTGGATGTTTATGCGGGTGTTGTGCACTTTCTCAAAGCGCACCAAACCCACAGCATATAATAGACATGGGAGCCGTCAAAAAATTTGTTTTGTTTCGTTCCGTTCCGTATAAAAAAAAAAAAAAATCGTAATTTGTATTTCGTGCACGAAATTGAATTCGGATTCGTACGAAATACGAATTTCGTACGAATCATTACGAATAGTTAATATCGTTACGAATCTTTGCGGATCGTTATGAATCGTTACGAATATCGACCCTCTACGAATAATGACGAATTATCCGAAAACATATTAACGTTACATAACACAAGTCTATTGTCTATTGTTCACCAATCACTCAGAGGAAGTACGAAATACGAAATTTCATTTACGAATACAAAATTTCGTACTTCCTCTGAGTGCTTGGTGAACAATAGACTTGTGTTATGTAACGTTAATACGTTTTCGGATAATTCGTTATTATTCGTAGAGTGTCGATATTCGTTATACTGAATCTCGAAATTCATTCGAATCATTCGTTATATCCGCTATAATTTCTTTCATATTAGTTGAAATTCGTCATTTGGTAGTTTGGATTCGGATAATTTGGATCCGAAATTCGTAAACGAAATTTCGTATTTCGTACAGAATTCGTAATCGTAAAAATTCGTAAATGAACAATTTGTACGAATTTCTGATTCGTACAAAACTAATCGCACATGTGTAGCATATAATAGAAGTCTATGGCTCAGTGCAGCTAAACAGCAGAAAAGTCGCAGGAGCACTGGGCTGCACCCGCGGATCAGTGCTAACCCTTTTATAGGTACTAATATGCCCATTGCAAAAGCCGTTATTACACTGATATTCTTTTCTTCTTGCAGCTGCTATTGGCATCACTCTTCAGGCTGCTAGAAAGGATTAGAAGTGGGGTGCACTTGGTATCACTCTGCCTGGGACAGGAGGCGGAGCTTCAGAGGAAGCATCAGCTTTTAGGATCTGGTACACCCTGTGCTATATCATCATCCCTGTCAGTGGAGGCTGCTGAGAGGTAATGAGGTACAGCGGGGGCAGACTGAGGTAAGTAAGGAGGAGGAACAGATTTGCGCCCCTTTTGTGTGGCTTTCAGGTGCTCTTGCCAATGGGCTGAGTGGTGGAAGGTTAAATGCCTTGTCAAGCATGTAGTTCCCAAATGGCTTGTGTTTTTGCCATGCTTGATGTGTTTGAGACAAAGTTTCCAAATTGCAACAGTGCGATCAGCTGCACATGTGCTAAAAAAGGCCCAGACAGATGAGCTGTGGGAAGTGGGCTGGAAGATAACAGCTCCACAATGTGATGGAATAGGGTGGCTGCTCTCTACTCTTCCATGATGGCTGCATCGTTGGGGTTGTGCCTCACCCTGACTTTCCTCCTCTGCTCAATCTGGCACCCAAGTCTCAGTAACCTTATCATCTCCTCCATCCTTATTACCACTGGAGACAACTTGGCAATCCGCTGTGGCTGGGGGAACATGACTGCCAATTTGTGTACCAGTGTTCTCCCCTCTCTGTAGGCTCATGTTCCTGCCTTCCTCAATCCCAGAAACAACATCTGAATCAAGTAATGGCTGTGCATCGTCAAGGAGCAAATGGCTGATACTGTGTTCAAAAAACTCAGCTGACTTATCCATGCCTGATGCTGGGGCTATGGCAGAAATAGCTGTGGACAAGGAGGCAGGTTTTGCCACTCTGGCTGCTGCAGTGGACTGCGCACTAGTCTCTGCTTGGGTGACAGAGGATGAGGAGGATGGGGATAGTTTAATAAGCCAGTCCACCACCTCCTCTGTATGCTGTGGCTGGATAGCATGGGTAACATCACTAAGCAGAGAAAATTATGCCCTGCCTGAGGACTGACCACATCCACCTTTGCCTGTGGACACATAAGCTGCTGGCCCCCTCACAGTGCCATGGGAACGTCTGCCTCTCCTTATTGTCTTCAAAGACATGATGGGGGGGGGGGGGTTGCTTATTAACAAAATGTAACAAAGAAGTGGAAATGTGTACGTGGATGCATTTTAATCAATAGAAAGTGGTGTTTCGTGCACTTTAACTTGAGTACTCACTACACAGACACACTCCACTGATACACAATAATATACTGCAGTAAAACTGCACTGACGCACTGCAATATACTGCGTCAAACTTGCAGTAACGCACAGAAATATACTGCGTTAAATGTACAGTAACGCACTGAACTATACTGCAATAAACGGAAGGTAATGCACTGAAATATATGTCGTTAAACTTGCAGTAACGCACTAAAATATACTACGTTAACCGTGCACTAAAGCACAGAAATGTACTGCGTTAAACGGCACGTAACATACTGAAATATACGGCATTAAACTTGCAGCAACACACTGAACTATACTGCGTTAAACGCAGGGTAACGTACTGAAATATATGATTTAAACTTGCAGTAACGCACAGAAATATACTGCGTTAAATGTACAGTAACGCACTGAACTATACTGCAATAAACTGAAGGTAATGCACTGAAATATATGTAGTTAAACTTGCAGTAACGCACTAAAATATACTACGTTAACCGTGCACTAAAGCACAGAAATGTACTGCGTTAAACGGCACGTAACATACTGAAATATACGGCATTAAACTTGCAGCAACACACTGAACTATACTGCGTTAAACGCAGGGTAACGTACAGAAATATACGATTTAAACTTGCAGTACGCACTGAAATATACTGCGTTAAATGGAAGGTGACACACTGAAATATATAACGCACTGAAATATACTGCGTTATACATGCACTAATGCACAGAAAATTACAGCGTTAAACTTGCAGTAATGCACTGAAATAAACTGCGTTAAACTTCACGTAACGCACTGAAATATACTGTGTTAAGCGGTGACTACACTCACACTGACTGAACTATCCCTAGATTCACACTAATGGAAAGAAGAATGATGGTCACTACACTCACACTGACTGAACTATCCCTGTATTCACACTAAACAGATATTATACACTAACAATAGAATCACAATAGCACACTATCTGTCTAGTAGCACTGAACAGAGCCCTGTTCTATCTCTCTCCATGCCGATATCACACAAAAAATGGCCGCTATTGAAAGAATACTTTTATGGGGCGGGACTAAGAGCAATGAGTCATCATGACAGTGTCCAATCATGGCTCTAAAAGTGCTGTGTGCCCTGATTGGGCAAAGCTTTCATTGCTTAATCCAATCAGGGCTTTCAATGCCCTGTGCGGCGGCGCAGTGTAATGTGGTCATGCTCAGGCCGAACCGTTCGCCCATCCCTACCGACTATTAACAGATTACCTATGAACACACAGCAGAACTCAGTAAGTAGAGAAACAACACTACAGTACTTCATCAGACTTGGCATACTTAGGGAAAAAAATAAAGATAGAGTTTAGGGATAGATAGATGTCAGATAGATGTCAGAGATTTTTATGCTCCTTGCCCAACCCAGAAAGAAACATTTTGGAAGCCCTCAAGACATTTATTGGTAGCAGATGAATGTTAAACAACCAATCGCCATTTTTTTTTTCTCTAAAAAAAAAAAAAAAAGATTTACCAAGCAGTCTACTTCCGTTATTCGAACAAATAAAGAAATGAACAATTAATTTTTACTGCACAGGTATTCTGCAACAACAGGATAATAATAATGACAGTGGCTTAGTGACGAGTGCTGACTTGCAGCTGTAGAGTCCTCAGTTCAAGTCCCAACGAGGTCATTTCCTGCCTGGAGTTTGCATGTTCTCCATATTTTTTTAAGTTTTCGTATCACACTCCAAAGACATGTTGGTAGGTTAATTGGCTCCTGTCCAAATTAGTCCTCTTTTGTGAGATAGGGATGAGCCGAACACCCCCGGGTTCGGTTCGCACCAGAACCTTCGAACGGACCGAACCAGAACCTTCGAACGGACCGAAAGTTCGCGCAAATTTTCGAACCCTATTCGTTATAATGGACGCGAACGTTCGAAATCAAAATTGCTAATTACAACGGCCAATATGCATGTTAATGTCATAAAACAGGTTTGGGGACCCGGGTCCTGCCCCAGGGGACATATATCAATGCAAAAAGAACTTTTAAAAACCAACGTTTTTTCGGGAGCAGTCATTTTAATGATGCATAAAGTGAAAAAAAAAAAGTGAAATTTTCCTTTAAATATCGTACCTGGGGGGAGTCTAAAGTATGCCTGTGAAGTGGCATGTGTTTCCCGTGTTTAGAACTGTCCTTGCACAAAATGACATTTGTAAAGGAAAAAAAGAAGCCATTTAAAACCACTTGCGGCTTTAATGTCATGTCTTGTCCTGGCCGCCATATGGCTGAAAATCCTTGAGAAAAATGGCATGGCTACCCCATCACCCCCCCCCCCCCCCCACCCCAGCCCCTTTGGGTCTTGTATGGATATTAAGGGGGACCCCGCACCCAAAATAAAACCCTATACCTACAACCCTATATACTCTGAACAGCACTATATAGGTGGTGCAAACAAGACACGGACTGTAGGTTTGTTCTTAAGTAGAATCTGAACAGGTACATTATGAAGTGTAGCTCCATCCCAAAAAAAATCTATTTTTAAGCTTTTTGGAGAACATAGGGAGGGGTTATCACCCCTGTAACATTTGCTGTCTTTGCACATCTGTTCAGAACATGTCACCTCACTTTCCGTCCCAATGACAAATGTTTTTAGAAAAGTGGGGTTTTAATTGAAACAAGGATTGGTGATAAAGCATCAGTAGAGAGGAGATACCTTTTTCCCAAATTAAATCTAACAGGATAGAATTTCCCTTCCTAGGGGTAGATTTCCTCTCACTTCCTGTTTTCTCTTTCCGTTTGCAAGTAGGAGTCGTTTGTAAGTTGGATGTTTGAAAGTAGGGGCCTGCCGTATATACTCTTCAGAAATTTGCCCTATTAGATGTTGGTGTAGCCACAAGACTGGTGGGCACAGGAATGGGCCCTGCTGTGAGTTAATAGATCAAGATTTGTACTTGCATGCACCTGTTGAACCGGGCAGAAAAATTGGGCCTTTGGTGGTGGTGGTGGTGGTGGTGGACGGTGTTGCCACAAGACTGTAAGCCCTCACAGTTACTCTTGGTGGGTGCAGGAATGGGCCCTGCTGTGAGTTATTAGATCAAGATTTGTAATTGCATGCACCTGTTGAACAGGGCAGAAAAATTGGGCCTTGGTGGTGGTGGTGGACGGTGTTGCCACAAGACTGTAAGCCCTCACAGTTACTCTTGGTGGGTGCAGGAATGGGCCCTGCTGTGAGTTATTAGATCAAGATTTGTAATTGCATGCACCTGTTGAACAGGGCAGAAAAATTGGGCCTTTGGTGGTGGTGGACGGTGTTGCCACAAGACTGTAAGCCCTCACAGTTACTCTTGGTGGGTGCAGGAATGGGCCCTGCTGTGAGTTATTAGATCAAGATTTGTAATTGCATGCACCTGTTGAACAGGGCAGAAAAATTGGGCCTTTGGCGGTGGTGGTGGTGGTGGATGGTGTTGCCACAAGACTGTAGGCCCTCATAGTTACTCTTGGTGGGCGCAGGAATGGGCCCTGCTGTGAACTATTAGATCAAGATTTGTAATTACACGCCCCTGTTAAACAGGGGCTGAAAAATTGTGCCTTAGGCATTGGTGCTGGTGCCACAACACTGCAACCCCTCACAGATACTGTACTCTTAGCACAGCAATGAGACCTGTTGCAAAGCATTGCCTAAAAATTGTAATTACACGCCCCAACAGGGGCTGAAAAATTGTGCCTTAGGCACTGGTGCTGGTGCCACAACACTGCAACCCCTGACAGATACTGTACTTGGAGCACAGCAGTCACACCTGTTGCGAAGCATCTTTTTAAAAAATTGTAATTACACGCCCCTGTTATACAGGGGCGGAAAAATTGTGCCTTAGGCACTGGTGCTGGTGCCACAACACTGCAACCCCTCACAGATACTGTACTCTGAGCACAGCAATGAGACCTGTTGCAAAGCATTGCCTAAAAATTGTAATTACACGCCCCAACAGGGGCTGAAAAATTGTGCCTTAGGCACTGGTGCTGGTGCCACAACACTGCAACCCCTCACAGTTACTGTACTTGGAACACAGCAGTCACACCTGTTGGGAAGCATCTTTTAAAAAAATTGTAATTACACGCCCCTGTTATACAGGGGCTGAAAATTGTGCCTTAGGCACTGGTGCTGGTGCCACAACACTGCAACCCCTCACAGATACTGTACTCTGAGCACAGCAATGAGACCTGTTGCAAAGCATTGCCTAAAAATTGTAATTACACGCCCCAACAGGGGCTGAAAAATTGTGCCTTAGGCACTGGGTGCTGGTGCCACAACACTGCAACCCCTCACAGATACTGTACTTGGAGCACAGCAGTCACACCTGTTGCGAAGCATTTTCAGGGGCTGAAAAATTGTGCCTTAGGCACTGGTGTGGTGGCATGGATCATTGAGGAGGAGGAAGAGGATAGTCAGTGAACATAACAGGACAGTCACTCAGCATCAGCATAGGCAGTCTTGAAGGGATGTGACATTATAAATTATTCCGTTATATCCGCTTCAGGTGCCTGGTAGCTGGTGGTGATCCAAGACTGATTCATTTTTATGAAGGTCAGTCGATCAACCGAGTCGGTGGACAGGCGCACCCTATAATCGGTGACAAATCCTCCAGCAGCACTGAATGTGCGTTCGGAAAGAACGCTGGATGCAGGACAGGCCAGTAGCTCAATTGCATACTGTGCAAGCTCTGGCCAGTGATCCATCCTCAGGACCCAGTAAGCCAGAGGATTTTCGGTGGGAAAGGTGTCCAAGTCTGACCTTGCCCCTAGGTATTCCTGCACCATGTATATCAGACGCTGGCGATGGTTGCTGGAACCGATCATACCTTGGGGCTGCGGACTAAAAAATTGTCTGAACGCATCGGTCAGACGTCCACCTTCCCCACCGCTCCTTCTGCTACTGACCGAAGCCTCAGCAACTCGTCATCCAGGACCAGGAGTTTGTAACCTCCCAGTTTCTGGGAACGCGTTGCACAGACCTTTCTGCTCCCTCTGCAACGGCAAGATAAGGTCCGCAACCTTACCCTTGTACCGTGGATCAAGGAGAGTGGCCAGCCAGTAATGGTCCCTCTCCTTGATCCGAAGAACACGAGGATCCTTCCGCAGGCTTTGCAGGATCAGGGAGGCCATGCAGCGTAGGTTAGCTGAGGCATTCGGTCCGGAGTCTTCTGGGTCACTGAGGATGACATGATCGCCAGCCACCTCCTCCCAGCCACGTACAAGTCCACTGGTTTGTTGGGACTGTACATCATCCCTAAAAGACTGCTGCTGCTGATGCTGAGTGCCAGGCTCCACCTCCATGCTCACACAATCCTCCTCCTCCTCCTCCTCCTCCTCATCCTCTTCCTGTGTGATGGGTGGGACAGAAGGAACACTGTCTGGATGAAGGGGGCCTTGAGAGGCAAGGAAGTCCTCCTTTTCCTGCCTCTGTTCTGCCTCAAGTGCCCTGTCCATTATCCCACGCAGCGTATGCTCCAACAGGTGGACAAGAGGTACAGTGTCCCTGATGCATGCACTGTCACTGCTCACCATCCTCGTGGCCTCCTCAAATGGTGAGAGGACAGTGCATGCATCCCTGATCATGCTCCACTGGCGTGGGGAAAAAAAGCCAAGCTCCCCTGACCCTGTCCTGGTGCCGTAGTCGCAAAGGTACTCATTGATGGCCCTCTGCTGCGTGTGCAGTCGCTGCAGCATGGCCAACGTTGAGTTCCACCTGGTGGGCATGTCACATATTAGGCGGTTCTTGGGCAGGTTCAGCTCCTTTTGCAGCTCCGTCAGCCGAGCACTGGCATTATAAGATCGGCGGAAATGCACACAGACTTTCCTGGCCTGCCTCAGGACATCCTGTAAGCCTGGGTACCTGCCCAAGAACCGCTGCACCACCAGGTTGAGGACGTGAGCCATACAGGGCACATGGGTGAGCTGCCCCTGTCGCAGGGCGGAGAGGAGGTTGGTGCCATTGTCAGAAACGACCATTCCTGGCTTAAGCTGGCGTGGCGTCAACCACCTCTCGGCCTGCCCCTGCAGAGCTGCCAGAACCTCTGGCCGAGAGTGGCTCCTGTCCCCCAAACACACCAGCGCAAGCACGGCATGGCATCTTTTTGCCTGCGTGCTCGCATAGCCCCTTGTACACCTACGGAGCACCGCTGGTTCCGAGGACAGAGCACTGGAGGAAGAAGAAGAGAGAGGAGGGGGTGGAGGAGAGAGGTGTGTCACAACCAGTAGTAGCATTTTGGAGGCGTGGTAGCGGAACAACCTCCAACACTACTGCACCTTGTCCTGCATCCCTCCCAGCTGCCAATAGAGTGACCCAATGGGCCGTGAAAGAAAGATAACGTCCCTGTCCATGCCTGCTGGACCATGAGTCAGCGGTAATATGCAGCTTACCGCTGACCGCCCTGTCCAGCGAGGCATGGACATTGCCTTCCACATGCCGGTAGAGAGACGGAATCGCCTTCTGTGAGAAAAAGTGGCGTTTGGGAACCTGCCACTGAGGAACCGCACATTGAACAAACTCACGGAAGGGGGCCGAGTCTACCAACTGAAAGGGCAGCAGTTGAAGTGCTAGCAATTTAGCCAAGCTAGCATTCAACCGCTGGGCATGTGGATGGCTGGGAGTATACTTCTTTCGACGGTCTAGCAGCTGGGGCAGGGAAATTTGCCTGCTACAATCGGACGTCGGTGTACTGCAAGTACTTGGTTGTGACACACCTAATTCTACACCTTCAGTCCTCTCAGAGCAGCTTTCAGAGAGGACTGAAGATATAGTGGGGATGGAGATCCCAGCTGATGAGGAGCAAGGAGAGGTCCGCTTTGTTCTTTGGTGTGGGTCTTTTATGTGTGCTTGCCAACGAGCTGCATGGCAGGTCGACATATGTCTGCTCATGCTTGTGGTGCCCAAGCGGCTGATGTTTTGGCCACGCGAGATACGCTTGAGACAAATATTGCAAATAGCAGTGGTGCGATCTGATGCACTCGTCTCAAAAAAGGCCCACACCAAAGAACTTTTGTGATAACGTGCAGAGGCAGCGCCCTGCACAGGCGGAGCTCTGCGGTGTGGTACAGTTGCTGTGCTGGCCTCTAGCTGGCCTCCAGGGGGCATCCTGCCCCGTTGGACATGTGACGCCGCATCCTCCTCCACCTCCTCCTCCTCCTCCTCCTCTCTCCCTTCAGGCACCCACGTGGAGTCAGTGACCTCATCATCCCCTCCCTCTTCACCACTAGAGCAAACCTGGCAGTAAGCTGCAGCTGGTGGAACAGTACTGCCAGATTGCTGTCCTTCAGCATCCCCTCTCTCTGCGCGCACACTACTGACTTCCTCAAGCTGGGTATCATCATCCGAGCCTTCGAATCGTTGGGCATCCTCCTGGAGCATGTACCCAACACTGTGCTCAAACAGTTCGGGGGACTCCTCAGGAGGACATGGTGGGTCTAGGGAAGGGGTGGCTGATGATGCCATTGAGTACGCGTTGGCAGCTGCTCTGCCAGTACCCTGAGCCTGGGTGAGAGAGGATGAGGAGGATGAGGAGGGCTTGGTCATCCATTCTACCAAGCCTTCAGCATGATGCGGCTCCACATGTCCAGCTGCCGAAAACAAAGACAAGCGTGTCCCATGGCCACGTGCTGATGACGATGCACGACCACGTCCACGGCCAGCACTGTTGTCTCTAGAAACAGAGCCTGCCTGCCCTGTGTTCTTGCCTCTGCACGCTCTGCCTCTCCTTGGCGGTCTTCCAGCCATTGTAGTCGGTAGTGTATATAGTATAAAAAATAGAGCTCCTATGTGTGCTCACAACACACTGTAGGTCCTATGGGTGCTGACACTAACACACTATAGGTACTATGTGTGCTGCTGACAAGAAAATATAGGAGCTCTGTTTGCTGCCACTAACACACTAGAAGTCCTATGGGTGCTGCTGAGAAGAAAATATAGGAGCTCTGTGTGATGCCACTAACACACTAGAAGTCCTATGGGTGCTTCTGGGAAGAAAATATAGGAGCTCTGTGTGATGCCACTAACACACTAGAAGTCCTATGGGTGCTTCTGGAAGAAAATATAGGACCCACTAATCATGGGGTACTTTGTCACTAGAAGTCCTATGGGTGCTTCTGGAAGAAAATATAGCAGCTATGTGTGATGCCACTAACACACCAGATTTCCTATGGGTGCTTCTTTGAAAATGTCTGTCTAGGTGCTTTTAAATAGCCTTGCTGGAGGTAAATGTAGGAGCTCTGTGTGATGCCGCTAACACACTAGAAGTTCTATGGGTGCTTCTGGGAAGAAAATATCGGAGCTCTGTGTGATGCCACTAACACACTAGAAGTCCTATGGGTGCTTCTGGGAAGAAAATATAGGAGCTCTGTGTGATGCCACTAACACACTAGAAGTCCTATGGGTGCTTCTGGGAAGAAAATATAGGAGCTCTGTGTGATGCCACTAACACACTAGAAGTCCTATGGGTGCTTCTGGGAAGAAAATATCGGAGCTCTGTGTGATGCCACTAACACACTAGAAGTCCTATGGGTGCTTCTGGAAGAAAATATAGGAGCTCTGTTTGCTGCCACTAACACACTAGAAGTCCTATGGGTGCTGTTGGGGTGCAATGCTGTGCTAACAGCACTGCGGTTGGTACTACTGCAATACTGTACTAACAGTAAGCACGCACCAGACTAATCCCCAGCAGCAGCTAATAACACACTAACTGTGCAATCAGCAGCAATGAACGATCAATGACTTAGGTAGCAATGGTTTAGCAAAGAAGCAGCCAATGGTTTAGCAAAGAAGAGCAAATCTTTCTGTAGCAATGAATCAAGCAAAGACAGAATCAGCAGACTGATCTCTCCTAAAGCCGGAACTCATGTGACCGGCGCCGACGGCGTGGCGGCCTTTTAAATGGTGGGGCGTGTACTAAAGCCCCTGAGCTTTAATTGGCTACAGGCGTCCTGCCTGTAGCCAATTATTGCTCTCCGAGTTTCCGGCGCTGTGATTGGCCAAGCATGCGGGGTCACAGTGCATGCTTGGCCAATCATCAGCCAGCAATGCACTGCGCCGGCCGCGCCGGCCGCAATGCATTGCGGGGCCGCTCGCATCACACGAATGTGATGCGAACGGCCCAAATAGTTCTGGGCTCGCCGAGCGAGCGAACGCCCGGTGCTCGATGCGAACGTGGGTTCGAATCGAGCACCGCGCCCCTCCAGCTGTTTTGAAACAGTCCCATGAGACGTTGCAAGACCCTGAAAATCACAGGCAGGACTCCTAGAGGCAGAGTCATGTTGGGATTTGTAGTTTCACCACAGCTGGAGGGCCGAGGTTGCCTACCCCTGCCCTAGCCCATCAATGAAAGATCTGCATTATAGCATCAGCAATATATCTCAAAGAATGATTGGTTGTACAAGACGCAGGAGGGAATGGATGGAAATCACTATGCAGAGTTAGTGGCAGAAGGCTTGAATAAACAGAATGACACACAGACAGGGAAGTCCTATAATCCATGTCTACACGCTCTCTAGGCCAGGGTTCCTGTTACAGCAGAAGCAAATGTCTTTCATCTTGTTCCACTTCCTCTTCTGCTTGTGTAATTAGTGGTCTTTGATCGCCAAGGTGTCCAGTCATGTGGAAGAAATGCAAAAGCATCAGTGCTTTCCACTTATTTATTCTTTATTACTTATATTAACATTCTTAGTTGAATTCTTATGTAGAAGTCCTAGCATTCAAGTGGACCAACATGTTGTGCTTTACGATATATTAGCAAACGTATTCCCAATAATTGAACAGAGTGGCATTTGGGAATCCAAGTACAGTAATTATTATTGTTATTATAATACAGGATTTATATAGCACAGTTTGTGCAGTACTTTACAAATTGGACAGAGACAGTACAGTTACAATACAATTCAATACAAGAGGGATCCTGCTCATTAGAGCTTGCAATCTGAAAAGGAGGGTCAAATGGTACAAACGGTAACAACTGTTAGCGATGAGCTGATGGAGAAAGTAAAGTGTATTAGTTAGAGGTAGGAAAGGTCTAATGCCCCGTACACACGGTCGGAAAATCCGACCACAAAATCCATCGGATTTTTTCCGACGGATTTTGTCCGACACTGGTGTTGCATACACACGGTCGGACAAAGTTGTCGGAAAATCCGATCATTCTGAACGTGGTGACGTTTGTTGCCTACGACGGGACTACGTAGAGACTAGTAGCCAATAGCTTTGGTCTTGTAATGTGATCTGAGCATGCGTGGCACTTTGTCCGTCGGAATTCGCTACACACGATCGGAAAAAGTCTGATAGGACTTTGTTGTCGGAAAATTTGAGAGCAGGAGATAAAACTTTGTCCGTCGGAAAATCCGACGGAAAAAGTCCGGTGGAGCCTACACACGGTCGGAATTTCTGACAACATTGTCTGATAGGACATTTTCCGTCGGAAAATACGACCGTGTGTACGGGGCATAAAGGTTGACAGACTAGAAGATAGTTGGACATATTAGGGTAAGGTGTTCGAGAGGATAGGAGATGTTCTGGAGAAGTCCTAGAGGTGAGCATGGGAGAAGGTGACAAGGGAGTAGAGAGGAGGAGGTATTGGGAGGAGCAAAGTAAATGATTTGGTTGGTATTTTGAAACTTGATTGGTGATGTAGTTGGGGGCTGAGTTGTGGATTGCTTTGTATTAGTTGTATTTCTTTATTAAGTTTTTGTATTTATTTATTGTGTTACCCTGGGGGCATGCTGGGCCAACAATGTCACAAGGGGGAGGCCATGCAGTGCACAGAGTGGCCCCGAACCTGCTCTTCTGGTGTCCCCCTGGCAGCTCTCGCGGCTCCTCCCTGCATCAGATAACCCCCTAGGGGAAGCGCTTCCCAAGGGGGTTACCTTGCGCTCCTGTGTCCAGAATTTGGCGTCCATAGCCGCCGAAAGTATGACTCGGCCCTGCCCCCCGAAGTCTGCGTCATTGGATTTGATAGACAGCCGCGGGAGCTAATGGGTGCGCTGCTATCAATCTATCCAATCAAGAATCGAGAACCCTGGGCAGAGAGACAGCGCGTCCCCGTGGGCCAAGTTCCAGGGCTCAGGTAAGTAAAATGGAGGGCTGGGGGGGGGGGGGGTCACTGCCTGGTAGGATGCATTAATGTGAAAAAACACAAAGGTTTACAACCCCTTTAAGAACTGGCAGACGGCGGAGCTCCTTTTTTTCGGGTCGGCGATGGCGGCGGGCGTCGTGATTAATTATGGATCTACATCGTGGGACATTGTTTTTTAAATAAAGGAGTGGGGGTACTATGTATCCCATTCACATTGGCCGGTGGTTGTGGGGAAGAGGCCCTTGTCCCCATCAACATGGGAACAAGGTGCTTTGGGGGGGCAGAGCCCCCTGCCCCAAAGCACCTCCACATGTTGAGGGCATGTGACCTGGTATGGTTCAGGAGGGGAGGAGCTCACTCGCCCCCTCCCTTTCCTGTTTCCTGACCTGCCAGGCTGCATGATTGGATAAGGGTCTAGTATGGATTTTGGGGGGGGCACACCATTTAAAAAAAAAATGTGGGCGTGGGGTTTCCCTCAAAATCCATACCAGACCCAAAAGTCCTGATATGGATTAGGAGGGGACCCCACACATTATTGCAATAAGGAGCTAAAACATTATTGCAATAAGGAGCTACTGGAGTAAGCATGCTGTCTATGTTATATTTGTATTATAAGTTTAAAGCTGAACTCTGTGCAAACAGCTAAATAAACAGATTAAATACACATACTGTATGGGAGCCGTTTTACCTGCCAAAGGATTTGTATTTTTGCCTATCCAGTTCTTGTACACAGCCTTCCCATACAGAACAGACTGAAGGCAGGAGACCTGATTTTTTTCTTGTCCTTGTCCTTCAAGGTCTTGTCCTTCACCCAGCGTGTGAATGGACAGTAAAAAAAAAAAAAAAGAAGCAGCAGGGGGATAAGGCCATCTCTCTCTCATATCATATCACCATGTTAATTGGTAGCAAATGAGCACTGGGAGGCAACTGATTTGGGTCCTTGCTTCTCCCTCTCCAAATCTGAGCTCTGCTACACTGGGCATTGCAAGAGTCAAATTCAGGTACTACTTACACAGAATTTTTAAGTTTAACACATTGGGCAAAATCGAATAACCATTGCCCAGTATCCTACTTGTTAAAATTCCTACTCCAGCCTTTGCAGTTTACAGCTTTCAGTGTTGCTGACACCTGCTCTCTCCTCACTGCTTTCCTGAACTTCTGGTGGATGGTACAGTCTCAAGCCAGTCTGTTAGCTTGGAGAAGGTAGGGGGAAGGAGGCGGGAGGGGCAGGAGAGTGCCTTTTCATCCTAGGCTATGGGCTGTGTGTTTCTATTGACATTTATACAGTGCAGGGAGACACAACTCTAGTCCCTGTGTGCAAGAGTGGCTCCATAGGATGCTGCAAGAGAAAGGAGCCACCCTAAAATGGGAAATCTGAGGTAATGACCATGACACCATTTACAACTGGAACATAGGCAAGGATTAAACAATGAATAATGTGATGTAATCAGCTGTCGAAAGTGCTAAAAATACTGAGGGTTTACTTTCACTTTATTGATGTATTAATAAAGACAGAGCTGCATCAATATGACTTTTTGTATCTGCCTTGGGTTCATCTTTAACTGTAGGACCATCCAATTAAAGTAAGGAGAGACTGATTCATCTCTAAGCTCGGCTTCACACCTATGCGAATTAGATGTGCGTTTCCCCGCATCTAATTCGCATAGTAGGAGAATGTGACTGGCTCCCTATGGAGCCGGTTCACATATCTCCGGGGCGGCTGCGGAGCGCACTACACAAAAACGCTGTGCGCCTTTGGCTCAGTTTCAGGGCCAAATTCAGGCATAGAATCGGCCCTGATTCGTCCCTGAAATGGGAGAACAGGGACGCACAGCGCACCTGTGCGATCCGCAGCGGGTTATAGTGCGAACCCGGGCTAAGGCTACTTTTACACTGTGGCGCTTTGCAGGCGATATATCGCTAAAAATAACGCCTGCAAAGCACCCTGAAAGAGCCGCTCAATTCACTCCAATGTGAAAGCCCTGAGGGCACTGGAGCGGTGCGCTTGCAGGACGGTCAAAAAAGTCCTGCAAGCTGAATCTTTGCAGCGCTATAGGAGCGGTGTATTCACCGCTCCTAAAGTGCCCATTCCCATTGAAACAATGGGGCAGCGCCACAAAGCCACTTTTTCGGACGCTAGCGGGCGAATATCGCCTCTAAAATGACAGTAAAGCGGCGATAAATATAGTGTCGCTTTACTGCCGACGCCCGCCTGCCCCAGTCTGAAAGTAGCCTAACTGTAGGACCATCCAATGAAAGTAAGAAGAGACTGCTCTACATATTGTGCACACCTTTTTTGTTGAATTTAGACACAATGGGGTTGATTTTCTAAAAACAAATAAGCTCTTCACTATGCAAGGGAAGTTGCTCATTGCGAAGGAATTTTCCCAAAAGCTCACTGAATGTGATGAAATTTCACGTTACAAAAGAATACACAATCACTTTCAGGGAAGTTAAAACGGCATTTTTGTTTGCATATCATTGGATAATGGCTGTAAGCAGAGCTTCCCCTCATTTACTAAGCGTGGAAAATTTCCTTGCTAAAGCCTAGTACACATGGGCCGAATGTCGGGCAGCATTGGCCATTTCAATAAAATCCAGCCAACATTTGGCCCATGTGTACGACAGCCGGTCCGACAGAACCCAGCCGTACGATTGGTTTCTATGAAAAGCTGCACCAGATTTTGCACTCTACGGTTTTAGTAAATCAACTTCACAGCCTGCATGACCGTAATGGAAATTCGCGGACCGATGTAAAAATCATGGATTTCACACACTGTCCATGAATTTACTGACAGTTGGCAACCCAGTCCCCAACATGGACACAGAAAGCAGTATTTCTAGAGATTCTAAGCTTCCCCAATTCTATCCAAAATGTAGTAAAAGTTTGTGCAAGCATAAAACATTTTAACTTGAGTAAACAATAATCCGCAAGACAGACAACGTTTCCTTTACAGACGGTATGGCCGACTGATCCCAGAAAGTTGACGTGGTGGCACAGCGGAGCCCACAAATCTTGCTATGAGGAATTAATCAAAACCTGTGGAGCCCATGAATGGGTGCAGTCTGTCTTTCTGGTTGAAGAAGAACATTCTGTGGTTGGCTTTGTTTGGTGCGCTGTATAACACACAATAGATTGGAATCCATACTTGACAAACCAGAGATGCAAATACATTTCATTATATCAATAGAAACCAGCAGAGCAGAGACATTTGCTGCAGGGGGAATGAAACTGAAGTTTTGTCAACTCAAGTCAACTAAATCCAGTGATCTCAAGAATTTGGCTCTATATATGAATCCATTGCAGTCTAGACCGGGCTCTAAGGCTGCATTCACACCTGAGCGTTTTGTCGCCTGAAGCCTGAAGCTAGAGGGGAAAAAATACATTATTCTCTATGGAGATGGTTCACATCTCCACTCCAAAACGCCTGAAGCCTAAACAAGTTCCGGACCCTTTTTTGTCGCTCGAATGGGGCAGATTTTGGCGTTTTTCTTCTTTTTACATTGGTGACCTTTTGCTCTATACAAAATCGCGTCAAAACGCGGTAAAAAATGCAGCGAATCGCGGTTAAAAACATTGCAAAAACGTTGCAATTCGCGTGATTTTCTGCCTGAAAACGCAACGCTCATGGGTGAATGCAGCCTAATGCATGCAGGGTCACTAGCCACTTGCCCTCTTGAAGTATTACCCCCCCTCATGACCAGGCAAATTTTGCGATATGGTATACTGTTACTTTAACTGACAATTGCGCAGTCATGCGACGCTGTACCAAAATAAAATGTATGTGCGTTTTTTCCCACAAGTAGAGCTTTCTTTTGGTGATATTTGATCACCTCTGCGGTTTTTATTTTTTGCGCTATTAAACCTAAAAAAGACAATTTTGAAAAAAATATATATTTTCTTTACTTTCTGCTACAAAACATACCCAATCATTTTTTTAAAAAAAAATCTAATTTCTTCATCAGTTTATGCCAATATGTTTTCTACTACATATTTTTGGTAAAAAAAAATCCCAATAAGCATATATTGATTGGTTTGCGCAAAAGTTATAGCATCTACAAACTATGAGATTTTTTTATTTTTTATTTTTTTACTAGTAATGACAGCAATCAGCGACTTATAGTGGGACTGCGACATTGCGGCGGACAAATGAGACACTAACTGACACTTTTTGGGGACCAGTGACACTAATACAGTGATCAGTGCTAAAAAAAATATACACTGTCACTGTACTAATGACACTGGCTGGCTGGAAAGGGGTTAACATCAGAGGTGGTCAAATGGTTAACTAGGCTCCTAGCCGGTGCTTTCTCACTTTTTTTCTCAACAAAAAATGGAGTAAAGCTGGCCATACACCATACACTTTTCTTGTTCAATTTTCTTTCGATTTACCTTCAATTATCTAGTGCAAGGGCCTACCTGGTTGCATACAAATTGAAAGTGTTTTGATTTGCCCTACTATTATATGCTTTTGGTAAATCTAAAGGAAAGCTGTACAAGAAAATTGTATAGTCTTTGGCCACACGAGCAGAAATTCGGCCAGCAAAAGTCCGATGAGAGCTTTTGGTCAGAAAATGCGACCGTGTGTATGCTCCATCGGACTTCTGCTGGCGGAATTCCAGCCAGCAAAAGATTGAGAGCAGGTTCTCAATATTTCGGTCGGAAAAAGTTTCCGAACGGAAATTCCGATCGTCAGTACCAATTCCGACGCGCAAAATTCCTACGAATGCTCGGAAACAATTCAACGCATGCTCGGAAGCATTGAACTTCATTTTCTCGGGCCGACGTAGTGTTGTACTTCACCGCATTCTTGGCGGTCGGAAGTTCAGCAAACTTTTGTGTGACCGTGTGTATGCAAGCCGAGCTTGAGCGGAATTCCGTCAGAAAAACCATCCAAGATTTTTCAGACGGAAATTCCGCTCGTGTGTACGGGGCATAATTCTTTAAGGGAGATTTCTCATCATTTCCTGTCTTGCAACTCAACTTAACGCAATGTGGGAGAAAATGATTATATTATTATAAAAGGATTTATCCTCTCTTATGCCCCGTACACACGGTCGGATATTCCGATGGAAAAAGTCTGATCGGATTATGTTGTCGGAAAATCCGATCGTGTGTGGGCTCTAGCAGGCTTTTTCCATCAGGATCTCAAATTTTCTGACAACAAAATCCGATCGGACTTTTTCCGATCGTGTGTAGGGAATTCCGACGGACAAAGTGCCACGCATGCTCAGATCAAATTAAGAGACCAAAGCTATTGGCTACTAGCCTCTACGTAGTTCCATAGTACACAACGGACATCACCACGTTCCGAACGATAGGATTTTCCGACAACTTTGTCCGACCGTGTGTATGCAACACCAGTTTCGGACAAAATCCGTCGGAAAAAATCAGACAGATTTTGTGGTAGGAATTTTCGACCGGGGCTTACTCTGTTGTCATTGACAGTCCTGTTCCGGGGACAACTGCAAAAATGTAGATTTCCCATTATTTTTGCCATTGGTCATTGGGGATGTTCTAGAGACAGCAATTTAAAATATAAAAGCGATTTTAACCCATTTCTCCTTTATCTAAAATAAAAAAGGTTTGTAATTTTACTTTGATTACTGATATTAATTCACGTCTACTTGTTGAAACACTTTCTTTTTACAAGTTGAGTTTTGTAGGAGGTAAATGCAGGTCAGTAGATTGGGAGCGCATCAGAGAGTGTAATTAAAGCGATGTACTCATCTTGACAGAAATCCACTGCTCCTATGAACTCAGCTAACTATATTTGCCAGACATTGAGTGAGGAATGTCAGAGAGGCAATTTGAATTTTCCTATGCAAACTCGATGTGCACCGGCCTGCTCAGAAAAAAAGACGTTGGCTGGTCATAGAGAGGGAGAATCTCATCAAGATTAATAGGAAATGAGGCTTCTGCTTTCCTTGAACCACTGTGGCCACAATTTTCTATCCAAATCAGCTTAACCACTTTCAGCCCCGGACCAATTTGCAGCGAAAGGACCAGGCCCCTTTTTGCGATTCGGCACTGCGTCGCTTTAACTGACAATTGCGCGGTCGTGCGACGTGGCTCCCAAACAAAATTGACGTCCTTTTTTCCCCACAAATAGAGCTTTCTTTTGGTGGTATTTGATCGTCCCTGCAGTTTTTATTTTTTGCGCTATAAACAAAAATAGAGCGACAATTTTGAAAAAAATGCATTATTTTTTACTTTTTGCTATAATAAAAAAACATTTTTTTTCCTCAGTTTAGGCCGATACGTATTCTTCTAAATATTTTTGGTAAAAAAAAATCGCAATAAGCGATTATTGATCGGTTTGCGCAGAAGATACAGCGTTTACAAGATAGGGGATAGTTTTATAGCATTTTTATTAATAATTTTTTTTTTATTAGTAATGGCGGCGATCTGCGATTTTTTTGTGACTGCGACATTATAGCGGACACATCGGACATTTTTGACACATTTTTGGGACCATTGTCATTTATACAGCAATCAATGCTATTTAAATGCATTGATTCCTGTATAAATGACACTGGCAGTGAAGGGGTTAACCACAAGGAGGCAGTGTAAGGGTTAAGTATGCCTAGAGGTGTGTTTCTTACTGTGGGGGGGGCGTGGCTGTCAGCTAGTGAATGCTGATCTCTGCTCCAATCACAGGGAGCAGAGATCGGCGTCACTAGTTGCTAGGCAGAACGGGGAGATGCTGTTTACCTCGGCATCTCCCCGTTCAGCCTTCCCGTGAGACGATCGCGGGTGTCCCCGCGGTGATCGGTACCCGCGGGGACCGCGACCGGACTCACGGGGGTCCCGACCGGCGCGGGAGCGCGCCGGTTCTGGCGCGCTCACAATGGCCCGGACAGGCTAAAGGAGGGACTTATATATACGCCCTCCTGCCTGTACGTGCCATTCTGCCGACGTATATCGTCGTGCGCCGGTCGGCAAGTGGTTAAAGTGACACCAATTAAAGAAAATAAGCATAATGGATCTTGTAAAATAATTTTAAATACTTAAAGCCTTTACCGTTCTGTAGAGCTATAGATGCCGATTTCATGACACTTCATGGATCTTTGGCTATATCACTACAGGACATGGTAGAAACCATAGAACACGTGGAAGGGCAATGGGGTTGATTTACTAAAGGCAAATAGGCTGTGCACTTTGCAAAGTGCAAGTCCTCCAGAGCTTAGTAAATGAGGTAATGCTTCACTTTGCAAAGAAGACCCAATCACGTGTAAGGAAAAAAAATATATATATTTTTGCTTGATTGGATGATGGAAGTCAGCAGAGCTTCTGCTCATTTACTAAGCTGTGGAGCAACTACAAAATGCACAGTCTATTTTCCTTTAGTAAATCAACCCCTATGTGTCCAAAATGCCTGAAAGTGTAATGCCCCGTACACACGAGTGGAAATTCCGCCAGCAAAAGTCCGATAAGAGCTTTTGGTCGGAAATTCCGACCGTGTGTATGCTCCATCAGACTTTTTCTGGCCGAATTCCTGCCAACAAAAGATTGAGAGCAGGTTCTTAATTTTTTGGTCGGAAAAAATTTCCGATCGTCTGTACCAATTCCGACGCGCAAAATTCCTACACATGCTCGGAAACAATTCGACGCATGCTCAGAAGCATTGAACTTAATTTTCTCGGCTCGTCGTAGTGTTGTACGTCACCGTATTCTTGACGGCAGACTTGGTCCGGCGGACTGGAATCCGTCGGATATTTTGATCGTGTGTGGGCTCCAGCGGACTTTTCTTTCCCAAAAGTCCAACGGACCTAGAAATAAAACATGTTTTAAATCTTTCCGACGGACTAGAGACTGGTCGAAAAATCCGGTCGTCTGTGTGCTAGTCCGACAGACGAGAACCGACGCTAGGACAGCTACTACTATTGGCTACTGGCTACTGGCTATGAACTTCCAAATCCGTCTGACTTTTAGAGTGATCGTGTGTGGGCAAGTCCGTTCGTTTGAAAGTCCGGCAGAAAGACTGTTGGACCTAGTCCATCGAAAAGTCCGATCGTTGTACGTGGCATTAGAGTTTCAATTTGTATGCAATCAGGCAGGCCTTTGCACTACATGGTTTTGGTAAATCTGAAGACAAAAATCTGCAGAAAATATAAAAGTGTGTATGGGGCTTTATGCTGGGTTCACACTAGAACATGCAGCGGCTTACAGCAGGAGTCCGGTGCGTCTCCATTCAATGTTTCTGGTCCGATTTTAGCCCAAATTTTGGGCTGAATTCAGATCTGAAATGGACCAAAAGATGCTTAATTTGCACCAGAGCCACTTCAGAGATGTGTGAACTGGCTCCATAGAGATCCGGTCATAATCTCCTGCTATGCGAATTGGATGCAGAGAAATACGCAATTCGCACAACTGTGAACCCAGCCTTACTCTTCTTCCCCTCACATGACAGCATTGGTGCTTGGCCTGGCACTGTCACATGGGGGTAAGGGGAGAATCTTCAACCCTTTGTAAGCTATGACATCATTAACTTGGAGCTTATACAAAGCTTTCTTACTTCACTCCCAGCAGATAAACAGATGTCAAGGGAGAACTAAGGAAAGTTGAGTATATGCTGCTGGGGAGGGGAATTTTAACCACTTGCCGACCTCCCGCCGTCGGTTGATGGCGGCAGAATGGCACTCCTGCGCAAATCACTGTAGCTGTACAACAGGTGCTTTAAGGAGTATAGGGGGCATGCGACGCCGGAGAAGCGCACGCTGCGTGACATACGAGCCCATGCGCACAATGGCCGCCGGCTACCTGTGATTGCTCCTGAGAAGGACAGATTGGAGATTGGTCAATGTTAACAGACAGATCTCTGTTCTGTCCGGGGTGAGGAGACTGATCTTTTGTTCCTACTGCTTAGGAACAATGATCGGTCTCCTCCCCCAGGCAGTCCCATCCCCCACAGTTAAAAACACTCCCTAGGACACACATTAAACCCCTTGATCGATCGCCCCCTAGTGTTAACCCCTTCCCTGCCGGTGACATTTACACAGTAATCAGTGGCTTTTTTTTAGCTCTGATCGCTGTATAAATGAAAATGGTCCCAAAATAGTGTCAAAAGTGTCTGATCTGTCCGCCGCAATGTCACAGTCCCCGATAAAAATCGCAGATCACCGCCATTACTAGTAAAAAAAAAAAAAAATTATAATAAAAATGCCATGAATCTATCCCCTATTTTGTAGACTTTCTGCCAACAAAAGTCTGATGGAGCAAAGTCCGACCGTGTGTACACAAAACCATCGGACTTTTGTACAAAGTACAAACACGCATGCTCAGAACCAATGCAAAAAGATCAGACAACAATACAGAAGTTGACCAAAGGTGGCGCAGGAGTATTTGATTGTCCTCTTTTGAAGTGTCCTCAGTACGTTGAAACGTCACTACGTTCATGTTTGTTGCCTAAAAAGTCTGATCGTGTGTATGCAATACAAACTTGGGGCCAACGCCCTTTGTACAAAAATCCACAGGAAAGTTTGTACAAGGTCCGATCGTGTGTATGAGGCTTTAGATAGAGAGCAGGTTCTCTATTTTTCCGTCGGAAATTCCGACGGAGGCTTTCCCGTTGAAAAGTCAGACCGTGTGTACACGGCATGAGGTTACTCAAATATGACATCTATGGCATCTGACAGTTGTGTCCACCTTGGGTGATTTCACCTCACTTCCTTATCTTCTTATAACTGTAAAATATTTGGATCCCCCATCACATTCTGTGCTGGTAACAATGGTCACCAGTACAAAGAGAAGGAATGGACCTTCCCAGTGGGGGCTCTAAAAGTGGTTCCCTCTCCGTCTAAAACATATATTTAAAAAAATGCTTTGGTGTTAGATTTCATTTATATTGCTTTATTAATTCATGTCTACATGTTGAAAAGCTCATCTTTTGCAGGTTGTTTTTTCTAAGAGGTAAATGGATGCAAAGAGGTAATTTGGTAACGTCTCTCCCTTCTGTGAAGTGCTTTTTAGTTGTGTGCTTTGGCTAACAGCTGAAGTCGAATCATTATTTAGTGCAACATTTCCTCTCCCTGAGGTTAAGCTACCAAACAAAGAAATAAATGTATAATGGAAGCATACTCTATATTATACGGTGGCAGGCTGTCACCTATTTTTCTCACCATAAGACATTCCACTTCAAATCTACTCTGAATTTCTCTGCTGTTGTAACAACCTCTTTTCCTGACAGTCAAGGCTGCTTTTAGATGGGATTGTTTTTACAATGAGGCAATTAAGCGATAGTATTTAGGAAGCGGGGCAAGCAGAGGCAGCTCCAGGGTTCTACAACACTTACAGCTTTTATTCCTTCAAAGAGCAGTCCATCAGACAGATTTTTCATGAGCTTACATATACTGATCAGCCATAACATCATGACGACCCACCATAAGTCAAGTGAGGCATGTACACCACTAGACTTCTGAAGGTATGTTATGGCAGTGTTTTCCCCCCTAAAAAGGCTGTTTAATTTTTTTTTACATTCCATTAACCGTTAAAATTTGAGCTCAGCGGGCTCTTTTAAAAATCGGGTTTCCCCCCCCCCAATCACAAAATTCGGGGAACATTTCATTCGCTTAAATCCCCCAACCCAAACAAGACCCTTGTAACAAAAATCTTTTTTTTTAGGGGTTTTTTTTGGGGAAATTTTTTTCATAGCTGCCCGTTCAAAAGGATTTTAAATTTAGCCCCCTTTCACATACCTTTTTCATTTTAGCAAAAAAAAAAACTTTTTGCGCTTAGCCTAGTTAAAAGGATGTTTACCTGAGCGGGGGGGTTTTCGGGCGGAAAAAAAAAGTTCGAACTTTTGGGGTTTTGACGGGGGAAAAATCCCCTTTGCCCCTGAAAGGGGGCCCAGTAAAACCCCCAAACACTTCGGGCCAAAACGGGATTTTAATTTTTTCCCCGGCCCCTGGGGGGGCCCCCTTTTTGGGGGGGTTTAAACTTTTTCCCATCCCCATTAAAAGGGTGCAAAAAGGGCCCGGCGGCCCCCAAAAAACGTTTTTTCAAGAAAAAAGGGGGAAGCGTCGGACTGAAAGGGGGTTTCATTGAATTTTTTAAAAAATTTTCCAGGTTGGGTTTTTGGGCCAGGGTAAGGACCATTTTCCGGGGGCCCACTGATCCCCCGGGGGGCCCGACCCCCTGGGGGCCACAGTCCGGCGGGGACAATCAATAAAAAGGGTTTTTTCTTTTGGGGCCCCCTTCCCAGTTCATTTTACCCCGGCTGATACTTGAAAAAGGTATACCCTTTTTTTTTCCTTTTCGTTTTTTTTAAAAAAGCCCCCGGGCGGGTCCCCCCGGGGTTTAAAAGAATTTTGGCCCCCCCAAAATAGGGGAAAAAAAGGGCCCCTTTTTTTTCCCCCGGGGCCCCCCCAGAAATCCCCCCCCAAGGGGCCCCCGGGTTTTTAAAAGAAAAAAAATTGCAAAATTTTCCCTTTTTTTGAAAAAACCCCCCCCCGGGGTGCCCCAAAAAAAACCCAAAAATTTTTGGGAAATTTCGGCCGTTTTTTTAAAAAAAAGCGGTTTTTTTTGGGGGGGGGGGAAAAACCCCAAAAAAAAATTTTTAAAAATTTTAAATTTTAAAACCAAACCCAAAAAATAAAATTTTTTTTTTAATTTTTTTTTTAAAACCCCCAAAACCCCTTATTTTTTAAATTTAATTTTTTTAAAAATTTTTTAAAAAATTTTAAATTTTTCTTTTAAAAAAAGGAGGGGGCCCCCCTTTTTAAAAAAGGAAAAAATTTTTTCCCAGGGTAAAAAAAAAATTTTTTTGGGGTTTTTGGGGTTAACGGGGGGGCAAAAAATTTAAATTGGGAAAGGGGGCCCCCGGGGGAAAAAAATTTTTTTGGGGCCCCAAAAAAGGGGGAAAAAAAAACTTTTTCCCCAAAAAAATTTTAAAAAAATTTTTTTACCTTTAAATTTCTTTAAAAAAATTGCCCCCAAAGAAAAAGGGGTTTTTTTTTTCCCCTTTTTTTTTTTCCCCCCCTTTTTAAAAAAAAAGAAAAAACAAAAAAAAGAAAAACCCAGGCCCAAAAAAAAATTTTAGCTTTTTAAAAATTTAAAAAAGGGGGAAAATTTTAAAAATTTTTAAAAATTTTTGAAAAAAAAAAAAGGGTTTTTTTTGGGGAAAACCCTTTTTTTTCCCCCCCCAAACCCCCCTTTTTTTTTTCCCCCCCACCCCCCGGTTTAAGGGGGGGTTTAGGGAAAAAAACCCCCCCTTGGGGGGGGGAAAAAAGTAAATTTGGCAAGCCCCGGGCCCAAAAAAACCCCTTTCCAAAAAAAAACGAAAAAAGGGGCCCCGGGGGAAAAAAACCCCCCCCCTTTTTGCCACTTTTTTTTTTGGGCCCTTTCAAAACCCCAAAGACCCCTTTTTGGGGGGGGGCCAAAAAAATTAAAAAAAAAAAAAAAAAAAAACACCATTTTTTATTTGTAAAAAATCTTTTTTTCCCCCGGGTTAAAAACCAAAAAGGGGGGGGGGGGTTTTTTACCAAATTTTAATTGGGTTTTTTTGGGGGTTTAAAATTTTTTTATTTTTTTAAAAGTTTTTTTCCCCTTTTTTTTTTTTTTTTTGGGGGTCCCCCCCAAAAGGTTTTTTTTTTTTTTTAAAAAACCGAAACCCCAAAAAAAACTTTTTTTTTAAATTTTTTTTCCCACCCCTTAAAACGGGGTTTAATTAAAAAATTTGGGTTTTTAAAATTTTTGGGGGGAAATTTCCCCCTTTTTGGGGAAAACACTGAAAAGGGGCAAATTTCTTGGCAAAAATTTACGGGGGCCAACAATAGACATCCTTTTTTGTAAAAATTAATTTTAAAAAAGAAATTTTAAAAATTTTAGACCTGTTTTTTTTCCCCTTAAAAACTTTGGGGGGTTTTTGTTCTTGATAAACCTTTGGGGCAAACTGCTTTAAATTTTAATGTGAAGGGCCCCTTTATTTTTTATAATTTGAAAAATTTTTTTTAAATTTGAATTTTTTTTTCCCCTTTTCAAAAAAAAAAAAATTTTTTTTTAAAAAAAAAATTTCCCCGGGGGGGGGGGGGTTTTTTTTTTGGGGGTTTTGGGGGTTTTTTCCCCCGGGGGGGGGGGAAAAAAAAATTTTTTTTTAAAAATTTAAAAGGGGAAATTTGAATTGTTTTTTTTTTTTGGGGGGGGGGGGGTGTGGCTTTGGGCCCAAATTTAATTTTTAAAATTTTTAAAAAAGTAATTTCCCCCTAAATTTTTTAAAAAACCATTTTCTTAAATTTTAAAATTCAATTTCCCAATTTTTTTTTTTTTTATTAATTTTTTTAGATTTTTTTAAATTTTTAACTTTTTAATTTTGTTAATTTTTGGGGGAAAAAAAATTGGGGCCAATTTTTTAAAAAATTTTTAAAATATAAAAAAATTAATTTTTTTTTTTAAAAAAAATGTATGTTTTTTATTTTTCTGAAAAATGATTTTTTTTTATCATTGAACTTTTGCTTGTTAAAGGATATTTAAAATTTTTCGTACTTTTTTTTTTAAAAGGGGATTTTTCCTCCCAAAAAAGTAGCGATGAAATTTTAAAAATTGAGGTTTGTAAAATTTGTTTAAAAAATAGGCCGTGGGGTTTTTGGTAAAATTTTTTTTTCCCCAAATTTTGGGGGGGAAAGTTGAGGCAGGTATCTAATTTATTTAGAAAATTTTTTTTGGAAAAAACCCCCGGGAAAAAAGGTAGGTTGGGCTCCCTGGTTTTGTTACACCCGCTGGGGTGGGGGGAAAGGGAAAGGTTTTTTTTTTTTGTTTTCCTTTTGTTCCCGGGTTTCCCCTTATTTAATAAAAAAGATAAAATACAAGCCCCTTATTGTTTTCTGAGATTTTTTTCGAAAAAAACCTAAGAGGAAACTTAAAAAGCAATTTGTACAATGGGGCGGTTCTAATTTTTGGGAAAATCAAGAAAAAAATTTTTCAAAAAATTGTGTGAGGGCCCAAAGGGACGGGGAAACATTTGGGAAAATTGGAAAAGGATTTAGGGCTTGTCCGTTTGGTTTGCAATTTTTTTTTGAGCATTCCAGAGGTTTTTTTGGGTTCCCCTTATAGCCGGGGACAGCCCATTGGTTTATTAAAAAGGGTTTACCCTTTTTTGTTTTGAATTTTTAAGTAGGCCTTTCCAGGGCCCCCTTTGGGGGGTTTTTGCCTAAAAATAGGTTTTGGAGTGCATTGGGGAAAAAAAATACCCAACGTTTTTTCGGTTTTTGGGATGGGGGGAAAAAAATCCCGGGCCCCCCCAAATTTTTATTGCCCCCTTTCCAGCCCCAATAAATTTTTTTTTTTTCCTAGTAACTGCTCCTTTTAATTTAAATTCGCTTTTTTTAAATTTTATTTTTGGGGCAAATTTTTTTTTAAAAACGCTGGGAAAAACCCCCCCCCCCTCCCAAATTTTGGCAAAACCCCTAAAAAAAACTTTATTTTTGGGTCTGTTTGTACCTTCCCTTTCGCCAAAAAAAAACAGCGGCCCGGGGAAAACTTTGGTGCTTGCCATAGTACCAAAGAAAGTTTTTAAAAACCTTTCCCCCCGCCCGGGGCTTAAATCCGGGGGTAGAAACCAAGGGGGGGCCCCCTTAAAAAAAACCCCGGACCCCCCCCTGGACCCCCTAAACCCCAAAACAGCTTGGCTTTAAAAAAGGTCGGGGGGGGGGAAGGCGTAAAAAAACGCCAACTCGAAAAAAATTTTTTTTTAAAAACCCCGGGCGAAAGCCCCCCCCCACGCCCCCCACCCCCCCCCCCCCCCCCCTCCCCCCCCCCCCCCAAAGGGGGAAAAAAAAAAAATTTTTAAAACCAAAACCCCCCCCGGGGCCCTTTTTTAAAACCCTTAAATTTTACCAAAATTTTTTTTTTGAATTTTTTGGCCCAAAAATTTTTGAAAAATTATTTTTCCCCCTTTTTAATTTATTTTTTTTTTGTAAATCTTTAAAAAAAAATTTTAAAAGGGGGTTTTTAAAATTTTGGATTGACAGAATACCGGGGGGGGAAATTTTTTGGGGAATTTGGCCGGAATGTCTTTTTTCGATTTCCCCCAAAATTTAAAAAAAGGGAAATTTTTGAACAAAATAATTTTAATTTAAATCACAACATTTTTTTTAAACCCGGGGGGGGGGACATTTGCCCAAAAATTTTGGAAACTGTTTGTCTTTTTTTAAAAATTTTTACTTTTGCAATAATTGGCTTGGTTAGGAACATTAACCTTTTTCTAGCTCTAAAATTTAATTTTTTCCCTTTTTTTAAAATTCGGGTTAAAGTGGGTTCCCCACGCCAAAAGGTTTTTTTTCCAAATTTTGAGGGTCTTTTTTTTAAACAAAATGTTGAAACAAAAAAAAAAGCATTTGTTTATACGGATTTTTTTTCTTTTTCCCCTTTTTTTAAAAAAAATAAAAAAAAAATTTGGGCAAAAAAAAGGCAAAAATATTGACATTTAAAATTTTGCCAACGTTTTATAAAAACCCCAATTGTAAAATTCCCAAATTTTTAGGAAACGTTTTTTAAAAATTTTTTTTGGAAAAAAGGGTTTTTTTTGGAAATAAAAAAAAAAAGTTTCCCTACTTTTTTTTGGGGCTACTTATCCCTAAGGGGGGGCAACGAGGGCCAAAACCCAGCTCAAGTCCCCAAAATTTTTTTTCAAAAAAAAAAAATTTTACGGGAAATTGGGAAAAATGAAAATCCTTTGGGGTAGGGGGGACTATTGGAAACCCTTTTAAATAATTTTAAAATTTTCTTTTTAAAAATCCCAATAAAAACCAATAAACGGGCATTAGAAAAATGATTTAAAGGCCCAAAAAAAAAGTAGAAAAAACCTTTAGAAAAATTTAATCCCTTTTTTTTTCCGGGGCAGTTTCATTAAAAAAAATAATTTCAGTCTAGAAAAAGCATTGGCCAATTTTTAACCCCAAAAATTTTTGGGGTAAACCCCCTTTAAAAAGGGCGGGGGGGGAAAGGGGGTTTTTTTTTTCCTGGGGGGGGCCCAACCCCCCCCCCCCAAAAGGGGGAAAAAAAAGGGCGAAAAAGAAATTTTACAAGGGGTTTCATTTTGGGGGAAAAAAAAAAAAAAAGGTTTTTTAAAAGGGTTTGCCCGGGGCAAAACAACCCCCCAAAAAAAAAAACCCCCCCTTTCGGGGTTTTTTTCCAAAAAAATTTTAAAACCCAAAATAAAGGAAAATAACAAATGAAAAAAAAAAAAAATTTTTTGGGTTTAAAAATATATTTTTAAAAAAGCCTGATAAAAAACCCAAGAAAAAACCAAGGCTTTAAAATTTTTTTAAATCCCAAAAAAATGGTGTAACCCAGGAAATTTAGTTTCAAAATGGAAGGATGAATTTTTTTTTTCCCAAAAGTTTTTTTTAAAAACTGGGGTTCACCCCATTTTGTAAGGGAAAAAGTCCAAGCCCAAAAATTCTAAATGCGGGTTTTTAAAAAAAGGCCCTTAAAAAAAAGAGGGAAAAATCTAATACCTTTGGGAAAAAATGAGAAAGAAATTGGACACCAACTTGGGGGTTGCCATAAAAATGGATCCAAAAAAGGGATTTGGGGGTTTTGGGGGACCCTTTTTTTCAGGGACCCCCTTCTAAACAATCCTTATGTACCCTTTTTTTGGTTGATTAACTTTGTTTACTTTTTAAAAATTTTTATCAAGTTTCTCATAAGGGTTTAAAAACCCCCAAAAAAAAGGGTTTGAAAGGTAGGTTTTTTTGGGTTCTTTTTAAAGGTTTTTAAGCGGCTTTTCCCTAAATTTGTTATTTTCCCAAAAAGAGAAAAAAAACCAACCGGATTTTCCCCTTCCCATCTTAAAAGTGTTGTTGGGGGGATCTGTTTTTCCAAAAAAGGAATCTTTTTTTGAAAACACCCTTCCCCGGGAAAAAAAAACTTGTCTAAAAAAAAAGGAAGGAAAAAATTTTATTTAATTGGGGCCTTTTTCAAAAATTTAACCCTTTTTCACATGAGTTTTTTTCCAGGAATACCCTTTCTGAAAAAAAAAAAAAAATTTTTGTAACAAAAAAATTTTTTTTTTTGGGTTTTTCTTTAAACCATTTTTTGGGGGGGTTTTTTTTAAAAAATTTGTAAAATTGGTTTTTGAGGGGCTTTTTTTTTGGGTGTCCCTTTTTTATTTTTAAAAAAAATAAAAACAGGGGCCCAACCCCAAAAACTGGGAAAAAAGTTAAATTTGCGTACATTCTGGCTTTTGGGGATACCCAAATAAAAAAAACCCCCTTTTTTAAAACATAAGCTGGGGGATTCTTTTTTAACCCTAAAATCCTCTGGTTTTTCCAAGATTTAGCAACAACCCCGGGAGGGGGAGCCCCGAGGGGCAAGCCCCAAACAGTTTTTTTTAAACGGCCAGAAGAAAACGAAACGCCACCCGCCCCGACGGGTTTTCACAAGGGCCATCCACACCCCATTCCGCACGAAAAACCCCCACAACAGCACCACAGCCATCTGCAATTAGCATTAGCGTGTTATTATGAGAGTTGCTGCAGATTCCCTCGATGCCTGTCAAGCACACCTAGGAGAGATGGTGTGAGCTTTGCCAGGACTTACATGCTGTTGCATCATTACCTATACAGAGATTATTGCTTAAAGAGACCCTGTCACTAGCTAAACTAAAAAAAAAAAAAGTGCACACTAAAAAAAAGGGTTAATACTTACCTGTCATACCACCTACTCTTCTGATCTCCACTCTGTTGCAGAGCTATGGTGGCTAAAGTATCTTCAGCATCAAACGCTTCCGGGAATGTAGAATGCTTGGTCCCCCTCTGCACAATGTGGTTCCATTCACTGGACTCCATGTCACTATAGAATACACACTGATGTAGGGACAGATGGGAGGAACCACAACCTTCTAGACTGCGGACCAGAGCAGGTCCTGATACCATGCTAGCGAAATCTGTCCATTTTTCTCCAAGCCCCAACGAATGCAATTGATAAATCCCCCAAAATGCTTTGGATATCTTTTTTACTGTCATGCCGAATAAAAGTTGAGCTGGACGGTGAACCATACTGTACACCTAAGGTTGCCCATAGATGGATCGAAATTCAGCTGGTTAATCAGGGACAGGCTGAAGTTCTATCCACCTATGGTCATTCCAACTCGATAGAAGTTGTCCTAGCAATTGACTTTTGTCAGACGGGACCACTGGAAAATTTTTCTCGATCAGCGGCTTACAGCCAATCAGCTAAAGCTGCTTATCAGTGTATTCTGACAGTGGAGAAGTCCCGCTGGCAGAATACAATGGCACAGCAGGGAGGATTCCTCCATCCATCTTGCTTGGGTGGATGGGGAAATCTGTTCTCTTTTTATTTTTTTATTAGCACGCTGGCATCAGAGATTATCAGCTTGGGTATCGGGAGGGGTTAGTGTTATGCAGGCCATACATGGGTTGAATTCTGAACAAATTTTCCTTAGAAAATCAGAAATTTTGTGATCCGATGGTGCCACCATTGATTTTGCAATTTGACCAACCAAGCCTTCAATTTCACCTCATGTTATTATAGAACGGGAATCTTCTTTTCTTTCAGAGAATTTTCTTTTCTTGTACTCACGTGCATTTTGTTTTTCGATTATATTTCCCACATTAATCTCCCATTATTGATTAGAAAACCGTTTGTTTTTTAAAACATTTTCAACGTGCGCGATCACTCAAATTAGATGGGCGCACGCAAGTCGTTGCTGCGTGCCACTAGCAGTGCAAAATTCTAAAAAAAATTCTTAGAAAAGATTTGAATCTTTTTCTTTGCAAGAAAGCTTTTGATTTGGGTATTTAAAAAAAAAATTAAAATGAAAAAGTGACAGAATAACTTTAATTTACCTAATAAAATGCATCATGCTCCTTTATAACCACTGCAGTGGAATGGTAACCATTATATCAGCCATTAAATTAGTTTTTGTAAATGAATCAACAACGACAAGCAGACAACTGGATGCTGCTAAGCGGATATTGATGTTGATGGCAACAGAAACAAAAAATGTTGGTTAAGAAAGACTTAAAACATATCTAAATCCAAGAACAAAAATGTACTATAGTGCAAATTGCCACTCTTTAAACACGGTGGCTGCATTTGTTTTCTTACAGGACGGGGAGGGAGCCAGACAACGACCCACTCATTACCAGAAGATCCATCACCTTACCAGTTACCATGCCTAAGAACTAGTTGCTTGTAGCTTGTTCCTTCACTTGGTTACCCATAGCAACTAAACTCCTTTTCTCCTTGTCTTGTTAAGTTAACCCTTTTGTAACTGTGTTACTTACACCGTAATGCTTTACAGACCCTGGTTCTTTGGATACGCCAGGACCAACTCGAAACCCCTTTGAATAACCTCAGACCAGGCTCAGTACGGTTAATGTAACTTTACTGAACAAGTGTGGTATAACAGTTCATTATGAACAACGTTCTTCTCCCTAAACTATAGTTGTGTGGCTGCCCTGGCATATCACTGTGAGGTGAGAGTCCATTACTGCATTGTCCATGGCTTGGATGTCTCCAAGGATAATGGTACCTTCAGCAGACTGCAGGACACAGAAGTTCCAATCTCCCAAATAGCCCCAACCAGTTCTTCCAGAACCCTGGAACTCAACTGTCCCCCTTTTTATAGCACAGGTGGGCCGGCTAGGACCAAAAGCCCAGGAAATGAGCCTGCAGCAGTTAAACCTTTCCTCAGCCTGGGCCAGACACTAAACCACTAGCACCCATACATCTCAAGCTGTCTACATGCTTCCCCAAGCTTTGTGTGCAGTGTGGGAATCGTGCAGCACGAGGGTCAGGAGGAGCAGCACTTAGCCCAAAACAGTGTCCAGAGCATCACCACTGAAATCTGGGGGGGTGACACCCCCTGATTCAGCCTTGGTTAGGGGCCACAAATTAAGATATCAAAATCCAGTTTTATGGCCACTGCTCATCAAAATCAGAAACCACCCAGTGCTATATTTCCCCTAAATGTGCACCCCCCTGGTTACACCCCCCCTCTTCCCTCCCATAATTGGAATGTATTTTTTGGAGGGGGAGCGGGTAACTGATTCTGACAGGTACCCACTCCTACTTCTGGCGATCTAAACAGAAGTTCGCCTGCCACCCCACCCCTTCCCCCACAGTCTTTTAGGACGTCTTAGGACGTGTCGCAGGTCCAAGGAGACTGCAGGACGCATGCGCAGAGGGCAGCTGGCTGTTAAGCCACAAGAAGTCATAATTGGCTACCCACAGTTAGGATGCCGGCACCTGGACCATGTGACTGGAAAAGAGCCGGGTCAGTTAAGGACATCGCTGGATCCTGGGACAGGTGTTTTTTTTTTTTAATTAGCTGCTAACTTTTAGACCCCTTTCACACTGAGACAGTTTTCAGACGTTTTATCACTAGAAATAGCGCCTGAAAACTGTCTCCCATTCTCTGCAATGGGTGCTTTCATATCCAGGCGATGCGCTTGCAGGATGTCCTGAAAAGTCCTGTAGGCAGCATCTTTGGGGCAGGTTGGGTGCGCTGTATACAGTGCTCCCAAAACGTCCCTGCGTCGAAAGCGCCGCAACACAGAAGTTTTTAACCCCTTCTTTGGGGTTAAAAGCGCCCTGCTAGTGGCCAAAAAGTGCAGCTTAAATAACGGTAAACCACGGCTAAAACAAGCGTCGCTTTACCGCAAACGCATGGGCGGCCCCAGTGTGAAAGGGGTCTAAGGGGGTGGTAAAAATGTGACTCAACTGTGTATTTTTTTTCGTGTCCCCCCAACCGCAAGTCTAAGGGCCCTTTCAAACACCTCCATTGATAATGCAGTTAAACACATATGGGATTGCATTTGTGCAGCGTTTTCTGTACTCCTGCACCTGTGAAACTTGGACATGTGACTCAATAAACACACCAAAAAAGCACCACAGCTGTGTTTTAATGCTTTTTCTATAGAATTCAATGGGAGAAGCGTTTTTTGGTGCACTTTTGAAAAAAGCACCAAGGATGCAGCATGCAGGACTTTTAAAAATGCACGGCACCCGCTGTACACTGGTGTGAAGAGTTCAAAAGGATTGAAAGGGATACGTACCCCAAAAGGATTTAAGTGCCTCTTAAACGGCGGTAAACCGAGCAGCACTTTACCGCGGCCCAGTGTGAAAGGGGGTCTTAGATTTTTGTTTACAAGGTTTCCCTTTGTGTATGGCCCCCCACTGTTTGGCACACTTTCAGAATACAATGTCCTGGTGGGGAGTGGATTTCCCCCTCCACCTCTCTTGTGTGGATGGAGTGATCTGTTCCATTTTTATTTATTTTTTCTGGTTAGGCTTGTCGCCGGAACAAAAAATAAATAAAAAATGGACTAACTGTGGCCAGGTTAACAAAATGGAAGAACACACAAAAGAGTGCTTGTAATGCTGGGTCTTTATATACTATACAGTATATACTGTATATATACACATGTTTTTTTGCATATACACTTGTTGGATTCAATAATCAATAACTACTGCACTTTTTGTGATGTTAAAAGCAGCACTTTTTTTTATTTTTTATTTTGGCAATGTTAGTTTTGTGAATTTTATGTATTTATTTTGTATACATTTTGTATTCATTGTACATATGTGTACATTTAGGGAAGACCTAGCGCTGGGTGTTTTTTTATTTTATTTTATTTTTTTATACAGGGGGATAAGATAATCCAGCTGCTTTGGGGAATAATTGGGCAGGTACACACAGGTATATTTTTTTGTAAATATATCAAAATTATAACTCGCACTACATTACAGAACTTTAACTACAGTCAAAGTCAAACAATCTGCCAATTATTTCTAAGTCAGATGTATGAAGAAGGGCATCCCGGAAGCATCTGGCCAATTTAGTGGTGTTGTTTTAATGAAGACCTGTTTAGAAGGTACGGTGCCATCTGGCTTCCAATCAGGAGCTAAGCTTTCATTATCCTCAGCCATGAATGGGTGCAATTTGGAAAACAAATTATAGTGTGAGCCCCCCCACCCCTTCCTGCCTCCAATGCAACCCATAGAACAACAATATAAAGCACCTGTTAGCGAATTGTGATGAAACTTAAACTGGCTTTGGAGAAATGAAACAACCTATTAACCCATTTTAAGCCTTCTGGATGCAACTAGCACGGTTATTTTGTCATTTGACACCCGTACACATTTTAATGCTATATAGACATCTGTAGCCAATGGTACAGAATGACATGTTAAATGCCAGAGGGACCCACTCTCAACCCAGGTGTGTCTACAAATGCATAAAATTATAAATAAGAAAATAAAATGACTTGAATGGACAATTTTGTCTTGGTTGATCCAATATTCTGTATACTCACACAGGTATTAAAGTGGTTGTACACCCTGTACAACCACTTTTACATACAGGTAAGCCTATATTAAGGCTTACCTGTAGGTGCTTAAAATATATCCTAAACCTCCACGGTTTAGGAGATATTTACTAAAAAGCCAAGTGCCGATGACATTGGCGCATTCGCCCTTTAGAAAGGACACATCGTGCCGTTTCTAATAGGGGTCATGCCGTGACTGGTGGGAGTAACGTCACACGACTCCAGCCAGTCACAGAGCCGGAGTTTGTGGCCCCTGAAGGAAGAGGGGCGACGATGGAAGCTCCCTGCTTGTGAGGACAACGGAGACCTCGCAGGCTTCCCGTTTCAGGTAAGTGACACATAATGGGCTACTATGCGATGCATAGTAGCCCATTATGCTTTACCTTTGCAGGGAAATAAAGAGGAAGTAAAACCCACCAGGGTTTACTTCCTCTTTAAGATACAGCAATATCGGGATAACGGTATCGGGATCGCCATAAGGGTCAGTGCTGGCCATAAGAAAGAGTGTTTGGCTCTGAGGAAGGGGGTGCGCCCCCGAAACGCGTCAACATATACTCTTGCTATGTCCGAACCGTGTAACATTGTGCAGTTGTATGGCTCATTGTGGGTCGCCACTTTTGTGAATATCAACTTTTAACCTATTAAATGGGTTTGGTAATGCACTAGTGAGCGCCTCATTTTTTGTTCAGTTTTTATAGTTTTTACCAGATTACCCCATCCGCGGAGGGCAGCATCCACCTGGTTTTGGAACACTGATGTCCTTGTTGCTGTTTAACCATGAAAGACATTTTTAGCGCAGGAAGTGATTGTTTTTTCTTGTATTTTGGCCATAAGTTATAGTCCAAACGGTCTGTGTCCCCTAAAACTGACTTATACAGGGGTATACTTGTTCTGGACTCCATAGTATTATAATGATCATCGCAAAATCTAGTCCAAAAATGGCAGATTATTAAACTGTAATCTAATGGCTATGGAAACCTTAAATGCACCTGTCATATCGCCCATTAATTGACAGGTTCTTCTGATATTTACAGTCAAATTGATATTCCTATCGCACTCATTCCTGGTATATGTGGCTCGTAACAAAATGGCGGGTGCTGTAGCGATTACCAGTCGGGTCCTGGAAACATCAAACAAACGTACATATTCGCCAGCACACCATGAATCGATGAAACTTCGTCCAAAAAAGGTTTTTAATGAAAAAAATTACATCACAAAAATATACGGTGCAACGTTTCGGAGCCGCGCAGGACCCCTTCGTCAGGGGGGGGTCCTGCGCGGCTCCGAAACGTTGCACCGTATATTTTTGTGATGTAATTTTTTTCATTAAAAACCTTTTTTGGACGAAGTTTCATCAATCCATGGTGTGCTGGCGAATATGTACGTTTTTCTTCTGATATTTACTTCCCCATTTTTCCTTGTAATCCCAATTAGTGTTAAAAGCTTGTTGGATCATACACAGAGCTAATGATCTGACCCCATGAGAAAATGCTGAGGCCTGGAAATTGGCTGCTCAGCTAGGGTTGCCACCTGTCTGGGTTTGACCCGGACAGTCCAGGTTTTGATAGTTGTGTCCAGGTTTCAGTTTTCCTAAAACCCAGACACACATACCTCCAGGGCAGTCCAACCATCCTGGGACAAATTCAATAAATCAAATTCTGTCCCAGGGATGGAGCCAGCCAGTGCCAAATCAAGTTCCGGGTAGAGTGCAGCAGTGAGGATTTCTGTGTCGGGCCAGGACAGCACCTGCCTGTCTTCTCCCTGACTTCCCAGCCTCTCCCCCTCACAGTGGGAAGGAAAATAGCGCTGGAGTAGAATCGCTCCATTTCCCAGCTCCGCTCCCACACCTCCTGGCTTGCAGCGGCTCCCGCCAGTAAGGCAACCTAATGGAGGTCTTTAGGGACACAGGACCTGATATGAGGGGGACTCTGGTCTAATGGGGGAGGTCTCCAAGGGGGGCACTGATAGAAGGAGACTCTGGGCTAATGGGGAGGATGCCTCTAAGCCGGGGGGGGGTGCTCCAACAGTCAGGGCTCCTCCTTCAGGGACCCTCAATTAGATCAGATATCTCTTATATCAGGGCCCCCTCAACCCCTGTATTATGAAGGGGGGGACACTGAGAAATAAATTGCTGTGTGCCGCTTAAATGTTCAGGTTAGGCTTAAAGAAAAGGTGGCAACCCATGTGCTCAGCTCTGAAATATGGGAGAAAGATAAACAAAAATCATATGTTCTCCCATAGTCCCTATCCCTGTACATTGCACACTCACATAGGTACCATGTATTTCCAAAAGCTCTGGTAGGGAAGCACATTGAAGTGTTTAGGAAAAAATCCTTGATCTCCAGTCACGTGGTTATTTCTAGACTGGGAATTAAAATCTGAAAAAGAAGACACGAGAGGCAGAAGTAGGATACTAATCTATGTGACAAACTATGTAAACACACAGCCCAGGACTAAGAATGAGATGCGGCGTGTTCGCACAGCCCACGGGCAGAGCCTGCCAGGAAGTCAGCACTGCTTACGCTAATCACAGGCAGTGAGACATTTCCCGATCTCTGCAGCCGCGCATCGGGACAATGTCTCACTGCCTGTGATTAGCGCAGTGCCGACTTCCTGGCGGGCTCTGCACGTGGGCTGTGTAAACACGCCGGAGCTCATCCTTACCCAGGACATAAAAGCCACAGCACAGGCATCAGTATTTTAATGATTGTGTCATGTAGGGTAGGAAGTTCAGTCCAGAAAATAGACCCTAGATGATGCCTGAACAAACTTGGTACCATACATCTGGAGAGAAAAGCAGATGAAGGCATTGTCAGAAAGAGAACTGTGATCTTTGATAGGTAATAAATACCTACAAATGATACAATAAGACCCCTTTCACACTGCAGTGTCGCTAAAAGTGACGGATGTTTTTGCAGTGCTTTAGCTGCGCTTTTCGCGCGCTAGCGGGGTGGATTTTTTAAGGTCACGTGACAAAGTCCCATTTTGCGGTGCTTTGGAAGCGCTGCCCATTTCAATGGGCGGGGCGTTTTGGGAAAGCTATTTACAGCGCTCTCAAGCCGCCCCAAAGATGACTTTTTCGAACGTCCCTCAAGCGCACCGCCCGCACCAGTGTGAAAGCACTCATTGCAAAGAATGGGAGGCAGTTTTCAGGTGCTTTTTAGAGACTATTTCTAGCGCTAAAACGCCTGAAAACTGCCTTAGTGTGAAAGGGGGCTTAAGATGGCTATGCAAGTTTATTTTTTTTCTATTATCTGTGTGGGCTGAAAAAAAAAAAACTAACAAAATCCTCCATCCACACAAAATGAGGTGGCTGTAGGACTCCCCCTGGAGCCAGGACACTGTATTCTAATAACAGGACCGGTTGCTGTCAGAATACACTGATCAGCAGCTGCAGCCGCTGATCAAAATTTTCAACATATATCAGTCTAATGATGGACTTCTCTCAAATAGAGTTGGCCACACACAGATTGAAATTGGTCTCTCTCTGCTAAACTAGCCGAATTTTGGTCCGACTGTGACCAGCTTTACACAATACTCAGCTTGCATGCACTTAAAAAGAAAAAAAAATATAAGGCTCCACTTTAAAGATAAATTCTCTTCCACCTCCTGCCACCATGACTGTCCCTCAGTCCCATCTGCTCTACTCTCTGCCACATCTCTTCTAATCACCTTCTGCACCTTGAATCATGGGAGAAAGCCAATACACCATGGAAGATCTCCAATTCCCAGACAGCTGAATTCACTGATTCACACCTGTTTAGAAGGCCTGGAGTCAAAGTACACAGGTACAATCTGAACTGTCACTATAGATTCCGCCTGTGCCCCTTCAGTCTCATGCAATGCCCTGGGTAATCTCTTCTTATATTACAGCAGGAGTTGATGCATGAGTTAATGGAGGGCGAGAATATCAAGCAGGCTTCACAGGTGCACTGAAAACAATACTGAGACAGGATCCAGCCCTTATTTAAACAGTTTGGCAGTCTGCACTTATGGTATAAATGGGCCAGCTAAAATCACACCAACCTGACTTGATGGGCATGTGGGAAATTAAAAATGAAAGAAGAGGATTGTGCTGAAAACAATGATTCCTCTGTACCAGATCAATGAGGACCTGCCGTAGGCACTTATCACACGATATAAAAAAAGGGTCCCCAAAACCCATTTGGCTATTACTGGGTAACTATGGGTAAAACCAAAAATTAAGTTTAGAATGTATTCTGCCACTAGCATACAGTGGCAAGAAAAAGTATGTCAACCCCTTGGAATTAACGGTTTTCTGCAGGAATTTGACATCTGATCTAAAATCCGATCTGATCCTCATCTAAGTCGCAACAATAGACTAGCACAATGTGCTTAAAATAGGACTATAGGCAAAACTTTTTCATTTGGGATAGAGTAAGTGAGGGGTATAACCCCTGTCAGCTTTTTTTTTTGCCATCTGTGTCCCATTGGGAAGATTTCCCTTCATTTCCTGTCCATAGCCAAAACAGGAAGCGAGAGGAAATCCCTACAAATTAAGGGAATCCCTTAGGGCCCCCTAGGTCATCAGAACTAGTGTACCCATTGGAAGATTTCCCCTCTATTACTTTTCTGGAGACAACTCAAAATATGGACTTCGGTAAAACTAGTCTGCCCGTGGATGGAACGAAAATTTGGCTGGTTCCTGCTTAAGTGAACCCTTATGCCACGTACACACGATCGCACATTCCGACAACAAAATCCATGGGATTTTTTCAGATGGATGTTGGCTCAAACTTGTCTTGCATACACACCGTCACACAATGTTGTCGGAAATTCCGAACGTCAAGAACGCGGTGAGGTACGACATGAGAAGATTGAAGTTCAATAGCCAGTGCGGCTCTTCTGTCTGATTCCGAACATGCGTGGAACTTTGTACGTCGGAATTGTGTACACACGATTGCAATTTCCGACAAAGGATTTTGTTGTCTGAAAATTTGAGATCCAGATCTCAAATTTTGGGTGTCGGAAATTCCGATGGAAAATGTCCGATGGAGCCTACACAGGTCGGAATTTCCAACAACAAGCTCCCATCAAACATTTTCCGTCGGAAAATCCGACCGTGTGTACAGGGGCATTAGAGTTAACAGCTATTCAAACTGACTTTGTCAGCAATGACTTCAAGCAAGAGCTTTAGGTAGCTCTGGATCAGACCTGCACAGAGTTCAGTAGGTATTTTTGACCATTCGTCTTTACAAAACTGCTTCAGGTCAGACACATTTGTAGGATTTCTGTTGTGAATGGCTCTCATGAGGTCATTGTGAAAGCAATTTGTTGATCTGTCAACTGATGGATGCTGAAACACTGAGATTTGCTTGGATCCCTTTCCAGCAGTGGCGGACTGTTCATATGGGGTGCAGGGGCGCCTCCCCCTATTTCATGCGCCTAGACCCTTTTTTTTTAGAAGCACATGATTAGAACCAGAGGCTCTAATTGGCTTCAAAAAAGGGTGGGCTGGGGCCGCAGAGCACATAATTAAGTGGAAGAAAAATGATAAATGTTTTTTAAAATGTTGTACATATAAATATGTGAAAAGTGTGGTGTGCATTTGTATTCAGTCCCACTAAATCAATACGTTGTAGAACCTCTTTTTGCTGCAATTACAGCTGCAAGTCTTTTTGGGGATGTCTCTACCAGCTTTGCACATCTAGAGAGTGAAAATGTTGCCCATTCTTCTTTGCAAAAAAGCTCAAGCTCTGTCAGATTGGATGGAGAGCGTCTGTGAGCAGCAATTCAATTCTTGCCACAGGTTCTCAATTGGATTTAGGTCTGGACTTTGACTGGGCCATTCTAAAGCTGGCCATACACCTATAGATTATCTGCAGATTTTCTATGGTTAGATGGAAAAAGTGATTTCTCCATGTATCCATGTATGCTAAACTGTGTGGATGGAGGAATCTCCCACTGGGCCAAGCTTCAGTATCTTGCTAGTCGGCCCCGCTGGCTCTCAACCTAAACAATGCCTGCACCCAATCAGAATGTTCAGGTATTGTGAGAGCCAGCGGGGCCGACTAGCAAGATATGGAAGCTTGGGTCAGTGGGAGATTCTTCCATCCACACAGTTCAGCGTAGATGGAGGAATCTGTTCCACTTTTTCCATCTGACCATAGAAAATCTGCAGATAATCTATAGGTGTATGGCTAGTCTAACACATGAATATGCTTTAATCTAAACCCTTCCGCTGTAGCTCTGGCTGTATGTTTAGGGTCGTTGTCCTGCTGAAAGGTGAACCTCTGCCCCAGTCTCAAGTCTTTTGCGGACTCTAAAGCTGGCCATACAACCTATAGATTATCTGCAGATTTTCTATGGTTAGATGGAAAAAGTGCAACAGATTTCTCCATGTTCGCTAAACTGTGTGGATGGAGGAATCTCCCACTTTTTCCATCTAACCATAGAAAATCTGCAGATAAACTATAGGTGTATGGCCAGCTTAACAGGTTTTCTTCTAAGATTGCCCTGTATTTGGTCCCATCCATCTTCCCATCAGCTCTCACCAGCTTTCCTGTCCCTGCTGAAAAAAAGCATCCCCACAACATAATACTGCCACCACATGTTTCACGGTGAGGGTGGTGTGTTCAGGGTGATGTGCAGTGTTAGTTTTCCCCCACACAAAGCCTTTTGCTTTTAGGCCAAAAAGTTCAATTTTGGTCTCATCTGAAAAGAGCACCTTCTTCCATGTTTGCTGTGTCCCCCACAAGGCTTCTTGAAAACTGCAAACAGGACTTCTTATGGCTTTCTTCTTCCCACTCTTCCATAAAGGTCAGATTTGTGGAGTGCACGACTAATAGTTGTCCTGTGGACAGATTCTCCCACCTGAGCTGTGGATCTCTGCAGCTCCTCCAGAGTTACCATGAGCCTCTTGGCTGCTTCTCTGATTAAAGTGGTTGTAAACCCTTTACAACCACTTTTTGCTACAGGTAAGCTAAGGCTGATGAGGACCGCTGCAGGGGCTTCGATCTCCGGTAAGTAATTCATAATGAGCTAGTATGCTACACATACTAGCTCATTATACCTTTGCCTTGCAGGTTTTTTTTTTTTTAGGGTTTACAACCACTTTAATGCTCTCCTTGCCCGGTCTGTCAGTTTAGGTGGACGGCCATGTCTTGCAGGTTTGCAGTTGTGCCATACGCTTTCCATTTTCGGATGATGGATTGAACAGTGCTCTGTGAGATGTTCAAAGCGTGGGATATTTTTTTATAACCTAACCCTGCTTTAAACTTCTTCACTACTTTATCCCTGACCTGTCTGGTGTGTTCTTTGGCATTCGTGATGCTATTTGTTCACTAAGGTAACTCTCTAACAAACCTCTGAGGGCTTCACAGAACAGCTGTATGTATACTGAGATTAAATTACACACAGGTGAACTCTATTTACTAATTAGGTGACTTCTAAAGGCAATTGGTTCCACTAGATTTTACTTAGGGATATCAGGGTAAAGGGGGCTGAATATACAAATGCACGCCACACTTTTCAGATATTTATTTGTAAAAAAAAAATAAAAACTATTTATCATTTTCCTTTCACTTCACAATTATGTGTCACTTTGTGTTGGTCTATCACATAAAATCCCACCAGTATCTTCACCCTGCCTTCTTCCATATGCCAATCTTCAACCATCTTGATTGGCCAGTGTAGGATGATGTCTACCTGCACATATACAGCTCAGTGTAATTCTATAGAAAACTGTGAACAGGGAGGTAAGGCTATTTTATTGCAGAAGAGACATTGCCTGCCTGCTCACAGCTTTTAATATGAGATTTTAGTTCTGCTTTAAGTGACAAACTACATTCAGCTACATTTTATCCAAAATCCTTTTGGAAAAATTTTGAGCCTTATGAATAAAAGATGACTGTTATATGATGTGTCCCGACCTCTTAATGTACACTACTGAAGTCGCTCCGACTTCAGAAAAGGTTCCTGTACTACTTCAAGGAGACTTCTAGGCAACTTGTACCCATAGATTTCAATGGAAGTCGCCTCCAAGTCGGATCTCCATCTATATTGAAGCGACTTTACAGGAAAAAGAAAATAATTTACCCAGGTACTACCCACGTTTACCCAGGCAACCCCTCCCTCCCACAGAGCTGATTATTCTGTGATTGGCCACAGCCAAAGTCGCCTGTCCTGGAGGAGACTTTAAGTCACGTTTGTAAGTTGCTCAAAGTCGCGCTGAAGTTGCCTCCAAATCGCCTTGTAAATTCGTGCTGTAAGTCGGGTTTGCCCCTGTGTGAACCGGCACTAAATCTAATATCCTATTGTCTGATGATAAATATGTTTTGGCATAAATGTTGAACTTGTATCTAGTAGTATAGGTACAGTTTTGACCAACAAGGCCAGATTCATATGGGGACTTAAAGCAGAGTTCCTCTTAAAAAAAGCTATTCTCCCGGCGGAGGGGCACAGGGAACCATCTCTGCCTTGATAACACAGTGACTACCGCTGGCAATAATCGCATGCCATATCTCTGACATGCTGGTTGTACCCAAGTCGACTGATGGATCGATTTGAGTACAATCAGCCTGGACATAGATGGATCAAATCTTGTCCGGTCCCTGCTGAACCAGCTGAGATTCGATCCATTTATGGCTGGCTCAAATCATCGCTAGCATGTGTAGCTTTACTTCGTAATGAGTTGATTATATTCATGCTGATTAGGTAATTAGACAAATTAATGATGCGATTATGTTGTACTAATAGGAATAAGCTCATTAGTGAAAAATTCTGCAAGCAGCCTAATTTCTTAAAAAGTGCACGGTGGTATTATAGTCCTACAGGAAATTCCTGGATTTATATCCAGGATCTGTGAATACCCTCATTATCTTTCTCTGCCTAAAGAAAACCTGTTAGATAAGAGCCAATACTCGTTTAACCAGTCTGGAGTCATCTTGATATACAGGGCTAGTGCAGTGTTAGTGCAGCTCCAGAGATGATCCATCATTTCATTTTCAGTTTAACCAGAGGGCTTCATCTACGGCTTAAAAGGATGACACACCTTTTTTTTTTTGTTCTAAAAATATCCTGATCTTAATTGTCAGAGAAGCCACTACACAAACCATATGAAATATCTTGAAATAATACTTAAAATATAGGTTCTCGAAACATGTTATTTGGACTTTCCCAGGGTAAGCTCAGCTTTTCATGAGAACTTCAAATATCTTGGCCACCCATCCAGACCCCACAGTCCCGGAGTTACATAGTTAATCAGGTTGAAACAAGACACAAGTCCATCTAATTCAACCATAAGAATAAAAAATAATATCATACAATCATACAATCCCATATACACAATCCTTCACCCACAGTTGATCCAGAGGAAGGCGAAAAAACCCCAGAAAAGCATGATCCAATTTGCTACAGCAGGGGAAAAAATTCCTTCCTGATCCCAGAGAGGCAATCGGATTTTCCGTGGATCCACTTTACCTATAAATGTTGGTACCCAGTTAAATTATGTACATTTAGGAAAGAATCCAGGCCCTTCTTAAAGCAATCTACTGAGCTGACCAGAACCACCTCTGGAGGGAGCCTATTCCACATTTTCACAGCTCTTACTGTGAAGGAACCTTTCCGTATTTGGAGATTGAATCTCTTTTTCTCTAGGCGTAAAGAGTGTCTGTTGTCCTCTGTGTTGACCGTAAAGTGAATAACTCAACACCAAGTTTCACTATATGGACCCCTTGTATATTTATACATGGTGATCTTATCCCCCTTAATCTCCTCTTCTCAAGAGAGAATAAATTCAATTCCTCTAATCTTTCCTCATAGCGGAGCTCCTCCATGCCTCTTATCAGTTTGGTTGCCCTTCTCTGCACTTTCTCCAGTTCCCAGATATCCTTTATGAGAACTGGTGCCCAAAACTGAACTGCATATTCCATTCCATATGAGGTCTTATGCCCCGTACACACGAGCGGAAATTCCGCCAACAAAAGTCCGATGAGAGCTTTTGGTCGGGGCCGACCATGGATGGCTGAAGACGCACACTACTGAGCTCCGTGCCTTCCCGACAGCGGCAGGCTAATTAAACACACAGCACACCCGCGATCCTCATGGCAGCGGCAAGCTCTCACCCCGCTGAGCCCACAGACTTGCAGCAAGGCACCATACAACGGTACCTGCTGAGAACGGCGCCTCTCGATCCTCGGACCCCAAAAGACAAGATGGCGCCCGGCCGCAGCACGGGGAAGACCAAGCCTCCTCCTCCCACTCCAGCAGCAGTGAACCTGAGAGAGGACAGCACAGAGGGACCCCACGATCCCAGAGGAGAGACCTCAGCGTCCACTGTGTGGTCAGTAACAACACATGATACAGACACAGGGGACTCCCAGGCAGGCACACATCATCTGCCAGGGGAGCCCATTAGGTCTGAAGCCACAGCCCTCCTCTCTGCTTTTAGAGCAGATTTTGAGTCATGGGCAGGCAAAATGGAGGATTCCCTGCATGTGGAACTAAATGCCCTGAAACAAAAAGTCACAGCTAATGAGGTAGCAGTGTCAGCCCTGACTAGTACTCAAGACGACCACGAGACACGGTTGACAGCACTTGAATCCGCATCCGCGACACACCTCCGTCGCTTGCGCCACCAGCAACTCCGCATAGAGGACAGCGAAAACCGTAGCCGCCGAAACAACATCAGACTGCAAGGCATACCTGAAGCAACGTCAGGAGCAGACCTTAAACCCACTGTCATAACCGTCCTCAATAAAGTGTTGGGAAGAGAGCCCTCATCACCAATCGAGCTGGACCGTGTTCACAGAGTGGGGGGGCCGGGGGTAGCCCAGGATGGTCGCCCACGAGATGTTCTTTGCCGGGTCCACTACTACACCCTAAAGGAGGAGATAATGCGGAAGGCCTGGAGCCTGGGCCCGGTGGACTTCTTCGGAGCCTCAATCCACCTGTTTCCAGATCTGTCCCGCAACACGCTATATATGCGCCGTATGGTGCGTCCTCTACTTGACCTCATACGGCAAGCTGGGGCTTCCTATACCTGGGGCCACCCCTTCAGCATCAAGGTGACGCGAGGCGCCAACAGGTTCGTGCTATCAGACCCAGACCAGCTGTCTGAATTCTTTCTCTTCCTTGAGCAAGAACCGGTTGAGGTCCTGAACTGGCTGGATTCCCCAGAAGACCGATCAAGACAGATGGGTCTAGGCCCATTCCCACAAAGACTTAGACGTCCCAGGTCCAGATCGGTATCCTCCGGCCGTGGACTAAGACAACCTACCTCTCCAGACGATTGACCCGGAAGATTATGGGAGTTCACAGCCCTATCCCCTCCCTCCACACCATCTTATTCACCGGGTGATCCAACCGGCTTCGACGCATTCCTGGCAGGAGTGCCCTACCCTCTGAACCCCGATTGTGACATCTCCCCTGCAATCCATGCCCTCCAGCATATTTAGTCAGGTACTGTTTGACTACCAGGGGACGGACCTATCAGTTCTCTTCCTGCCCTTTGCCAATACAATTGTCTGGCTGGGGTTCGGGTGAGAACACAGGTGTTGGACTCATTTGTTCCACGCTGGGACGGGCGTCAGGCCACGCCAAAATGCGCTAGATGTTTTTGCATATGATGTTCTCACATATGATGTTCCACCCGGTTTCATGCTGTCCCACCTCCCAACCCCCATGTGGTATATGGCTGTGGAGGTTTACTGGGGTGGGTGGATCGACTCGGGGAGGAGACATGGCCTCCGGTCCTGATAACCCTGCGCTGCAGGTGTTGCATGTTCTACACCTGTGGCGGGCTTGGGTGCCTCCCCGGGTTGGTCCCCCATTATCCCTCTCTTCCTTCTATTTTCTCTCGGTCAATTGGAGCCTATATAATTTGTCTATTGTATGTCCTCCTAGGTTACACGATCGGACTTAAAACCCATGTCAAGTTGAATGCTGTTATGTATTGTTCCTGTGACTGAGGTTATATATACTATGCAAATAGTTGAGTAAAAGTTTACTTGTAATACCTAAAACACGGGCTCGGTGTGGTGAGACCAAGAGCCAGCTGTCCCCTCATAGATAAGAGACCCCACATCCCCCCTTTTCTGTAATGGTGGGAGCCTACAATGTCTTTCTAGGTCGACTCCTCCTGGAAGTGGCTGCCATATGCCTCGTACACGGGTCAAACATCAGGTGCGCCAAATACACGATGCCCAGTACTGCTATGCTGTCGGGATCACGACTCAGGTCAATCCATCCATCTCAGGTCAATCCCACAGTAGGTCTGGCACAGTTTGTGTCTAGAGCGTGACATTTCACGCAGTGTTTCGCCCTTGCAAACACTTTAGTACTCATAGACGCTTCTTCTTAGGTGTCTTTCCATCTAGAATCTACTTCCCCCTTTCCTTGCACTTTCTTCTCCCCCCCCCCCCCCCCTACCTCCTTCTCCCCATTCCAATCCTCTGTTCTATACTCTGCTCTACCGCCCTGCCCCCTAACCCCCTATCAAATTATTATCTTTTCTTTTTTTCTCTCCTTCATTTTTCTCTTTCATTTTTCTTCCATTTATTTCTTATAGAGCTCTTACGCACTCCAGCATGGCTCACACAGTGACTTCTCGCCCGCAATTAAAATTCTGTTCATATAATGCGAATGGTCTCAACATTGCCTCGAAACGTGGGCAAATCCTTTACCAGATGCACAAACGTCAGTTTAATGTGCTTTTGCTACAAGAGACCCATTTCCAATCTGACTCCACCCCTTCCTGCTCCAACAGATATTTCAATAGATGGATTCACAGCACCAACCCAACACAAAAATCCAAGGGAGTATCCATTGCTTTTCATAAGTCACTCCCCATTGAACTTCTCGATCATATGGCGGACCCCCAGGGAAGATATGTTTTTGTGAAAATTTCCATATGGGGGACAAAATTTACAAAAGCCAACATATACCTGCCTAATACCCACCAAATTCCATCGGCCCTGCAGTACCTAGGGACATTGGCGGGTTTCAGGGAGGGCAAGCTCATACTCGGAGGAGATTTTAACACTCCTCTAGATCCACTTCTGGATTCCTCGACATCCCGCTCTTCCATATCTTTTCCTAAGTTGAGGGCTCTGAAACGTGCCATCTACAATATGCATCTTATTGATGTATGGAGGATACTGTATCCTAAATCCCGAAACTACACCCACTACTCACACGTTCACCAATCATACAGTCGCCTTGATTATTTTCTGATCGACCATGGCTGTCTAGATTGGTCCCCAGAATGTGAAATTGACCCTATGGTATGGTCCGACCACTCTCCCATATACCTGACATTCTCGATCCCCTCCATTCCAGTAAGAAAGTGGACATGGCGGCTAAACGACTCGCTACTAACAGATCCAGGGTGTGATGCGCGGATCTCAGAGACAATTTCACATTTTCTTGTCGATCACGCTTCTGATGACACTTCACCAACCATTAAATGGGAGGCATTAAAGGCGGTTTTGCGGGGCAGTTTTATCCAAATGGGAGCTCGTCTGAAGAGGGAACGCTCGGCCGCGATAGATACCGCAGTACATAAACTTAGGACTCTGGAGACTACCCATAAGCGCTCTCCAACAGTAGAAATGCTTGCAGAGGTCTCCTCCGCCCGCACACAGCTCAGGGAACTATACGAAGCGTCAGCCCGTACGTTTGCAAACAAACTTGCCTTTCACCAATACCAGTTTAGAGATAAATGTGGTAGATCGTTGGCCCGTACGCTACACACTAAACAATCCACCACCTTTATACCACACATACAGGACAAATCTGGGGAAACTGTTTCCTTGCCTTCTAAAATGGGCCAGATATTCAGGGATTTTTACCAATCCCTGTATAACATACCTGCAGCAAGCCCCACCGAATATCTCTCTACAACGGCGGAAGCCCAGACCTCATACATCTCACAGACTGCACTACCCACTTTAGATGACGAAACGATAGAGGACCTTGAAGCATCAATCTCGGAGGACGAAGTCGCTTGTGCCATTGCAGCTACCCCATCAGGTAAAAGCCCTGGCCCTGACGGCTTTACTCCAAAATTTTACAAACAATTTGCCCCCCTTCTCACCCCCTTCTTAACAAAAGTGTTTAACTCCCTCTCCGAGGGATCAGCATTCACCACACAAACTCTGGAAGCACATATCTCCCTTATCCCAAAGCCGGACAAAGACCCGACTTTATGTGCAAACTACCGACCTATATCATTGATAGGAGTAGATCTGAAGGTGTTTGCCAAGGTGTTGGCAAACAGAATGCAGCCATTGTTGCCCCGCCTAATACACCTGGACCAGGTTGGCTTTGTAAGTGGACGAGAGGCACGAGACAACACCTTAAAAACACTTCTCATCACAGATTATGCCCGCACCCACAATATCCCATTGTGCCTCCTCACAGTCGATGCGGAGAAGGCCTTCGACCGCTTCGACTGGCAATTCCTCCGCCTATCCTTACAACAGATAGGATTGGGCCACAACATGATCTCCAGAATAATGTCCCTCTATACCTCGCCACCCGCTAGAATCAGACTGAACGAATCCCTATCCCCAATGTTTACTATTCATAATGGAACACGTCAGGGTTGCCCCTTATCCCCCCTCCTCTATGTCCTTGTCATGGAACACTTGGCCATCGCCCTCAGGAACAACCCAGCTATCCATGGTATTAACATAGGTCCTGTCCATACCAAAATTGCTCTCTTTGCGGATGACTTGCTAATGTTCGTGACTCATCCGCAAGTATCCCTGCCATCAATCATACAGGAGTTCCGGAGGTATGGAGAGGTAAGCAACTTCAAAGTTAACCATAGTAAGTCGGAAACCCTCAATATATCACTCCCAAAGGAGGCCCTCCAACAACTCTCATCCTCCTTCCCTTTCAAGACAAGCTCCACCTCCATTCGCTACCTTGGAATCAATATCCCGACAGACACTTCTCAACTCTTCGCCAGAAACTTTACCCCTCTTCTCCTCAAAACACAAGCAGATCTGACTATTTACGCTTCCAAACGGCTTTCCTGGTTGGGCAGGGTGAATGCTTTGAAAATGGATGTTCTCCCCCGATTCTTATACCTCATTCAAACCATCCCTATCTATATTCCCACCTCATTCTTTAAGAAACTCCGTCAGGTTTTCTCCAAATTTATTTGGAAGGTGGACCGTCCCAGGATACGATATGATACAATGACTCTCCCGAAGGCCCGGGGAGGAGCAGGGGTCCCAGACGCCTCCGTATACTACAAGGCGGCGGTACTCACACGCATAGTAGATTGGTTTCATCACTCATCGTCCAAACTCTGGGTTCAACTGGAGAGTCACCTCAATGTGATAGACCTCTGCGCCTTGCCGTGGACACCTATTGCCCAGCGTAAAGACGCTGCTCTCCCCGCTACTCTCACCCGTCAGACACTTCAGGTATGGGACCATTTAGTCTCAGCTGGAAAAATATCTAAAACTCAGGGCCCTAGGACTCCTCTCTTTGGGACCCCGACTTTTCCTCCAGCCGCAAGCGAGAGGAGATTCGGGCCCTGGAACAAGGAGAACCACAGACGCCTAGCTCAGGTCCTTCGCGCTGACCCATCTCTAAGAACGAACACACCTCCCCAGACAGCTTCGAGGCACCCAACAATGTGGTTGCAGAGAAGCCAAGTTGTGTCCTACATACGTTCCTTTTCTTCCTTATCGGATATCCTAACTGACCCATCTGACTTTGACGAACTGCTGTTACAACCTGATCCGCTGACGCACGTGGTATCCCTACTTTACTCCCTAATACTGAACTTATCTACCCCCGACCTTCCCTCCTATACGCAGAAATGGGAAGCAGACTTACAACACTCTATTTCACCTACTGATTGGCTAAAGTGCTTCATCCTGACGCATAAGATTTCCCTAGCAACTAAGACCCAAGAAAAAGGGTTTAAACTGTTGACGAGATGGTACAGATGCCCAGCGACTATACAACGATTCAACCCTTCTTTGCCAGATACTTGCTGGCGATGCCTGTCCTCTAGAGGGACAATGCTCCACATCTGGTGGTCTTGCCCTCCCATTAGGAAGCTCTGGCAGAAGATCTTTGACTTGTACTGCAGGCTGATGGCGACCTCAATTAAGCACACACCGGAGATAGCCCTCTTATCTATGATCCCAGGACCCCTCAAGTTAATTAAGAAAGACATACTGCGTCACTTTCTGGCCGCGGCCAGGGTGGTGATCCCCCGCCATTGGAGAACAGTGGCTACACCTTCCCTGGGAGAGTGGGCCATTGAAGTGGATCAGATAAGAGATCTAGAGCGTCTGTTGGCGCAGGAAAACGGGAAGGAGGAACAGTTCTCCCTCACTTGGACCTCATGGTCAATGTTTCGTTACACCGAAGACTTCACTTTATGGGCAGCTGATGACACAACCTCACCTACCGAGTAGCCATGCTGGAGTGATCTTTAATCTTTAACCTCCCTTATCTCTCTTCCTTGATATAACCCTTTTTTCTATATCCCTATCTGCACCCCCCCCCCCCATACTGAACCAAGCACCCAAGAAGAGGAACTGAGGTCAAACGCCCAATATAGATCTGTGAATTTGATGTATACCCTAAGCCAAAGAGGGCTCCCTACAACATACCATCCCGATTAGGATGGACCCCAGTTCACCATAGATCAGCGCTCAGCTGGAATAGAACTATAGGTTGATAGCCGCACAGATGTTGCTAGCCACTCTTCTTGGGGGCATGATATTATATAGCGATGCACCACAGTTACATGAGGAATGCGTATGATAAGATGCCTCTGAGTGTGCATACTCCGTTCAGACTTACCTCACCGATGTATGTAAGCTGCATGTGTACTATATGTTGTATTGCGATTACTGCACCTGTTATCTCTTTCCTCTCCCCCAATAAAATTAGATTGAAAAGAGAGCTTTTGGTCGGAAAATGCGACTGTGTGTATGCTCCATCAGACTTTTGCTGGCGGAATTACAGCCAGCAAAAGGTTAAGAGCAGGTTCTCAATTTTTCGGTCGGAAAAATTTCCGATCAGAAATTCCGATCTTCTGTACCAATTCCGACGCGCAAAATTCCTACGCATGCTCGGAAACAATTTGACGCATGCTCGAAAGCATTGAACTTAATTTTCTCGGCTCGTCGTAGTGTTGTAAGTCACCGCTTTCTTGACTTTTGTGTGACCGTGTGTATGCAAGACAAGCTTGAGCGGAATTCCGTCCGAAAAACCATCCAAGATTTTTCAGACGGAAATTTTGCTTGTGTGTACGGGGCATTACTAATGATTTGTACAGGGGCAAAATGATATCTCTCTCTCTGGAGTCCATACCGCTCTTAATACAAGAAAGGACTTTGTTCGCTTTGGAAACCACAGCTTGGTATTGCATGCTATTATTGAGCTTAAGATCTACCAAAACCCCTGGATCCTTCTCCACTATGGATTTCCCCAGTTGTACTCCCCCTAACATGTATGATGCATGCATATTCTTAGCCCCCAAGTGCATAACTTTACATTTATCAACATTAAACCTCATCTGCCACATAGACGCCCAATTAGACACTGCATTGAGGTTGGCTTGGAAATTGGAGACATCTTGTAAGGACGTTATTCCACTGCATAGCTTAGTGTCATCTGCAAAGACTGAATGGTACTTTTAATCCCAGACCCTATATCATCATTTATAAAGATATTAAAAAGTAAGGGTCCCAGCACTGAACCTTGGGGTACACCACTGATAACCTTAGATCATTCAGAGTAAAGCCTCGTACACACGATCGGATTTTCCGCAGACAAAACCTCAGACTTTTGTCCGAAGGCGTGTGCCTGGATTTTGTGTTGCATACAAACCGTACACAATTGTCGGCCAACAAACACAAACGTAGTGACGTACTAGACTACGACGAGCGGAAAAATAGGAAGTTCAATTGTCAGGCACCAACCTTTGTGCTCCTTCTGCTATTTTTGTGTTAGTAGAAGTTTGGTGAGTGTTGATTCGCGCTTTTTATTTCTCGCTTTTCAGTTCGTTTCTGAACAGCCGTTCGTCAACCAGCCATGTTGTGGAATCGGAAGAGATAACGTGTTATTTATTATTGGCCTTGGAGTTATTGCTTTGACCCAAGTCCAGTCCAGGAACAGGAGCAGGAGGATTGGTTGCTTTATTAATCGTGACCAATTATTTCATATGCCTTTGCTGCAGGAGCTCCAGGAGAATAATCCAGATGTTTTTCGGAATTATCTCCAGATGACGGACCGCTGCTTTCACCAACTCTTGGCATTGTTGACCCCCTATATTAGGAAGCAGGACAAATGCATGAGACTTTTAGTTTATTTTTTGGTTGAATAATGATTTGATTAGTTATATTTTCTATATTTTTGGATGCACTTTTTGGTTAAATTCTATTAATGCACAATAAAAAAAATTGTGGAGAATATTACTTGGCTATGTGTTTTACTTCAAATGACAGTTTGGGAGTAGGCAGTTACATTTAAAAAATACAATGTAAAATTGACAAGGGGCACCAACATAGTTGTATCTTTAATCTTAAAAACTACGGAATATTGGTGTTGTGGTAACTTGCACCAAAAAAATAAAAATAACAAGCATAATAATATTATTCTTGATATCACTAGAAAAAAAAAAGCCTTTGAAAATTTGTTTGCAATAACTCCATCAGTATCACCAGCAAAGCAGCTTCATTATTATCCCAATAAAGAAGAAGAGAATGTGCGCTGCATTTGGAGATTTCATAATTTGCCACGCCACGAATGTTAATTCTCCATTATGAACGCTGGTTTACAAGACCGACCGCTTCTGGCTCGTCCTTGCTTCCGAGCATGCGTGTTTGTACTTTGGACCTTTGTCCGATGGACTTGTGTACACACACTCGGAAAATCTGACAACAGACATTTGTCCACAGAAAATTTTAAAGCCTGCCATCCAACATTTGTCAGCGGAAAATCGGACAGCAATTGTCCGATGGAGCGTAACGTAACGGTCGGATTTTCCACCAACAGCCTGTCATCACACAATTACCGTTGAAAAATCTGATCGTTTGTACAAGGCTTTAGAATCATTAACCAGTACAAAGTACAAAGACATACACATCCGGAGTGAGTATTAATCATGATGCTTGCAATGGCAAGTGCCTATTGGTCATGCAGACTAATGAGAAGCTCATCTGAGGCTTCTTCTTATGGCTTCTCCCACAATCACGTGACCAATGGGTGGTTGCCACTGTGAGTATGATGATGGATACTCACTCCGGAGCTGTGTATTATGGTGTACGGTATACGGACCACAACACCAGTACACGGCATCACAGCCACTTTGCACAGCAGGGTCTGGAGGGGTGGCCAGGGTATTTGGCGTTAGTGCATCTTCTCGTTTTTCATTAAAAGGGGAACTTGCCCTTTAACATTTTAAACTAAAGGACACTCATTCATGTTCCAATTGAATATAGACTTAAATATGGAAAAAGGCACTAATCTGTTAGAAAGACACAAGATTATATGAAGGTGCAGCGCACATGCTGGTGTTTAGGCTGCGCTTCTTAATGCTCTTTTTTACGCTTGCATTGTGCTTCATATCTTAAAGTACTGCACATTCACCTTTTACTCAAATTATAAACTTTATTGTAAATGGCAGTGCATCCTGACAGCATACCTATGGCATCATTTAAGGTAAAAAAGAATTCTCATTAATGTACACTCAGCACCCCATATTGACAGAAAAACACATAATTGTTGACGTTTTTGCAGATTTATTAATAAAAAAAAACTGAAATATCACATGGTCCTAAGTATTCAGACCCTTTGCTGTGACACTCATATATTTAACTCAGGTGCTGTCCATTTCTTCTGATCATCCTTGAGATGGTTCTACACCTTCATTTGAGTCCAGCTGTGTTTGATTATACTGATTGGACTTGATTAGTGAAGCCACATAACTGTCTATATAAGACCTTACAGCTCACAGTGCATGTCAGAACAAATGAGAATCATGAGGTCAAAGAGGAACTGCCTGAAGAGCTCAGAGACAGAATTGTGGCAAGGCACAGATCTGGACAAGGTTACAAAAAAATTTCTGCTGCACTTAAGGTTCCTAAGAGCACAGTGGCCTCCATAATCCTTAAATGGAAGATGTTTGGGACGACCAGAACCCTTCCAAGAGCTGGCCGTCCTGCCAAACGGGGCTATCGGGGGAGAAGAGCCTTGGTGAGAGAGGTAAAGAAGAACCCAAAGATCACTGTGGCTGAGCTCCAGAGATGCAGTCGGGAGATGGGAGAAAGTTGAAGAAAGTCAACCATCACTGCAGCCCTCCACCAGTCGGGGCTTAATGGCAGAGTGGCCCGATGGAGTGGCCTCTCCTTAGTGCAAGACACATGAAAGCCTGCATGGTGTTTGCTAAAAAACACCTGAAGGACTCCAAGATGGTGAGAAATAAGATTCTCTGGTCTGATGAGACCAAGATAGAACTTTTTGGCCTTAATTCTAAGCTGTATGTGTGGAGAAAACCAGGCACTGCTCACCACCTGTCCAATACAGTCCCAACAGTAAAGCATGGTGGTGGCAGCATCATGCTGTGGGGGTGTTTTTCAGCTGCAGGGACAGGATGACTGGTTGCAATCAAGGGAAAGATGAATGCGGCCAAGTACAGGGATATCCTGGACGAAAACCTTCTCCAGAGTGCTCAGGACCTCAGACTAGGCTGAAGGGTTTACCTTCCAACAAGACAATGACCCTAAGCACACAGCTAAAATAACGAAGGAGTGGCTTCACAACAACTCCAGGACTGTTCTTAAATGGCCCAGCCAGAGCCCTGACTTAAACCCAATTGAGCATCTCTGGAGAGACCTAAAAATGTCTGTCCACCAACGTTTACCATCCAACCTGACAGAACTGGAGAGGATCTGCAAGGAGGAATGGCAGAGGATCCCCAAATCCAGGTGTGAAAAACTGTTGCATCTTTCCCAAAAAGACTCATGGCTGTATTAGATCAAAAGGGTGCTTCTACTAAATACTGAGCAAAGGGTCTGAATACTTAGGACCATGTGATATTTCAGTTTTTCTTTTTTAATAAATCTGAAAAAATGTCAAGAATTCTGTGTTTTTCTGTCAGTTTGGAGTGCTGTGTGTACATTAATGAGGAAAAAAAATGAACTTAAATGATTTTAGCAAATGGCTGCAATATAACAAAGAGTGAAAAATTTAAGGGGGTCTGAATACTTTCCGTCACCACTGTATGTGTAGCCAAAAAATTACTTTTCAGTTTTGAATAGGGTCTGGAAGGATTAGACTCCCTGTCAAGTTTTTATTGGTGTGTGTGTCCTGCTGGAGTGAATCAATCTCTCCTATTTGTTCTGGTGAGAATTGTCACTAAAATAGAAAGTCAACATAAAATAATTTTTAACAACAAAAGGCGAGAGGAAATCTACCAACAGGAACACAAATTCCCCTGACCAAATGGTATTTCCTCTCACTGTTGGAGAAATTTCCTTTTTTTCTGTTACAGAGACACAAGAGGACGTCAAAGTTCCTCAATGGGGCACAGGCAGCAAAAGAAAAAAAAGGATAGGGATTTTAACCATTGCCTACTTTGTCTAAAACAAAAGAAAAATAATTTGGCTAGAGATACACTTTAGGTCTCATTCACACGGGGCGTACTAAAGCATATGCCTGTGGAGGTTTCACGCATTCACATGCAGGCAGTCCCATTGATATCAATTGGGACACAGTGGCTGCACATATACAGATGCTGCTTCCAACTTCCATACAGGTGCATGGCTCCAAATGCACCCAGGATGTGTTTGGGGCCATGTACCCATACCCGCATGGATGTCGCAACTGATATCAATGGAACTGCCAGGACAGGGATGCACCTATGCATCCCCGTGTGGGTAAACACGGCCATCCACAGGAATACGCTTTAGTATGTCCCCTGTCAATGAGGCCTTAATGTTAAACTCCAGGTAAACAAAAAGGTTAACCATTAGGCCCCTTTCACACGTGCAGACCATTCGTCCGTTTTTTCAGATGTCCGTTTACGGATCAAAACGGACATCAATGCTTCTCTATAGGATAGCGGACGTTAGCGAATGATCATCCGCTAACGTCCGTTAACATCCGTCTCTGTTAAGCTCCATTTTTCTGGACGGAAGAAAACCCTATTTTTACTCCCGTAAAAAAAAACGGAATGGATGAAAAAACGGATGTTAGCGGACGATCCGTTCACATCCGATCCGCTGACATCCGTTTTTCATCAAAATATGTAATTTAATATGCATACATTACAAATAACCTATGACCCAAAAACAAGGAATCATGGAAAAATTACCATAATTCATGAAAAACTGATTAAATACAGTTTTTAAAAAAATTTAAAAACCGGATAAAAACCGGACATAAACGGATAAATAAACGGATGTAAAACGGATGACAACGGATGTAAAACGGAAATGAAAATGGATGAAAACTGATGTTTATTGACAACAACTGATGATAAAAAAACGTGACTGAACTGATCTAATGTACTGATCTAATTGTGTGAAAGGGGCCTTACAGTTGGTTCCCCTCCTCAGTTTAGTGCTCATTTTGCCTAGGGGGATGATGCATACAGTGATATACTAAAGCAGGCCATACACAGTGTGAATTTCTTTCCTGCAACCATGGGTTGCAGGAAAGAAATTAACTTGATTCCCCCATCAACACAGACCGTCCTGACAGGGGAATCCCTCTATGGCCAGCCACACGAACCTTTAAATCGTTTCTAAGGCTTACAGGTTATCTGTTTAGAGTTACAGAGGAGGTCTAGCACTAGTTATCGCTCTAACGATTAGACATGTGCAGTTCGTTTCATTCTGAATTGAGTCATTATATCCATTCCTGCCAGTAGAAGACAGTGATTATTGCTCGTGGCTATACCAGCTGCTAGCAATAATCGCATTTAAGATCTGGCAGGCTGGTTGTACCCAAGTTGATCAATCGATAAACTTGGTACATTCAGCCTGCCAATATATGTTTGGAATCTTGGCCGGTTCAGCAGGAATTCGAACCATCTATGGCCGGCCTTAATTTATTCCTCAGGCTTCCTCCTCTTTGCGCAACCAGTCCCTCAAAATATCTGCCCGTCGCTGCCCTTCCCATTGTTGCCCTATGACGTCACTCTGTAAAATGCAGGACCAACAGATGCTGAGGGTCCACATACATTCTAGAGTGTTGTAGAGAAGGGGAAAGCCCAGGATGGTAGGGAAGCAAGGGATGAGGCAAGTATTTCCCATTATTCATCGCCCTGTTATCTCTTGCTCTGGAGAAGGGGGCCCACTGCAAGGGTAAATCTTTTATTTTACTGAAGTTAACCTTTAACTATCAGTATGCATTTTCCAAAGAAATGAACCACCCCCTTGCCAAATCTAAGTCAGCAGTTTTTCATTAAAGGTACCCAACACATGGCTTATCAACCCCACCAGAAAAATGTTGTGTACTTCTGTGATGGTTTTAACATTATTACCAGAAGATTAAAACAAGTTACACTGGAAATCTGTCCATCAGCCTTCAATCTCTTCCCAATTTCCACGAGTATAGACAATGCCATTTACATGTTTCAGGGCCACATCTCTACATCAGAGAGCTTAGTGTTCAAAGCTTTGTATATCTGACTTATTATTGAAAACTACAAGGGTTGCTAAAGAAAATGGCTTATCGTGGTGGCAATCTGCTTGAGTGAGGTCTATGGTATAACTGGAATTTAGAGCCTGTAAAATTCTTCACTTTCTATAAGTTATATACACATCTTGTAACTGGGATAATAAGTGAAAGCAAAGTTGAAGGTCTTGTTGGTGCACAGTATGAGGCGTGTATGCACAAATGAAGTAACAGTTCCAAGATGAATACCACTGTAGCAGATATGGGCATGTTGCCCTTTTGGAAGCTGACGTTCCAGAACAAAAGCATAAATGAAGTCTCGGCGTTAGAGGGAAATAACTGGGTTTCTTTAGCACCGAGCCAAGTTTTAATTGGGGTAACACCAATATGTTCAAGATGGTTTTTACTTGAGTGGGATGGTGTCTACCAGGGAAGAGGTTAATGGAAAGGTTGGAGGAGTATTTAAACTAGGATGGGGATGGTAAGGCAAGATGGAAAAATTGAGGAAAATTAGTCAAAGAGGAGTAGAAGGTAGATGCATATGATAGGTGACAAGCAGATCCCTATGTTACAAATACACAATAAAGAATACAATTTCAAATGAACAAAAAATAATATAGGAAATTGAAATGCACAATGTAATGGTGGTGTAAAGTGAACTAATACAACCCTCTATTGGGCTGCGCAACTCCGCGCCACTAGTGGTTAAACTAAATTGATAGTGAACTATGTTAATTAATAAAAAGCTGCTCCCTGTAGAAAACCGTGAATTGGTAATAGTAGTGATATAGTGTGTCAGGGGCGCTAACTAAATAGATAATACCTATTAAAGAACTCTAATCAGAAGTGATAATGGAGAGTCACTTGTATAACCCTCTACACTTTTGATATCTCTTAAGTGTAAACATGTGCAAATAGTATATAATAGAAGTGCCTCTATATTCAAGTCAGCTTGCCGCTGGATAATAAACAATATTGCAAATGAATAAACAAAAAAAACACAATTATCCAAGTGAATTCGGTATCACATGTCATGTGCCATACATAACAACCACCACATTCTCAATAGCATGAGAAAATTCATCCAAGTGAAATCATGCCGGTGAAAAATATATAATAACCAAAAAAGAAAGTGATTCAAAAAACTTTGTTTGAAAAACTTGTGAGTGTCCAGTGATGTGATCGAGGGATAAACCACGGGTTAAATTGCTTGTCTGTAGACTGTGAATGAAAAAACCTTCAACAACTTCTTCTATAAGTCACCCAATGTGAATAGGTTAACTGGCTGCTTACCAGATGTATTGGACTTCTTTAATTAAAAAGAAAGTCAATCAGGCTTTCACAGGTTAGTGCCTGTGCACATAACGATAGGCAGGAGATGATAATGGCAATTCCTCTTCCCATTGGATTCAAGCAGGGTATATATAGAAAGGCAAAAGGGACAGCTACATAGTATAGTACTGTTGGATTTATTAAAATTTAAAAAATATACATAGCCAAGTGGCTACTTACAATGTAGGGTGCCTACCCGGCACTGGGGCTACTTACATGTAAGAGTAGTGTATGGCGTGGAGATCCTGTGTTTTTTTTGTTTATTCATTTGCAATATTGTTTATTATCCAGCGGCAAGCTGACTTGAATATAGAAGCACTTCTATTATATACTATTTGCACATGTTTACACTTAAGAGATATCAAAAGTGTAGAGGGTTATACAAGTGACTCTACATTATAACTTCTGATTAGAATGGTGGTGTAAAGTTCATGATTACAAATGCCAGAAATCTGACAAGCAAAACAGGAAAGCTTAAAGTTTTGGTGCATGAAGAATATAATGATTTCATTGGCGTTACAGAATCTTGGCTTCATTCTTCAAACAACTGGACCATTATTATTCCTTACTTTACTCTCTTTCTGAGAGACATGGTGAACAGAAAGGGTGGTGGTGTCTGTTTCTATGTGAGAAATTATCTAAGAATGAATGTGAAGGATGACCTTGTTGCAAAGTGTGACAGAGCGGAGATATTATGGGTGGAATTACATATGGATGTGCATATTGCTAAGTAGTGATGAGCAGAGGAGTGTTCAGGTCATAGTCCAAATCCACCTGAGCTATCCCGCCAGAAAGCTGTCACTGCACAGTGCCAATGGTAAGCAGCAGCTGCATTTCCCGCCTTTCAGCTACTGTACAATGGGTGTGTATACTTGCAACTGTGGGGCTGGTAATACCTCAGCTGCTTTCCACTGACTCTGTGCAGTGACAGCCTCCTGGCAAGATAGCTTAGATGGGGTCAGACCATGATCCGAAGAGGTCTGAGCTCATCCCTGCTGCTAGGTTAAAGTGGTTCTAAATCCATAAGGTTTTTTACCTAATGCAATCTATAGTAAAAGGTAAAAAAAACATCTGTGCTGCAGGATCGCCCCAGCCCCTCCTTATACTTACCTAAGCTGTCTCCCTCCTTACTGGTCAGATTGATAGTAGTGAGAGCCAATGACTCCCACTGCTGTCAATCAAATGTTGTGACCAGGGAGCTGGGGACTGGGCTGAGCCACCCGGTCTGTGTTAATAGACGCAAAAAGTGTGACTCAGGAGTGAGCCCACACAAGTGCCCCCATAGAATGCAACTTTCTTTGGGAGCACTCGCCAAAGAGGAGGCGCCTGGAGCGCCAGCGGGGAAACCCAGAAGAGGAGGATCAGAAAACAAAATAGAACAGCGCCACTCAGCAAAAAAGCTCTTTAATACCAATTTAAGATGACATAATATCACTTACATAGTGGTTCAGGGAGATGTGCATACAAGGTAGTTGTGGTCACATATGCGTCGCCGAGTCACTGTGTAATCCTGTAGTGTTGGTTGCAAGAAGCCGGGGGAGAACTCAGCTATGTCCTGTATCTCAGGGAAATACGAGGCGGCTCGTGGAGGCAGCATGTGACGTAAGACAAGCAGGGGACACAACGCGTTTCTGAGCATGCGCGAGGTCCGTACGGCACCTGCACGCTCCTTTGTCAAGTGTAGAGATCTAGAAGAGGAGGATCGGGACTGCTCTGTGCAAAACCATTGCACAGAGCAGGTAAATATAACACATTTATTATTAAAATTTTAAAAAACTGAAGCATTAAAGTTACTTTAAGTATTAGAGTATGTTATAGGTCTATAGAGAGAGCTGGTACAGTTGTAATAATGGTAGATTTTAATTTCCGTGGTGTAAGGACACTGCTGGTACAGAAAAGGGCAAAAATACATAAACTTATTGCAGGATAATTTTATTGGACAGTTTATAGGAGCCCAAACCGGAAAGGATGTTCTGCTGGAGCTGTTAATTGCAAGCAATGGCAAGGTTATTATAAACTTCATATAGAGAAAAATCTGAGTAGCAGTAACCACAATATATCACTTGGCACAGGTCAACACCACAACGTGCACACTAGTTCATTTGCATTGGCTTGCATTGATGATGTGCATTGTGCTGCATTTCTGCATGCGTTCCAGTGAGGTTTTTTTATTTTTTTAAAACATCTTACTTTCCTTTTACCCAACACGTGCTGCAGTGGTGCTATAAATTATTGCTTACTTCGTTTTTTCAACACATACCAACAGAGGGTGTTGGTGTGAATTGGCGCAGAAGAGTACAACGTTTTTTTACCTTGTTCATACATTGGGACTGCATAGGTTAATTTGCTTAAGAACCACTATTATAAAATCTTAAAGCTGAAGTATAGAAAACTGGTAAATACACAGATTAAATACAAATATGGGTTCTGTTTTACCTGCATTTCTGTCCATCCAGTTCTAAATTTTATAGAGTTCTGCCACAAAGAGCAGACCTGTCTGACAGAGGAGAACCTATTTTTTTCTCTTGCAGTTAAAGCGGGATTACACCCAAATATTTAACTTTATCCTACCCCAATCAGTTAATTGCATAGATGCTATTAAGCCGCTTTAAAAAAAAAATATTTCCGTAATTACCTTTTTATTTTAATATATAGTGCCACTTCCTGTCTTGACTCCCGTAGGAGTAGGCGTGTATATCTCCTTTTTCCAGTCCGCACTGTCTCCTGGGAGCTTACTGTTCGGCTTCCCAAGATTCAGTGCGGACCGACGTCATGCTCAAATCTCGAGAGATTTTGGAACCGAGTGACGCCGGTCACGTCATGTATATGTTTGGTTGCCATCACAACGGGGCGGGAACTTCCGATGATGCCGCCCATTGTGATGGCAACCCGGAATTTTACGCCGCTGCTCACTAGCAATGAGCATGCGCGGGAACGAGCGGTGAATGCTGGGAGCACAGCATTCACCGCGTCCCTGCAAAAAATGCTTGTGGGCTTCAATTGCCCACAAGCAAAATGGAAACAGCCAGGATCCCATTATATAAGTTCTTCTTGAGGACGAAATCGGAATGAGGCGGCAATATTAAACCTAACTAGTGAGTATCATATTTTGTTCATCTAAGTTTATCAATGAACGTAGAAAAAAAAAAAACGATAGGTCGCTGTAATCCTGCTTTAAACCGGAGCTTCACCCAAAAGAGGAAGCTCTGCTTGGTTGCTTCCTCCCCCTCCGCTGCTGTTTTAGAGAGTTACCCCCACTTCCAGGAGACCTCGCCCCCTCCTCCTTCCACCGCCGCCGGGCCATTCTGAAAGCGCAGCTCGCTTCACACATGTACAGTATGGAACTGGCTGTGAAGCCGCAAGGCTTCACTGCCGGTTTCCCTAACAAGGCAAGCACCCGAGAGCTGATTTAAAATTTGGCTGGGGTAACATCATTGTGAGATCCCTGGGCAGGTAAGTGTCCTAATATTAAGAGTCAGCAGCTACAGTATTTGTAGCTGCTGACTTTAAATTTTTGGAAGGGGGGGCTGGAGCTCCTTTAAGTAACAATAATGCCGCGTACACACGATCGGAATTCTCGTCGGAAAAAGCTCTGATGGTTTTCCCGTCGGAATTCCGACGGAATTTCGCTCAAACTGTCTTGCCTACACACGGTCACACCAAATTCAGACGGTCAATAACACCATGGCATACAACACGTTCGACTGCAATATAAAAGGGAAGTTTAATGCTTCTGAACATGAGTCAAATTGTTTCCGAGCATGCATCGGAATTTTGTGTGTTGGAATTGCATACATATGATCGGAAAATCCGATAGAAAGGTTTTCTGTCGGAAAAATTAAGAACATGTTCTCAATCCAAAGTCCGTCGGAAATTCCGACAGAAAAAGACCGATGGGCATACACACGGTCAGAAAATCCGATGAAAAGCTCCCATCGGACAAATTCCGACCGTGTGTATGCGGCATTACAGCCTGTGACTGGACAATGAAAGAAGAAGCTGCACACTAATGAGCTTAACCCTCTTTCAGACTTCTCTCTCTTCCTATCAGCATGTCTCTTGTAAGCACATGAAGACTGTAATACAACTGATTAGCTTTTTGTGCAGTTTCTCCTTCTCCCAGTCTGACCTGTGCTGTACAAGAACTGCAAAAAAAGTGATACCAGGTCGAATTCAGGTACTTGCATTAAAAATATATTTAAAGATGTATTAAATAATACAGAGCTACTTTAACTTGTGTCTTTCATATGCGCCTAGGGTTCCACTTTAAAATATAAAGAAATGAGCAGCAGGATAGCCACAAACATCCAGATCATCATTTGGGAACATGATAACTATCAGTCAGAACGCAAATCAGAGGCCACCTGTCGTACGAATTTCCTTTCATGGATCCAATTTGGCTGTAATTTGGCAGGCAAATGTCTGCTGCAAGAAAAACGGACACAGCCCATTTGAATACACCATGGAAAAACCTGACTAGGCTGCAATAGACGGAATGTACACGTAGGCGCTTTTTTTATTGTGGTTTTGTTGTCTTTGACTTTTGACAGTCAAACGACATACTATATATTTGATTTTAGGCTCTTTCAATTTGTTTATTTTTACCTATGTGGAAACTGAGGGAAGGTTGTAGGATGCCTCGAGCTATATGTGTACTAGGTTTATCTTTTACCTTGTTTTATCTTTTACCTTGTTTTATCTTTTACCTTGAGTATTTCTTAAAAATTCATTTTAATGAACACTTTCGAACACCCATGTTTTGACGTCACAGAGCTATATCAAGAGTTGTTATGTACCTTCTTTTTCTTACATTATACAAGTTCTACTGGTCACGTTACATCTACAATAAAATCAAAGGAATTTTTTTAATAACCATTTTTTGTGGTTTCTCATAAATGTCAATGGATTGACAGAAACACCAGCAATTTATGTACTCGAGTAAGTGTTAACCTCTAAAAGCAGTTCTCTCATTGTTAGAATATGTGTTTGGTTTGCTATGCTTGGGATACAACCTTGATGGACTATAATGGATAGAGGCTAAAAACTGCCCATTTTTTGCTGTGTAGCATATACAGGACAGGTAAAATAATAATTTCCCCTACTGCACATTTATTGCACTAAACCAACAACCCATACAGAAACAAAACAAACAATTAATACCTCCCATACACCACACCTATATATAGTGTACATATGTATATATAGTGTAAATGTCAAAATAAAATGCCAACTTGCAAACAACTCTCACAGCAGATTTCTGTATGGGTCTCTCTCAAACTCCAGTGCCCCTCTCTTCAGACAGTGTACCCGGCTCTATGTAGTTGACATACTAAAGGCAAATAGCCTGCTTCAAGAGAAGCTGCACTTTGTAAAGGAATTTGCACCAGTGCATCTTCTCTTGCAAAGTGAACAGCTTATTTTCCTTTAGTAAACCCCAATGTGTTTTCATTTATTATGGATGGGACCACATCTTTCAACTAGTGCTTCCCCCATGAGAACAGCAGGTCACCCATCTATCTCTCGCTGACCCTCTCATTGGCAAGCTTTTGATTTAGAATGCAAAGACAGATCTAGTCAACTCCATCCTGGGTTCCCTGGCCTTTGCTGCTTCTCCTGTGAACCTGACAGACTCTGCCGTCTTGACCTCTATGTACCCAATGTACAACAATTTAGATCATCTTCTTTACCAGAGGTACTCACAATATCTTTAGACAAGTGCTCTTTTATGGTAAATATATAATGCGACATTGTGGTCCATACTCTGTAGTAAATCCTTTACTGCAATGTCCCGTCATTCCTGAACAATAGTCGTTTTCCACTTTATGATTGAGATAAAAGTCTCACAATATTCTCTAGGTCAGTGTTTCTCAACCTTTTTTTTTTTTCAGCCAAGGCACCCTCTACAATACACAACCTCGAGTCACCCTATTTTAAAATAAAATGAAAACAAAACTAATGCCGCGTACACCCGGTCAGAATTTCCGATGGAAACAGTCCGATGGGAGCTTTTCATCAGATTTTCCGACCGTGTGTATGCTTATCGGTCTTTTTCTGTCGGAATTTCCGACGGACTTTGGATTAAGAACCTTTTCTTAATTTTTCAGACGGAAAACCTTTCTATCGGATTTTCCGATCGTGTGTATGCAATTCCGACGCGCAAAATTCCGACACATTCTCGGAAACAATTTGACGCGTGCTCGGAAGCATTAAACTTCCCTTTTATAGTGCTGTCGAATGCGTTGTATGCAGCAGTGTTATTGACCATCGGAATTTGGTGTGTAGGCAAGACAGTTTGAGCGAAATTCCGTCTGAATTCCGACGGAAAAACCATCAGAGCTTTTTCCGACGAGAATTCCGACCGTGTGTACGCGGCATAATAGTTTTACATGAGGGTGATTTGTTTTTAAAAAGCAAATATACCCTTTTCCACTGGTACTGCCCAGTATTCCAGCGATTCTCTTTTACCTCAGTTTTTCCCCCTCATTCAGCTAATGTGATCCCAGTGCTGACGAAGAGCAAGGGCATCCTCAGATGACCAATGTCCTCCTTATCATTGTACGACATCATTGGTTGTTAGAGTGCCAGCAGCAGGACCGCACAGTGCCCAAGGTTGTTAGGCTGCACAACTAAAACCCATGGCTTTGAGTAACAAAAAAGGCAGGCTTGATCCACCTGCTGGCTGATAATTTGAAAATTTTAGGTCAATTTGGGGAATTTTTTAGGCTTTTTGCCAAGGCACCCCTGGAGAACTCAGAAGGCACCCCATGGTGAAAAAGGCTGCTCTAGGTTTCAAACAGCATTGCTTTCTTTCTGGTTGCTTATTACACATTGAGGAACAGGAACTCTTCCTCCTTGCCTCAGCTCCATAGAGGATCTTCAGAGGGAGCATGATGAACAGCACCATACTTTCCCCTGCTTGGGGGAAGTCTGAACACCATCTACAGGGTGATTTTGGTTATCATCTTATTTGACAGAGCAAAAGCCTTTCACCACGCAGGTCTCAACCAAACTGTGTAATGTCACACTGATTGGTGGATTCCTCACTGGCGCGGAAGCAATCACAAAGACAGTAGGTCATACAAGGATCTCTGTAAGGGAGATTAACAACAAGGAACACTGCTCCAGGTGAAAAAGGGAAGATAATCCCACAGCTGGTCACTTCCAACAGGTGCTGTCTCCACAACGGGATACCAAAAAATAAAACAGCACAGGAATCCAAAGATGTTAACGCGTTTCACACAACATAGTGCTTAATCATAACAAGGGGTCAGCGTTAGGTTCATCAGTAAAAAAAGGTAAAGACACAACTATTTCACAGCCAAACCCAATGAACACAATTAATCTCTGCCTGACGAGCATAGTCACATATACTATAACCCAATGATTAACCGTTTTATCTGTAATTTTTGAAATAAAGAAGCTATTTTTGGTATCCCGTTTCCATGTGTGGCTATCTTCTCCTATTTTCCTAGTTGAAATGACCCAAGCTCAGACATTAGCATACATAATATACTACAAGCTCTTTGACTGTAGGCATTGCCAAGTAATAGGTAAACACAAAAAAAGAAACACACACATAGAGCAGATTTCCAAAAACAGCGCTAAGCAACCAATTCAGCTCACAACTTTGCTTATAAAACAGTTTCATGCATTCGTAGCGATATACTACAAAACAAGAAGTAAAAAGGGAAGTAGACTTTCTTAAGGGTTCATTTACATGGGCACAGAGGTCTCTAAACCATAAAAAAGACACTTATTTTTGGGCCTGGGAGTCACGGGGCTGTAAGGGGGATTAAGATTGGACAGGTGTTGGCGCCAAACTGTGCAAGTCCCCGCTCTGCTTCCTCCTAGATAGGATAGCCACCCACCTGTTTTTGAGAAACTCTCTGACATCTTCTGTCATACCCCTTATGCCCATTTATGACATCTCTGGTCTGAAGCCCTAATATTTGAGAATAAAGGAATGTCCACACATAAATGCATTTTCCACACTTTACTGTAACTTTCCTGTGACATATCACGTTGACATACTAGCAGAATCTTCGGCACGGAACATCACATACAAGGTTAGACATTCTGCAGTCATTTCAGCACAAAGTACACATATTTTAAGCCATCTTTCCTCTACACCTCTATTCCTTTTCTTGGGAGCCACCAGAGTTGGGGTCACTTCCCCATGTATACTAAGTCCATACAGCTTCCATCACCAAGTCACAGGTGATGTGAAGTCCTCCCTGAGGATCAGGGGGATCAAGGTGTTTTCTTTAGTTTACCAGTATTTTCCCCTTGATTGTCCCTTCAATAGCTCTGTCCAGCTGGGCATACTCCCAGATGACACACTCACTCCCAGGTCCAGGCCTCCAAGGCCTTATGTACCTCCCTGCAACACCTGCAGAAGGAGGTTAGGTTCCTCCAATATCCACCTCATCTAGGACTACAAAGGGGTCTTTAGATCAGCTTTGTAGGAGACTACATACTGTATTGGCAACTCTGGGATATCTTACTCCCATACCCTGTCTACCTAGGCTCCTCCCATACTAGCATTTATTTATGTGGTGACATGAGGGAATTCATGAGCACAGTTGCAGACAGTGCAAGCCTATCATTGATTTGTACCGGCTTCCTGTTCATGGCTGATTGGAAACACTAGCCATATTTATTGCAGAAGTACGCTGACCTGGGTGGTGTACAGCACTAATTGGCCATGTGCATGAGCCCTAAATGCACTATAGCGAGAAGTATGTCACCATCTCACCAAGAATCTCCAGAACAGCTCCAAAGCTTTATTCAGCGATCATATCATAATTACACAAGCAATGTTTCTGAGCCTTGCAGGACCCCTTCATCAGGTATTCGTCAAATGCCTGATAAAAGGGGTCCTGCGAGGCTCTGAAACATCGCTTATGTAACTTTGAAGTACTTGCTGAATAAAGCTTTGGACCTGTTCTAGAAATCCTTTTGTATACTTGGGACATACTTCTCGCTTAACGTCTTTGGTTACCAGCCAGTGGTCGCCACAGCACCCACTTACACTTACAGCCACCTTCAGGAACGTGTGATTTGGAAATATGGAAATATTTTGCTTGGACCCGAAAATGCAGTGTAAGTGCTTTAATTTGACAAGGTATCAGTCTTTTGCAGTCCCTGTACAGCAGATCACAGACAGGTAAAAGGACAGACAGCACAAGGAGCCAGTTACATATTCTGCAGTGCTCATGTGCTTACAAGGAGAATGTTGATAGGGAGAGAGAGCAGAGAGACCATGGGATGATCTCACCAGTCTGCTGCTTCTCGTTTTGCTGTCCAGTCACAGGTTGGTGGAGAGACAAGACCTGTGAGTGTTACTTAACTGCAGCAAAGGATGTGCTGTGTGCAAAGCTGTGTAAACCTCTGCACTGGATAGACAGAAGTACAAATCCTCTGGCAGATAAAACAGCTTCCAAATATTTATTTAATTTGTGTATTTAGCTATTTGCCTTGAGTTCAGTTTTAAGGCACCACACATCCAAGGCGCCTTAGAATTTTTTTTTTTTTTTTTGTAAGTCGTCATACATTATGACAACCTGAAGACTCTGATATGTTTAATGTATGAGTGCTTAGTCGCAAACTTCCAGAACTAGCATACAAATAAATATCTAAAAGACAAAAAAAAAATCTATGCAAACGAACACATATTATTTTTAATAATTCTAGTAGGCAGAGCGTGCAGAGTGGCATTCTTAAAACATGCTGGACACAACAATAGGTTTACTTTAATGGCAAACACTCACACATAACAAACTTACCTTCACTTCCCTTTCCCCTGTTCCATTTGGCCACGAGGGCAAACAGAAATACCCATTACTTCTAGGTAAGGAGAGCATGTAATTCACTCACCTTTCCCCCACATAGAGCTTGCGCTTGATGATTGGTCATTTAGGCCCCCAGAGCTGTTATATGGAAGGCTGAAGAGTCCCTGGGCCTGTGTGTAGGCAGGTGCACTCTATTTTCTCCAATGTAGGTGGCACTCAACCATATCGGCAAGTTAGTTGGAGGGGAAGTCAAGAGGAACATCGTTCTCCTATGGTTTCCTTGGTCACTGAGCAAGCTATCTGGATGTGACTCTAGTAGCTATCTTGAGTCAGGCAGAACTTATTTAAGGCCCCGGCTTGGTGCTCTTTTCAGGTGTGGGTAGAGTAGGGACAGGTTACCCATCTGACAGGGACAGCAATTAGCAGCAGAGTGAGGTTCCAGACAAGTAGGGAAAGGATAGGGACACGCCATCCCTCCTGGACACCTCCCCATTTGGGAAAGGACTGGCCAGGCCATATTCCACCCCTCAAGATAGACGTTGTTGGCACACCCGAGACCTGCTCTGCTACACATGGCTTGTTGGGAATTGCTGAACTTTACAAGTTCAGTTCTCTACAACTGGACTCTGAGTGTTTACTTCCGCCTTACTGTACTGCACCTCCCCACGAGAGTCAACCCAAAGTCGCAACTTGTTACTTAAACAGGACTTCCTCTTATCAGTCCAGGCACCCAAAGGGAGTAACATGTTGAACAGCCAAAGCAGGTGTTAGGGTAGCAGTGCTGATGGTCTGTGCACTATAAATTTGTGCATTGCAGCACTGTATATTTATTTATTTTTGTTCCCTTTTACTACTGTCCTATCTCTGTGGCCTCCAGTCCTTGGTACCTAGACTTTTTATGGAACAGCAAACCTCAGTAAAGGTTTATTTTTTGAGTCTAATGCTGGCCATACAGTTAGTTCATTTAGATTTAGCAAGTGGGCTGAATGAAAAAAAAAAAAAAACTGAGAGATTCCTCCATCCATACAAACAAGGTGGATGGAGGAATCCTACAACCAGGACATTGCATTCTGGCAGCTGCACCTACCGCTCCACAGCTGTCAAAATACACCGATTAAAGTTTGCAGCTGAACCAGCTGAATTTTGATCAATTTGAAATTCCAGGTTAGTACTAACTTATCCTAAAACTGCTTCCACCCCCCTTCTAATGCCGCGTACACACGAGCGGACTTTCCGACGGACTTTCGATGGATTTCCGACAAACTTTTCGAATGAACGGACTTGGCCACACACAATCACACTAAATTCTGACGGATTCGAACGTGATGACGTATGACCGGACTAGAATAAGGAAGTTCGTAGCCAATAGCTGCCCTAGCGTCGTTGTTTGTCCGTCGGACTAGCACACAGACGAGCGGATTTTTCAATAGGAACTGGGTCCAGCGGAGTTCCGACGGGAAAATTTAAGACATGTTCTATTTCTAAAGTCTGTCGGATTTTTCGACTGCAAAAGTCCGATGGAGCCCACACACGATCGAATTGTCTGACGGATTCGTTCCGTCGGACCTTTGCTGTCGAAAAGTCCGCTCGTGTGTACGCGGCATTACTCTAACTACCTTGTAGAATGAAGATGCTATTTTCAGGGCACTTTGGTCCAGTCATGTGATTGGCTCCCAGCGGCTAGCTTCATAGTAAGCCTATAGGTGACATCGCTGTCCAGGCATTCCAGCCATTGTGAGCGATCTCTCCTCTACCCTGAAGCCGGCCGCTGGAGAGATCATGTGAATGAACACGAATGCTCTGAAAATAGTTTACATTTAATGCATCTTCCTTTTACAGTGTAGTTAGTATAAGAGTTAGAAGGGGGTAGGGAGCAATTTTAAGCTTAGTTAGCTCTAGTGTTGGATTCCATTTTAAGCCTTTTATATTATTACTTGCTGCCACTACATAAACATCCACACTCAAACCATATGAATCTGTTTGTTTATGTAACAATTGTGTAAGAAACAATTGTTTAGTTGTCAGATCATGATGTATCATCTCATTTTATAACACTCCTAAATAGCTTCTACTGTGTTAAATAGCTAAGGAGTTATCTACGGTGTGATAATGTGGAAAGTCAAGGTTAACAATGGAACCAGGTAGAATATCATCTGTTGGGTGTGTTAGTCTTTGTGACTCCGTCTGTCCCTGAACATGGTATTTATTGTCATACCTGGTTAAATGTTCACATTTTCCAGTCATTTTGCTCTTTTTCAACACTCGGCATGTTAGTATTTCCCCTCTAGCAACTAGCAAGAATCAATCAGTAATACGGGGAGCCATCACACTGGGCTGTTCTCTTTGAAACAAAATACTAACATTTTTCCAAATAACTTTGAGGTTGCATTCTTTGCTTGCAGTGCTTTTTCTAAATTCATTGTTCAGTAATCATGTGACATGAAATGTCAGTCTTTAATATTTTAAGGGCCATCTCAGCCCATTACTGATATATGCATTGTGGGTGGGTATTGGTAGTTTGAAACATTTGCAAGTTTCTTACTTCTGAGACTAGAATGGCAAATTTTACCCAAAGGAGTTTGATGTACTAAACCAGTTCTCTCTACTCCCATTTGTCCATAATTGGGTGACCCTGGTACACACCTGCTGGAGGTGCTGGAACACCTTCCTTGCTGCCTCTCACATACAGAAAGTTTGGTGTATAAATCACCCCAGAACTGAGAAGTTCCTCATAGCCACCAATAAGATTCAAACCTACTTTGACAGTATGTGATTGGAGGGGTAGGGAGCAGAAAGAGGAGGTTACAGCACAGTCCAGGAAGTACATTCCTACTGCCCACCTACTGATCCAGTATAGAGTGTGCTCTATACTACAGATAAAGGTATTGTAACGACACCCCGAGTATGAAAGGGGTTAAAGCCATTTACTGTAGGACATTCCATTTCCGAACACAAAGGCAGCTACCGAACACTCCAATCAGCCGAACAAGAAACCCATACGAATAATTCTTCCCCCCAAGTACGAGACGAGGCTCTGTACAGAGGGTCAAACAGGAATCAGACTCTTTCAACTAACATGTTGAGTTCAGAATCAAACAACCCAAGAATAGTCTTTACATATATTCTTGAGAGATATTGTTAATGAAGTAATCCAATCATATTCTCAGGGTTCATTCTTTTCTTGGTAACCCTGCGCCCAACAGTGACTCCCGTCACAGGTATATTGAGTGAGATTTCTCACTTTTGTTGTTTTGTTTACTGCATAGCATGAGTACTTCCCTTAAAGGGGTGTTCCAGAAAAAAAAACAACTTAATAGCCAGTAGCTACACATACTGCAGCTGCTGGCTTTTAATAAATGGACACTTACCTTTCCTGCAGTCCCTCGATGTCGACACCGCAGCTGATGTCTCCATCAGCTGTCGGGTGCTGCCGCCGCCATTGCGGGTAAGGTAACCCGGCAGTGTAGCCTTTAGGCTTCACGCCGGGAACCCTACTGTGCATGCGCGAGAGGCCATGCTCCTCTCTCCTATTAGCCCGGCGGCCGAGGGAGGAGGAGGAGGGAGCCACGCGGTGACGTCCCGGTCACCGCGGCGTACTTCCAGAAGTGGGAAAGGATACTGTCCCCCCTCCCCCCGAAAGGTGCCAGTTGTGACACCGGAAGGGTGGAGGAATCCGATGAGCGGAAGTTCCACTTTAGGGTGGAGCTCCGCTTTAATATTTCAACTTGTTGCCTGAAAGTGCTATTTAATATGAATAATTGTTTATTATGTAATCAAAGAGGGAAAAAAAAGAAAAGAAAAAGAATTAAAAGGAAATTAAGCTATTCTATAAATCCTGACATTTCACCACATATCCTAATAAAGATATGAAGGCTCTAGAGACTGCAGGCACTATTCTCCCTGAAGCTTTGAATGTGTAAAATCTATAAAACGTCCAGGATCAAAGGAAGGGAAAAGTATGAGTAATAATAGAAGATTGCAATCTTCCCTCCTACACACACATGGAGGAGGCCTCCAAGTTGCAGAACTTTAAACATGTCTTCACACTTCACATGCGAGCATGCCAGGTTGCCCTACTGAATGATGGCGTGCAGTTCAGGACACGTCAACCCAAAGCTCTTGGGTGGAGAAGTGAAACTAAATTTTTAAGAGTTCCTGCTCTGAGTTCTTAATGGTTCTCTCCAGAATGATGTTTCATGCCCCTTGGCTGTTAGCCAGGTATGCACAATAAAAATAAACTGTACAAGAGAACCTTAATTATACTCAAAGAAGAATAGCTCTGTCTGTCACTACTCTAGTGGTAGATATGGATATTTCCACCATAACAAAATTAAATACTTAAAGCAGATGTATAAACTGAATGACAATTCGTTTACCAAAGCGCTGTGGTAAATAGTTGTCTTCTTTATCCGCTTCAATAATGGGCACTTTCCTTCCTTCCTGCCCAGGCCAATTTTCAGCTTTCAGAACTGTCACACTTTGAATGACAATTGCGCGGTCATGCAAGGTTGTTTTTATTATTTTTTTGCTCCAGATAGAGCTTTCTTTTGGTGGTATTTAACCACTTCAACCCCGCCCACTGTCATATGACATCCACAAGGTGGATCTCCGATCTTGGGTGGACGTCATATGATGTCCTCCCATTCCCAGCCGTCTAGAGACGCGCGGGACCCGGTGCGCGTTCCCGGCAGCCGTGATGTCCGCCGGGGACCCGCGATTGCCCGGGAATACAGTAGGACCGTAGATCTGTTTTTATAAACACACAGATCCACGTCCTGTCAGTGGATTGAAGACTGATGGTGTGTTCCCAGTATAGAGGAACACCGATCGGTCTCCTCCCCTAGTGAGTCCCCTCCCCCCACAGTTAGAATCACTCACATAGGGAACATATTAACCCCTGCAGCGCCCCCTAGTGTTAACCCCTTCCCTGCCAGTCACATTTACACAGTAATCAGTGCAATTTTATAGCAAAGATCGCTGTGTAAATGTGAAGGGTCCCAAAAATGTGTCAAAAGTTTCCGAAGTGTCCGCCGCAATGTCGCAGTCACGAAAAAAATCGCAGATCGCCGCCATTACTAGTAAAAAAAAAAAAATGCAACAAATCTATCCCCTATTTTGTAGACGCTATAACTTTTGCGTAAACCAATCAATATACGCTTATTGGGTTTTTTCTTTTACCAAAAATATGTAGAAGAATAGGTATCGGCCGAAACTGAGTAAAAAATTAGTTTTTTGTTTTTTAAATAGGATATTTATTATAGCAAAAAGTAAAAAATATTGTGTTTTTTTCAAAATTGTCAATCTTCTTTTGTTTATAGCGCAAAAAATAAAAACCGCAGAGGTGATCAAGTACCACCAAAAGAAAGCTCTATTTGTGGGAAAAAAAGGAGGTCAATTTTGTTTGAGTGCAACGTCGCACGACCGCGCAATTGTCAGTTAAAGCGACACAGTGCCGAATCGCAAAAAGTGCTCTCGTAAGGAAGGGGGTAAAATCTTCCGGGGCTGAAGTGGTTAATCACCACTGGGTTTTTTATTTTTTACCAAACAGTAAAAAAAAAGTGAAAATTGTGTGTGAACACCCATGCGATCCGATTCCAGTGCAGGGGAAAAAAAAGTCCCTGGACCTTTTTCGTGCGAATCCAATGCGAGTTCAGCCATGTAACTTGTATGGCTGAATTCGCATTGCACAGACATTGCATGTGATCGGCACAGCAATGCGGTGCAAATCACATGTGTATCTGTGTTCACAATAGTGTGAATGCAGGCTGAATGTAATACATTACACTTATGCCCTGTACACACGGTCTGAAATTCCGACCACAAAATCCGTCTGACTTTTTCCGACGGATTTTGTCCGGAACTGGTGTTGCATACACACGGTCGGACAAAGTTGTCGGAAAATCCAATCATTCTGAACGTGGTGACGTTCGTTGCGTATGACGGAACTACGTAGAGGCTATTAGCCAATAGGTTTGGTCTCCTAATGTGATCTGAGCATGCGTGGCACTTTGTCTGTCGGAATTCTTTACACGCGATCGGAAAAATTCCGATCGGATTTTGTTGTCGGAAAATTTGAGAGCAGAATCTCAAATTTTTCTGTCGGAGATTCCGACGGAAAAAGTCCGATGGAGCCTACACACGGTCGGATTTTCCAACACCATGGTCCGATAGGACATTTTCCGTCTGAGTTTCTGACCGTGTGTACGGGGCATTAGAGATTAAAACTACTCTGTTATTATACGGGACAAAAATGCTCAGGCAGTTATGTTTTTGCTGATATACACAAAAAATGCTGATCACTTTAAAATGCTGTCAATTATTAAAGTGTGTTACCCCACGGGGAAGAAACAAAACGAAATGTCATTTCTTCCCTAGCATATGCCGCTAGTCGCGGCTCCCGTGCGCATGCGCCGGAGTGACGTCACTCGGCTCCAGCGAATCAAAGAGCCAGAGTCGGCGCCCCCAGAAGGAAGAGGGCAAGAAGATGGACGCTGCTCACACAGGCACACAGGCTACCAGACATCCCAAGTCTGTCGTGAGTCACGGGAGTCTCCTGAATTTGGCTGCAGGCTCCCGGACACCCGTGAGGCCGGGCGCTCTCCCGACTGGGCCCGTCACCAGCGCAGCCTCAGTATCCACCAGTGGAGCGCTCCCGCCCGGCTCTGTCCCACCCCTCCCCTGGCCACAGACAGACCACCGCTGGTGGACACTGAGGCTGCGCTGGTAGACATTGATGAGGTGGCACTGAAGGACACTGATGGGCTGCACTTGTAGGGACTGATAGACACTTATGGGCTGCACTGGTGGGCACTGATGAGATGGCACTGATGGACACTGATGGGCTGCACTGATGAGGTGGCACTGATGAACACTGATGAGGTGGCACTGATGGACACTGATGAGGTGGCACTTAAGGACACTAATAGGCTGCACTTTTAGGGACTGATAGACACTGATGAGCTGCACTCGTGGGCACTGATGAGGTGGCACTTATGGACACTGATGGGCTGCACTGGTGGGCACTGATGAGGTGGCACTGATGGACACTGATGGGCTGCACTGGTGGGCACTGATGAGGTGGCACTGATGGACACTGATGGGCTGCACTGGTGGGCACTGATGAGGTGGCACTTAAGGACACTGATAGGCTGCACTGGTTGGCACTGATGGACACTGATGAGGTGGCACTGATGGATACTGACTGACACTGATAGGCTGCACTGACGGACACTGATAGGCTGCATTGGTGGGCACTGATGGACACTGACAGGCTGCACTGATGGACACTGATAGGCTGCACTGGTGGGCAATGATGAGGTGGCACTGATGGACACTGATAGGCTGCACTGGTGGGCACTGATGAGGTGGCATGAATGGACACTGATGGTCAATGATAGGCTTCACTGATGGACATTGATGGGCTGCGCTGGTAGGCATGGATGCACAATGATAGGCTGCATTTAATTGGCACTGGTAAGGCTGCATTTCATTGGGGGGGGGGGGGTCGGGGTCGACGTCGGCGCGAATCGTCACCTCCCTGAAATTCGTTTTTGCAGGTTGGGATGTCTGAATTACGCTCTGTTAATTGACATTACCTAAAATGTTTTATCCCCTAATTCCTGAGCTAATTTTTTTATTTATTTTTTTCAAATGTTTTATTTAGTCAAAGGACATGGTTCAAGTACATACAACGCAATATGAACAGTTTTGGTACATTATACATCAGTACAAATATGCATTACATAAAATGAAACATTGTAGACTAAGGATGACATTATGTCCATTGGCTACCTGAGGTGTCTTGTATATGCCAGGCTAGAGGTGAGAAAGATAGTACCTCAGAGCTGGGCCTTTTTAAGGTAAGTCATAACCAAAACTCCAATATGTTCCGATAAAATGAGGACTCAGATTTTATACAAAGAGTAACATGGAGCTATAAAAAACACTGGTCCATAAAGAAAAAACAGCATAATATAAGAGAAGAAGAAAGAGCATAAGAGAAGAAGAAAGAGTAATGCCCCGTACACATGGTTGGAAATTCCGACACTGGTGTTGCATACACACGGTCGGACAAAGTTGTCGGAAAATCTGATCATTCTGAACGTGGTGACTTTCGTTGCGTACGACGGAACTACATAGAGGCTATTAGCCAATAGCTTTGGTCTTGTAATTTGATATGAGCATGCGTGGTACTTTGTCCGTCAGAATTCTCTACACACGATCGGAAAAAGTCAGATCGGATTTTGTTGTCGGAAAATTTGAGAGCAGGATCTCAAATTTTTTCGGACGGAAAAAGTCAGATGGAGCCCACACACGGCCGGATTTTCCGACAACATGGTCCGATCGGACATTTTCCGTGGGAATTTTCGACCGTGTGTATGGGGCATAAGACTGCTTTCACACTGAGGCACTTTTACGGCTGCTATAGAGCTAAAAATAGCGCCTGCATAGCGCCTGTAAAGAGCCTCTCCTCTCACTTCAGTTTGAAAGCCAGAGTGCTTTCACACTGGAGCGGTGCGCTTGCAGGACGGTAAAAAAAAGTCCTGCAAGCAGCCTCTTTGCAATGCTGTAGGAGTGGTGTACACACACTGCTCCTAAAGCGCCCCTGCCCATTGAAATCAATGGGCAGCGCTGCCAAACTGCCGGCAAAGTGCCGCCGCAGGGGACTTGTGCTACAGAGCAGATACCTGCAGGCTGAAAGTGGATGAAAGGCCAGTGGGGGGGTTGGTGTCAGGCTGCAGAAAAGTGACAGCTGTAAATACAGGTCCTGCAGATAATTGTGACCTCTCCATTACTTACTATTGTACCCTGCATTCTGCATTACATACTACTAAACTCTGTACTACTTACTCCAGACTCCTACACTTTTCATTACCTACCACTGATTTCAGCACTCTGCATTACTTACTCTAGCCCCCCACACTCTACATTACTTACCACTGATCTCTGCACTCTGTGTAACATGCAAATTATATCTGAACTCTACATTACTCCTGACCCCTGCACTCTGCGTTATATACTACTGACCTCTACCTATTTCCGACTGGTTTATTGTGTTCTTGCAAGGTTATCGCCTTAAAAAAAGGCTGCACCCTGGTGATCTTTGTTGTCTTCCATGTTGCTCAGAGCTGTCTTCTCCTAGGCTATAGAGTAGAAGAAGGTGCAGAGATCTCACTCCTAGAAATAATAAAATAGAAGTCTATGAATCATTCAACTCATCCACATCTATTTAAAACAATTACATAGTTCAAACCACTAGCTAAACTAAAAGCCCTCGTTCACACTAAGGACCGATTTGAAATCATGCGAATTCAGCTGAACTTGCACGATTTTAAACCGGCATTTCAGTCAATTTGACAGACATCTGTCCGGGCTCATGCACAAATGTCTATTTAAATCGCCCCCGAAGCCGCCAAAAGTAGTGCAGGAACTACTTTTGGGAATCGGTGCGGCGCCGCAAAGTTGGCTTTGCACCGATTCGGACAGTGCCATTGCCAGCAGTAGGCGGCGGTTTGACAAGCATTGGCAAACGTGGGCAAATAGACAGTTTTGAGTGGGTTAATCATTTGTTTTTTTCTTACACAAATGTACTACCAGTGTGATGAGTTTTGGGAGTTTCAGACTGCTAATCTTGTGCCATTTAGGAATTTAGGGGTCAGAGGTAACCTGAAGTTTAAAAGTGATTGCTGAACTGCCACACACCCTCCTGCTCTAAAGAGCTGGACAGTGTGCGAGGTCAAGAGGTTGACATCCGTCTTAATTCAGGTGACCTCTGACCCAACTCCAAAGCTAAAAAGTCTTACTAAAATGACCACACCCAAATAAAGCGGGAAATGTATATTTTTTTTCATAGGTAATGACAATTTATGACTGAATATCCAACTGTGACCAAGTCACCAAAGAAAACAGAGCATGACATCCTTTTTTTTTCCCCAACCAATAAGAGTTTAGCTTTCATCACTTTTTTAGTAATTGGACCAGTGAAAGTTGGTTCTACTGTTGCAAGGCTATATACTAAATAAAAAATATCATTCCTATTACTACCTGTAGCAAAAAAAGAGTGGTTGCAGTATTGCTCTGCCTACAATGGGTTAATTCTTTTTAAAACAAATGTGAATCACTCATCTCAAAAAGCTCAGATTCCCCATCACAGCAACCCAGCCACCTTGCATGGTTTCCAAGGCAGTAATTGGTCTCTAAAGGACCAAAAGAAACAAGCCAATTAAAGTTGAATTATATAGTATGGCATTTTATTTCCATTCCAGCTTAGTGTCCAGTGAGTAATAAAACTAAAGGGAAGATTTCTGACGTTATCGAAACTATGTCATTGTGAAATGTAATCTTGATCATTGGAAAAAGCTGCCATTTTGTATACTGAGACCATATGCATAGAATCTAATCATATCAGACCACTAACAACCAAGTGCATAACAGAAAACATAACATTTTCAGTGTGTAGCCTTTATGTATCACAGTGGAGTAAAAGTAAGAGTTGAGGTTTTGTCTACAGTAACCATTTAGGTACTTGTCATGGTGTATCTATAGGGGGGAGGGGGTTAGAGGGTCCAATCATAACAGAGTCTTGAAGATGTTGGGGCCCTTTATTTCCTCTACCTGTGTGCTCACATTACACATTATGCAGACTATTTGATTATTCTTGTGCATACTTTTAGATCAGATCTTGAACACGTGAACATTTTTAACCACTATCTCTGTCACACTAAATTGGGGGTGAAGCTCATGACCTGAGGATTGAAAAAAAACAACTGACCTGGGATATAGGTGGCAGTGTTATCAGTACTGGATAAGGAGGAACTAGGGATTTTATACTTATGTTCCATTTTTGTTGTCTTCTTCTTTGTCTTGTCTTCTAGATTCTTCATTTGTTCTAAGATTATATCTTTATTTTCCAAAAATAATCCAAAAACATCCAACTCAAAACTGGAAAAAAAAGTTTTCACTATACATATACAGTATATACACCCATCCACGACCCATCTTCGGTGTTCTGGCCGAGGGAAGAAGATTCTTATCCAAGATTTTACAATACATGGCCCCGTCCATTGACCTCTCAATGCGGCAAAGTTGGCTTGTACCTTTAGAAAAGAATCTGCCCCAAAGCATAATGTTTCCACCTCCATGCTTGACTGTAGGGATGGTGTTTTTAGAGTCATAGTCAGCATTTCTCTTCCTCCAAACACAGCTAGTCCCGCTCCTCAAGAAGACACATGTACAGGCACATCTGAAGTTTGAATCCAAATGATTCAGAGAAGGATTGGAAGAAAGTGCTGTGGTCAGATGAGACCAAAATTGAGCTCTTTGGCATTAACTCGACTCGCCGTGTTTGGAGGAAGAATAATGCTGACTATGACCCTAAGAACACCATCCCTACAGTCAAGTACAGAGGTGGAAACGTTATGCTTTGGGGCTGTTTCTCTGCTAAAGGTACAGGCCAAATTTGCCACTTAAGCCCCATACACACGGTCGGATTTTCCGAGGACCAGTTCCGTCGGATCATGTCCGTCGTACTTTGTCCGATGTTGGTGTTGCGTACACACGGTCGGACAAAGTTGTCGGAAAATCCGATCATTCTGAACGTGGTGACGTTTGTTGCGTACGACGGGACTACGTAGAGGCTAGTAGCCAATAGCTTTGGCGTTGTAATGTGATCTGAGCATGCGTAGCACTTTGTCTGTCGGACTACGCTACACACGATCGGAATTGGTGTGATCGGACTTTGTTGTCGAAAAATCTATCCAGTAGGAGATAGAACTTTGTCCGTCGGACAATTCGATGGAAACTGTCCGATGGTGCCTACACACGGTCGGAATTTCCGACAACATTGTCCGATAGGACAGAATCCATCGGAAAATCTGACCGTGTGTATGGGGCTTTAGAGGCCATGTATTGTAAAATCTTGGATGAGAACCTTCTTCCCTCACCAGAACACTGAAGATGGGTAGTGGATGGGTCTTCCAGCATGACAATGAGCCAAAACATACCACCAAGGCAACAAAGGAGTGGCTAAGGAAGAAGCACATTAAGGTCGTGGATAGGGGTGCAACGGATCAAAAAACTCACGGATCGGATCGATCCTCGGATCAGGAGTCACGGATCGGATCATTTTTCGGATCAGCAAATAATAATTGAATTTGCAAAAACCTGTGAAAATTCCGCCACCATATAGTCCCCACTGTAATATCACGTCATCTCCCCCACTGTAATATCCACGTCATCTCCCCCACTGTAATATCCACATCCTCTCCCCACTGTAGTATTGGCTGGGTATCGCAGAGTATTGGCTGGGTATCGCAGAGTATTGGCTGGGTATCGCAGAGTATATGCAGGGTTAATGCAGAGTATCGCAGAGTATTGGCTGGGTAATGCAGAGTATATGCAGGGTTAATGCAGAGTATCGCAGAGTATTGGCTGGGTAATGCAGAGTATCGCAGAGTATATGCAGGGTTAATGCAGAGTATCGCAGAGTATATGCAGGGTTAATGCAGAGTATCGCAGAGTATATGCAGGGTTAATGCAGAGTATCGCAGAGTATTGGCTGGGTAATGCAGAGTATATGCAGGGTTAATGCAGAGTATCGCAGAGTATTGGCTGGGTAATGCAGAGTATCGCAGAGTATATGCAGGGTTAATGCAGAGTATATGCAGGGTTAATGCAGGGTTAATGCAGGGTTAATGCAGGGTTAATGCAGAGTATATGCAGAGTATATGCAGGGTTAATGCAGAGTATATGCAGGGTTAATGCAGAGTATATGCAGGGTTAATGCAGAATATTGGCTGGGTAATGCAGGGTATGTTTACAAGTGATCGCTCCGTCAAATTTGACAGAGCGATCACATTGTAAACAGTGGCCGGGTGTACCAAGATGGCCGCCGCTCCGGAGCTAGGCCGAAGCCGCGGCCTTTCCTAGGCCGCCGGGTGTACAAAGATGGCCGCCGCCGCTCCGGAGCTAGGCCGAAGCCGCGGCCTTTCCTAAGGCCGAGGCCGCGGAGCGCTCCGCGGATCGCGGGGTGTGCCGATCCGAACGGGGTGGCCCGTTCGGATCACGGATCGGCGACGATCCGTTGCACCCCTAGTCGTGGAGTGGCCTAGCCAATCTCCAGACCTTAATTCTATAGAAAATTTATGGAGGGAGCTGAAACTTCAAGTTGCCAATAAACCCTAAGGATTTAAAGAAGATTTGTAAAGAAGAGTGGACTAAAATCCCTTCTGAGATGTGTGCAAACCTGGTAACCAAATACAAGAACATCTTACCTCTGAGCTTGCCAACAAGGGTTTCTCCACCAAGTACTAAGTCATGTTTAGCTTGGGGAACAAATACTTATTTTACTCACTGAACTGCAACTCAATTTATAACATTTGTATCATGTTTTTTTTTCTGGATTTTTGGTTGATATTTTGTCTCTATCATTTAAAATACAGCTATGATAAAATTATAGACTCTTCATTTCTTTGTAAGTGTGCCAATTTACAAAAACTGCAGGGGATCAAAAAAAAAATTTACGCACTGTAGGAGGCATATTTTAAGCTTGCCGTTTAGAGGCAAAAAAACCTTCTGGTTTGTATTTTGAGAAGAGTTTTCTGGGGGAACTTGCCTTTTTTTAAAACCCTGTGTGCATGGACCCTATATGTTTATTTTTGTGAGCCAATTAAAAATTGCCAGACACACAGTGGAAAAATTACAACTACAATAAGATTAGGTGCTACTAATAAAACATTGACTTACCTTTCCCCCAGTTTATACTCATGACACTATTGTGCACAAAGGTGCTGCAAGTTTTTTATGTAGCAAATAGTTAAGAGGAAGAACACAGCCTAAACTTCAAGTTGAACAAAGCTACAACACTGTAGTTATACTGCATGCCAACCTACTTGAATTTTCATAGATTTTTGCACAATAGAACGCAGATTTTTGAGCTGCATTTTATTGGGAAAACAATCCAATGTTCTTTAAGACTCTGGTAGTGTTAGATAAGATTAGATTACTATTTTCAAGCCAAAATCAGAAGAACTATGGGAACGGGTTTTTCTCCTTCAACAATAACGTTGCTATGGATTTGGATCTCTCTACCAAGGAAAAGATACAGTGGCCCTATACAATCTAGAACTATAATGCCGCGTACACACGGTCGGAATTCTCATCGGAAAAAGTTTTGATGGTTTTCCCGTCAGAATTCCGACAGAATTTCGCTCAAACTGTCTTGCCTACACACGGTCAAACCAAATTATGATGGTCTATAAAACTGCGGCATACAACACGTTTGACTGCACTATAAAAGGGAAGTTTAATGCTTCCGAGCATGCGTCGAATTGTTTCCGAGCATGCGTCGGAATTTTGCGTGTCGGAATTGCATACACACGATTGGAAAATCCGATAGAAAGGTTTTCCGTCGGAAAAATTAAGAACAGGTTCTCAATCCAAAGACAGTCCGTCGGAAATTTAGACAGAAAAATATCGATGGGCATGCACACGGTCGGAAAATTCAATGAACAGCTCCCATCGGACTGTTTCCATCAGAAATTCCTACCGTGTGTACGCGGCATTAGAGCTCTAAGCAGTCATGGCAATTTTAACATGGGAGATGCCAGTTCACAACAGACGAGTTAAAGAGTTTTTCTCATTTTTGTTAAAAGTGGAAGGGCCCTTTAGGGGGTTAGTGACCCAGAACAATCGTGTACATTATAACATCACTGTGTAACCTGAATTTCTGATCTGCATAGTTGACCTAGGTCAGTGGCTCAGGAAGTTTGATTATAATGTAGTAATGTACTACATTAAGGTAAAGGCAACTGCTACTTTCAGAAGGAGAGGTCGGCAATTATAGCCTCCATATTCTCTAAGTACAGGTTTCTTTTTAAGGGAAAAAGCAGACAGCCTTTCTGCATAGAAACATGCAATAGCTCTTTTTCCGTCCTTTTATATATTTTCCAGGACCAGAAAATGCTAAATAATGTTTAAACACACAGCTACATCCATCTTTGCTAAGCCTCTCTACAAAGCTCCAACACCTCCAAGAGAAAATACACCTCCAGCTTCTAGAATAAGAAATTTAGGGATGCCAGAACTGCCTAAACAGAAGCTATTTTGCCAGACTTCTGACCTATGAACTACTAATTTTGCCAGAATTCCAGATTTATGACCTTCACTATATACCAAGTACTGAGGCCGGGTATATTTATGCATTTTCTACACTAGTTATTTTGTAATACTTCTACCATGGTTACAGGACAACAAAACATGATTATCAATGTCTGGTTTACTTAAGAGAATTTTAAAGTAAATAGTTCTCAGATTTCATAAAAATTGAACATGCATAAAATAAAGTGTATTTTGCACCATAATGCTATTTTCTAGTCCAATAATCCCATAACAAGTACACGGTTGATTATAACTTTTAAAAGAAAAGTTTTGGAGATAGATTAGAATCTCTATCGGGTTTTACCTCTGAATAACCCTGTGGCTTTATTGATTTTAACACCTATATTGTAATTTCACATTATCACCCCTGACGAAGGCAAAACATGTTGAGTTTTGGGTTATTTGGTGGAATTTGTTGAGCACTTATCCTTTTGTTACTCTTTCGGGAAGAGCATGGATGAGTAGCATCTACCTAGTTATTGGAATTTTGAAATCAAAGTAAGTCTAGACCAGTGTACAATTTTAGATGTTGAGTAAAATGACTTACGTGGATTTGGGTTGGATTTAAATGATGTAGTGAGGGAAGTCTTCTTTTGAAGTTTTTGCTCTCCCTGAAAAGAAAAGAAAAAAAGTCTTCAAAGCAAAGTCATAAAAAATGTGTAATATCCTATATAGGTATGTTTACTTTGACATATAGTATAAATCTGTATATTTTTATAAGTAGCTCATAAATGATCTATCTTGTACCTAAACTTTTGGTTCTTTAATGATAACTGTGGCATTTTCCTTCCATTTTATTTCAGTCAGTTATATCTGTTTGCATGGATTTATAACTGATATACTAGCGTCATTCTATTACATATCTAGTACTTTGTCCATGTGTCCTCATATCAACTTCCTACTTTTCTCACCCATGGACATATAAAACACTCAACAGTTTAATAGTTGCAAAATAAAAAATACTTCCTAATTTAAAGTCATATAAAATATGTTAACTAATTAAAGGGAAAGCTTACTGAAGTAATGGACCTGCACCATTCTTTTTCTATTCCTAGAATATGGAGAAATGTTCCTTAAAAGAGGAAGAACTATTTAGGTCAGGTGACTGCCTTAATGAACAAGTTCTCTAAATATAATGTCTAACACCCAACCCTATCACTTGGTTACATAACTTTCATTGGTGACAACATAACTCCTGTTCTTGTAGAACAGGATTATGTTGCATACAGGTATGTAAAAATGTCATAGTAATATGAGGCGACAATAGAAATGATTTATTCACAATACATGACACGATCATAGGTAGGATAAAGTGCTAACGGCCTTGTAAAACTCTATTAAAGGACTAAAAGACTCTTAAACTGAAATGGTTTAAATGTAAGTAGTCATGTAATTATGCATTATCTGTAGGGAATCCTGATGATTGCATCATAAGAGACCTGGATGAAACCTAAGACAAGCCATGCAAGCACGCAAAGATCCCCCACAAGGTGCTCCACAAAGCACTGTTGAGACCATTCAGTAAATGTGTTAACCCATGATGAGCTGAAGAGTATTCTGTAAATGTGTGAAACAAGAACAATTGCTTGTTCCAAGGAAGCGTTCATCTATTTCACATTAAGGAGTCACAAAGAAAATTTGAATTGGCCCACACTAGAGTTCACACTTACATATACAGGTAGACTCTCCCCCCAAAAATTTTAATTTAGCGATATATATATATATATATATATATATATATATATATATATATATATACCGTATATATAATAAGTAATAAAAATATATAAAATTATGTTATTCATACCTGACAACTCTGTTTTTGGATGAAGATATCTAAATTAAGGTGTATCCAAGACTTTTTTTTTCTAATTTTAGAGTGGTGAGGGGTTAGAACTCTTGTCAGGTTTTTATAACTGTCTGAATCTCCACCAAGGAGCTTCACCCTCTCTATAGCTGTCTAAAATTTTGAACTGTCACTAGAACAGGAGTAGATTTTTTGCAGTGGGGACATTTATTTTGGTGACAGCTGTTTAAAGGTGGATTTTCCTCACTTTGGAGAGATTTATTTTCTATTCCTATCATATCTACAGACAGTAAAGCTGCTTACACACGATCAGACTTTTCGGCAGACCCGGTCTGGCAGACAGGAATCTGTCGGACCTAGAAATCAAACATGTTTCAAATCTGTCCGACAAAAAAATCTGGTCGTCTGTGTGCTAGTCCGACGGACGAAAACCGACGCTAGGGCAGCTATTGACTACTGGCTATGAAATTCCTTATTCTACTCTGGTCGTACGTCATCACGTTCGAATCCGTCTGACTTTTGGAGTGATCGTGTGTGGGCAAGTCTGTTCGTTTGAAAGTCCGGCGGACCTCCGCTGAAAAGTCCGTCGGAAAGACCGTCGGACCTAGTCCGTCGAAAAGTCTGATCGTGTGTACGCGGCATAAGAGTCTCCTTAGTAGGATGGAAAAACAGTTTTTAAACATTCCCTACTCTATCCTACATAAAAAAGAGAAAAAAAAACATTTTGGCTTCATATACACTTTAAAGTTTTGGTCTAGCAATTGCACAACAGCCCAAGATTTTTGGAATTTTCTGGTCTAATCTACTGTGGAGTAGAATTCTGCTAAAATTGGCTTTATGACATTATCCCAATACAATGAAGACTGAAAGAAGCTCCTTTTCTCTGAAAAAATGTTTTTTCACACATTTTCTAATTTCATTCAATCGGAAAATGTGTGACTCCTGGGTAAAAGCAGTTTGTATATTGTGTGAAAATATTTATAAAAAGACCCCTTGCTGGTTATAGGGTCATAATCTAAAAAAAAACTACAGAAATAGAAAGATGGCTCCACAGACACAAGAAGTGACGCAAAAGCACAAGAACATAAATCAAAAGAAATTACAGTAAGAGATGGACTGAATAAAGGAGATGCCCTTTTGTGCCTGATCCTTAAAACCCAATTGAAATTTGAAGACATCTAAGCTATTTAAAATGAGACTATTAAAAGGAGGCACATTAAAACTTTGATGTTTACAGACCCAGTGCTAATCCAATTCCCCCCCTAAAGAAGCAAGCTGCAGAGAGGTCTGTTGATGTAAGAGCGGTCCAACACTCCTCCGTTGTGCAATCGAGAAAGTGCATGCTCCCTGCTGATGGTACAGTTCTAGCTGTGACTCATGTGATACCACTACAGAGGGACCAATGCTTACTGTACATACATTAGTAGTGGTCTTCTCTGCAGCCTGCAGGAAAAGAGTTTTCTGTTTCAATATTTTTAGTGTTCACAAAGGAGAATACAAACTTGATTACAAAGAACATGTACAGTATAAAATTCATACAAAATCTGTGGATATCCAAATATTTTGTAAACATGTAGATACACCTACAGTGTGCGTTCTTTTAAGTATAGATCTTTACTGTCTATAAAAATTATACAAGTCTCGTCTGTATAGGGTATCCCCAATTCTCGTTTAGAACTTCAGATGTGACCTAAATAAAATTCATCTCAACTTCCATATACAATTAGAGATAGAGCCTCTACTTATTGTAATTTAAAATGAACCTTCCGATTGTGACTCTTTGTAGGTTGTAGATGAACTTAGTATCCGCTGTATGTATTAACAAATGGGGGTGAGCATTTGTATGCTTTTTACAGAATTAAGGCATTTTTGGAGCATTTGGAAATGGTCAGTGTCATGGTCTACCAGTCCTCCAGATCAAACGCCACCCCCAGCTCACTTTGCCAGTGTGGTTGATAAACGCGTAGTGGATCTTTCCTCTGATAAAAGAGGAATATACTAAATAAATAATACCCGGAGAGTACAGATGGGATTTATAAATATTTTCAAAAGATGTTAAACTAAAGGGGGCATTTAGGTGCAAAGTAGTCGAAAGATAAAATGCCTATGTGGTATGTAGCAGTAGTGCTCCCTCAGTGGGATATCATAGGAGGATTGAAAAGTTTTGAAAGTAAGTATTCTTGTAGGAGTAAAAAGAGAATGAATTTTGACAAATCCATGATTGGTCCACCAGTAAAATAGCACCGGGTGATCGAGGCCCAGAGGAAACAAGGGACACCGCAGCAGGGGGACAAGCGGTAGGTGTGGCGAACTCAAGCCAGCTGAAAATTTGACAGAGCCCCAAAGTGTGAGGATAAAATCTAGGATCAGATTCAAGGGCCTGGTGCGAGATGAAGGGGGGAGCCAGGGCAAGGCTGGCAACTGCATTGGGTGAGCCTGAGCCTCAATGAGGTCTAAGGATGCCTGTAATCAGTGGCTGCATCCAAATAGCTGAGGTTGCCCATCAGTGTATTTTTACAATCCTGGTGGGGAGGATTCCCCCATTAACCTCATTTGTATGGATGGAGGAACCTGTTAGTTTTTTTTTCATTTTGTTTTTTTTGTTCAGCCTGTGTATGGCTAGCTTAAAGTGTATATTACCCGAACATTTCACATTTTTGATATGTGTGTAGCAGTACCCCCGAAGGAGCTGCGGAGTATTGTGGTTTGTCCGTCACCATGCCCATCCAGGCACACAGTTCTCATTCACCCTCAGGCAGAAAACCAGTGCTTGAACTTTGGTTTGTATTTTTATTGAAGAGATTTAACTTGGATAGGGAAGGGATATTCATGAGATGCTCAACTGATTGCAAACAAGGTATATGGGACCAACTATATACACCTCCGGTATATACTACTTCCTCCAGCACAGGCTCAATTCTTAATCTCTCTCTCTCCAGCACTTTACTTGACAGTTGTTCTCACTCTCCAGCAGCAGCTAGCACTGATAGATAGGCCTGACACTGGCTCAGCCAGGCCCAAAGCAGGTGCCCTTTACAGGCAGGGACCGCCGGCCCCTATGGTGCATAAAAAAGTAGGTAGTCCCAGAGCTAGCTGTCCACATGGCAACTGAGTCCAGTACCACATCTTCAGGCCCTGCCAGCCCTCTTGGCTACAGCTGCCTCTCTCCACTGCCCATGCCACCACAGTCCACTCCATTGGCTCTGCACCCATCCCAGACTGCAATCTCCTAGTCCTCTCAAGCGTGCCTCCCAGTCCTCCAGACTGTGTGTCACTCACCAGCCCTCTTGGTTGCGACCTGTTCCTCCCTGGAGACTTGCCTGGCAGTGCTCTCTTCTGCTGTCCTCTCCTTGCTCCTGTGCCTCCTGTCCAGGACACCTCCATGGCACGACAGCCTAGCACTCCATCTACAGTTTCCACCCGAACAACTCCTCCCCAGCTGGGCTGACCCTGGGTATTTATGGAGGCCTGCCCCCTGCCAATGCAAGTTGGGGATTGGTCAGGGCTCCTCAGAATACCCCAGACAGCTCTACCTTTCCTCTCCTCCTTCCTTTCCAAAAGATGCTAGAATATTCTGGAAAGAAGTGGGAGGTCTTGGTGATGATGCCTGTGAGTCACCAGCTCTGCTCTGAGTTATTCCTAACCCAGATCAAAAACACACCCAGGCTTGGCTGCCAGCCAAGCCTGGAAATTTACCTACTCTCGCAAAACTCTAATCATACTACTTCTAACACGCTAGAGGGTACTATATGTGTTTGTGTTACTATGTGTAGTGCTCCCCCAGCAAGGGCCACCAAATTTAACTGGTTCTTTTCCAAACCGTACAGAGGCCACCAGTCACCGAAGCAACAGTCAATTGGCTCCAGTAAACAGTCTAGGGGTTGATTTTTTAAGGATTTTGATAGAAGAGCTTTAAACAGGAGAGGATACAGGGCAAGGGATACTCCAAAAACAATCAGCAAATAACAGTTAAAGGACAATCTTCTCCCAAAGTAAATGTGTATACTGCATCTGATTATATTGTTCCAATGAATACTTGCAGGCACCCAGTGCTATCTTCAAGACAGTACACAGCCACAGGGATCACTTTTAGATTTACTCACAAGTAGGGATGGGCCCGGTGTTCGAATCGAACATCGGGCGTTCGCCCGCTCGGCGAGCCCAGAACTATTTGGGCCGCTCGCATCAAATTTGTGTGATGCGAGCGGCCGCAATGCACTGCGCCAGTCGCAGTGCATTGCTGGCTGATGATTGGCCAAGCATGTACTGTGACCCGCATGCTTGGCCAATCAAAGAGCCAGCGGCGAGGAGAGCAATAATTGGCCACAGGCAGGATGCCTGTGGCCAATTATAGCTCAGGGGGTTTAGTACACGCCCCACAGTATAAAAGGCGGCGGCCTCGCATATTGTGTTGTGTTGTCAGCGTGTCAGTTATGTGCTGCTGACTGCGGACATTATGTGCTATGATTCTGGGGATTTGTGTGTGCGTGCTGTTAGTACAGCATTGCAGTATCACATCTGGGGGGTGTCTATAGTATGCCTGTGAAGGGCGGCATGTTTCCTGTGCTTAGAACTGTCCCTGCAAAAAGTGTCATTTTTGCAGGAAGAAAAGCTATTTAAAATCACTCGCGGCTAATGTATTGACGGCTCCCGTAACACAGAGAACAGTCATTCATTGAAAGCCATTCATAAAAAAAAAGTAATTGACAAAAAAAAAAAGCGTGGGGGTCCCCCCAAATTCAATAACCAGGCCCTTCAGGTCTGCTATGGATATTAAGGGGACCCCAGCCAAAAAAAAAAAAAAAATGGCGTGGGGTCCCCCTCAAAATCCATACCAGACCCTTATCCGAGCACGCAACCTGGCAGGCCGCAGGAAAAGAGGGGGGACGAGAGCGCCCCCCCTCCCTCCTGAACCGTACCAGGCCACATGCCCTCAACATTGGGAGGATGCTTTGGGGGTCTGAGACCCCCAAAGCACCTTGTCCCCATGTTGATGAGGACAAGGGCCTCTTCCCCACAACCCTGGCCATTGGTTGTGGGGGTCTGCAGGCGGGGGGCTTATCGGAATCTGGAAGCCCCCTTTAACAAGGGGACCCCCAGATCCCGGCCCCCCCCCTGTGTGAAATGGTAAGGGGGTACAAAAGTACTCCTACCATTTCACCAAAAAAGTGTCAAAAATTGTAAAAATTACAGGAGACGGTTTTTGACAATTCCTTTATTAAAATCTTCTATCTCTCTGACGCACGGGGGACGTCATGGGGAATTCCCTATGGCTTTCCCCAGAGGGGGGCGGGGTCACCAGGTGCCCTCCGTTATAAAAGACCTGTCAGACGGAGCGAAGCCTCACACAGCGGGAGCCTCCCATTGCGAGGAGCGGCCCGACAGAAGAACAGACGCTGACGCCATGGAAGAAGATGCCGGACGAGAAGACCAGCACAAAAAGAAGCGGATCGGAGGAAGAAGATGGAAGAAGATGCCGGAAGGAGAAGATGAAGAAACCGAAGGATGAAGAAAGGAAGACCAGAAGAAAGAAGAAAGAGGATTTTAATAAAGGAATTGTCAAAGACCGTCTTCTGTCATTTTTTAAATTTTTGACACTTTTTTTGTGAAATGGTAGGGGTACTTTTGTACCCCCTTACCATTTCACACAGGGGGGGGGGCGGGATCTGGGGGTCCCCTTGTTAAAGGGGGCTTCCAGATTCCGATAAGCCCCCCGCCCGCAGACCCCCACAACCAATGGCTAGGCTTGTAGGGAAGAGGCCCTTGTCCTCATCAACATGGGGACAAGGTGCTTTGGGGGTCTCAGACCCCCAAAGCATCCTCCCAATGTTGAGGGCATGTGGCCTGGTACGGTTCAGGAGGGGGGGGGGCCGCTCTCGTCCCCCCCTCTTTTCCTGCTGCCTGCCAAGTTGCATGCTCGGATAAGGGTCTGGTATGGATTTTGAGGGGGACCCCACGCCATTTTTTTGGGCTAGGGTTCCCCTTAAAATCTATCCCAGACCTTAAGGGTCTGGAAATGGATTTTGAGGGGGACCCCACGCCATTTTTTTTTTCTTTTTTTTGGCTGGGGTCCCCCTTAATATCCATAGCAGACCTGAAGGGCCTGGTTATTGAATTTGGGGGGACCCCCACGCTTTTTTTTTTTAATTTTTTTTATCAATGACTTTTTTTTTTATTAATGGCTTTCAATGAATGACTGTTCTCTGTGTTACGGGAGCCGTCAATACATTAGCCGCGAGTGATTTTAAATAGCTTTTTTTCAGTTCCAAGCACAGGAAACATGCGCCCCTTCACAGGCATACTATAGACACCCCCCAGGTACGAAATTTAAAGGAATATTACACTTTTATTATTTCAATTTAAGCATTATTAAAATCACTGCTCCTGAAAAAACATCAGTTTTTAAAAAAAAAATGTGCATTGATACATGTCCCCTGTGGCAGGACCCAGGTCCCCAAACACTTTTTATGACATTAACATGCATATTAGCCTTTAAAATAAGCACTTTTGATTTCGAACGTTCACATCCATTGTAACTAATAGGGTTCTGATGCTCGCACGGACTTTAGGTCCGTTCGCGGGTTCTGGTGCGAGCCGATCGGGGGGGGTATTCGGCTCATCCCTACTCACAAGTCTCCAGGATAGCTGCCTCCATCCAGCTTCCTCTGGACACCACTTAGTGATAGAAACAACCCTTCCCCAGGCCAGGTTCCTTAAAAAAAGAATGCAGTCAGATCCAGGCTGCTTCTAGGTACCAACACTGTAGCAACCCAGACCTTTAGCTGTCTCAGGGGCAACAGCCCTCCTGAGGCTGGGAACTCGACTTCCTAGGGAAAGACACTCTCCAGGGATTTTGACTATTTATCAGCTGCCCATCTACTATCTGGGCGCATCTCTTCAGGGATTGGATAGGCCCTGATCAATATTCAGGTTATTTGAATTCTCCTTCCCTAAGCTCTAGAAGCTTCTTCTAGAGGCAGGAGGAAGCAATCAAACTCCCAGCCTGTGAAACCCTGCACAGACTTGCTCCCTTGATTACAGAAAGAGTTACCTAGCAACCAAACTAGGAGGGTGCTACATATGTATTTTATTAGGAATTATTCTATTCTCTTTGCATTACTTCCTTTGTGTGAAATTCCTGGTGATGCTGCCAGTCCCCCTGCTGTCCTGGACATGAATTATTATCATACAGGATTTATATAGCGCCAAACGTTTGCACAGCACTTTACAATATAAATGGGTGAGTACAAGTACAACATAGTTTTTTAATTAACTCAATCAGAAATGGAGAAAGGGAAAAAAAGAACAACAAAAGCTGATTTATAAATTACCCAAGGATTATACATTTGTTATATAAAAATACAAAAAGTTTGTATTGTTCATCATATCATAAAAATATCTTGTTACAAAAATAATAAAAATGACAGCCATATATAGGGCATCCCTCCTAAATATGTCCCAGTCCCATATACATACATACATTTAGATATACAGTATATATATGTATATGCAAACTGTATATACAAAAAGACATACAAGTCATTATTTTCTGAGTCGCTGGTCTGAAATAATCTGCAGTAAGTGAATCCAGAATTCCTGATCCATACTTGCTGATGATTAAAAAAATAATCAAACCATTGGATCAGCATAACCGCCAAGCAACTATCTTTTTAGGAAGTACTGTCTCCTCCAGTACAGGTTTTATTTCAGTGAAGAGTTCCCATCAAGGAGTATCCTGTGTGTACAGTCAGTGTAGTCAGACAGGATTTTTAAATGATTGGTTAATTCAAATGTTTTCTGAAGCAAGTTAAGCTTGAAGGACTTGCCTATTTGCTGAACATCACCAACTGAAGATGTTAATTTACAAAACAAGCAATTAGACATCCAATCCCGTTTTGGTGTTAAGCTTGGGTTTGTCCTTCAACAATTACCTGGGACTCAGTGATCAGTTCAACAGGAAAAGCAAGGAATGGACAGACAGATGTTGTAAAGCAGTAGATCTCTATTCAGTAATGAAGTGTAATGGGATCACTGTTAGGCTTTTCATAAAAGAGTGAACACCACTACGGAAACACAAGATCAAACAGGAATAATTGTTCATAGTAAGGACACAGGTGAAAGGTATGGACAAATGAAGGCCATTTTTTCTAGAGGGCTTGTGAAATGCAACATTGGAAAATTATCCTTCATGCTGCATTTTTTTAGCTGCCTTTCGTGGTCCTCCTATTAAAGCTTATTGAATGGGACCCTCCAGCACTATAGACCCAACATATGTCAAAACGAAAGACAATGCCTGTTCTAGCAACATATGCTACCATATTGCTACAGGCTCTGTGTTAAAGTATATCTAAAGTCAAAACTTTTTTTTTATTTGGATAGATTAGGGAACCCATTTAATTTTTTTATTAAATGGATCCCTGGGAGTGGTTAGCCATAATGTGCTAGTATGTACTACATATTAGCACATTACTTAGCTGTCAAACAATGTCCTTCAGTGCTGTGCTGTCAGCGTTCCCACTGATTATGGGCACTTTCATATTTTCCTGTTCCAGTCTGTTGGTAGCTTGAGTTGCATGCACACGGGAGTCACGTCATCACGGCAAACAGGGGTGCTGTGAATGTACAATAAACCTGTCAGCATTTTTTTTTTCTTAATTTTTCAGTTCAATTCTACTTTAAGATTGCTGTAACCTTTTGTCTCAGTAGATAGATTTCCCTTGACTTGATGTACTGTAGACTCAACAGAAAGTAAAAGCATAACTCTCCGATGTGAGGGATATCCCCTTTTAGACAGCTGTCATGGGAACATGTGTCCCCACTGGAAAATGTCCCTTCTATTCCCATGATCCTTACTTCTATTACCAGTAACATTGGTGATCAGGACAATTAGAGAGGGTCAATCTCTCTAACGGGGATACAAACTGCAATAAGAACCTGCCAGTAGTTATTTCCCCTCACTGCTCTTTACAAAACTAAATTAAAGCTTTAATCAAAAAATATAGCCACAAGAGTGCTGTGCTTGCTTGTGTGAATATTAACAACGTAACATCTATTTAAATCAAAACAAAAGCAACAAACCATAAAAGTATGAATGAATTAAAGTGCAAATAGTGGTGATAAAGTGCTCAATCCCAATAATGATTTCAGCATGCAAACTTGTGCCGTGGTATGTCTGCAGCAAGTGACAATCCCTCAGAGCGAACCTGGTCACCTTGTGTAAAAGTGAAGTGAAGATCCCCAATTATCAGATACTATTGACCCTTTTGTCATATGGCAAAAGGAGTGAAATGAGTCTTAGGATGGATGGATGTGGGGGGTTCGATTTTTTTTTTGCAGTGTTATCAGTACTGGATAAGGAGGAACTAGGTATTTTATACTTATGTTCCATTTTTGTTGTCTTCTTCTTTGTCTTGTCTTCTAGATTCTTCATTTGTTCTAAGATTATATCTTTATTTTCCAAAAATAATCCAAAAACATCCAACTCAAAACTGGAAAAAAAAGTTTTCACTATACATATACAGTATATACACCCATCCACGACCCATCTTCAGTGTTCTGGCTGAGGGAAGAAGATTCTTATCCAAGATTTTACAATACATGGCCCCGTCCATTGGCCTCTCAATGAGGCAAAGTTGGCTTGTACCTTTAGCAAAGAATCTGCCCCAAAGCATAATGTTTCCACCTCCATGCTTAACTGTAGGGATGGTGTTTTTAGAGTCATAGTCAGCATTTCTCTTCCTCCAAACACAGCTAGTCCCGCTCCTCAAGAAGACACATGTACAGGCCCATCTGAAGTTTGAATCCAAATGATTCAGAGGATTGGAAGAAAGTGCTGTGGTCAGATGATACCAAAATTGAGCTCTTTGGCATTAACTCGACTCGCCGTGTTTGGAGGAAGAATAATGCTGACTATGACCCTAAGAACACCATCCCTACAGTCAAGTACAGAGGTGGAAACGTTATGCTTTGGGGCTGTTTCTCTGCTAAAGGTACAGGCCAACCTTGCCACTTAGAGGCCATGTATTGTAAAATCTTGGATGAGAACCTTCTTCCCTCACCAGAACACTGAAGATGGGTCGTGGATGGGTCTTCCAGCATGACTATGAGCCAAAACATACCACCAAGGCAACAAAGGAGTGGCTAAGGAAGAAGCACATTAAGGTCGTGGAGTGGCCTAGCCAATCTCCAGACCTTAATTCTATAGAAAATTTATGGAGGGAGCTGAAACTTCAAGTTACCAAACGACAGCCAATTAACCCTAAGGATTTAGAGAAGATCTGTAAAGAAGAGTGGACTAAAATCCCTCCTGAGATGTGTGCAAACCTGTAACCAACTACAAGAAACATCTTACCTGTGATCTTGCCAACAAGGGTTTCTCCACCAAGTACTAAGTCATGTTTTGCTTGGAGAACAAATACTTATTTTACTCACTGAACTGCAACTTGATTTATAACATTTGTATCGTGTGTTTTTTTCTGGATTTTTGGTTGATATTTTGTCTCTATCATTTAAAATACAGCTATGATAAAATTATAGACTCTTCATTTCTTTGTAAGTGTGCCAATTTGCAAAAACTGCAGGGGATCAAAAATGTATTTTCCGCACTGTAGGAGTCATATTTTAAGCTTGCCGTTTAGAGGCAAATAAAACCTTCTGGTTTGTATTTTGAGAGGAGTTTTCTGGGGGAACTTGCCTTTTTTTAAAACCCTGTGTGCATGGACCCTATATGTTTATTTTTGTGAGCCAATTAAAAATTGCCAGACACACAGTGGAAAAATTACAACTACAATAAGATTAGGTGCTACTAATAAAACATTGACTTACCTTTCCCCCAGTTTATACTCATGACACTATTGTGCACAAAGGTGCTGCAAGTTTTTTATGTAGCAAATAGTTAAGAGGAAGAACACAGCCTAAACTTCAAGTTGAACAAAGCTACAACACTGTGGTTATACTGCATGCCAACCTACTTGAATTTTCATAGATTTTTGCACAATAGAACGCAGATTTTTGAGCTGCATTTTATTGTGAAAACAATCCAATGTTCTTTAACCGCTTCCCGACCGCCTCATGTAGATATACGTCAACACAATGGCACGGGCAGGCAAAAGCACGTACCTGTACGTCCCCTTTAATTTGCCTGCCCGGGGGGCGCGCGCGCGCCGCCAGCGGCGCGCGCGCGACCTGGTCGGGAGCTCCGTGACCACGGCCGCGGGACCAGTGGACCCGATCGCCGCTGGTATCCCGCAATCGGGTTACGGAGCTGAAGAACGGGGAGAGGTCTATGTAAACAAACCTCTCCCCGCGCTTCCTACACTGACTGTCAGTGATCGGCGGTTCCCTGTCAATCGGGAACGCCGATCAATGACGTCAGACGTACAGCCACGCCCCCTACTGTAAAAAAAAACACAACACGTCACACTGACTCCTCCCCCCGCCCCCTAGTGGTTAACCCCCTAACTACAACTGTCATTTACATAGGAATCAGTGCTATTTAAATAGCACTGATTGCTGTATAAATGACAAATGTCCCAAAAAATGTGTCAAAAATGTCCGATGTGTCCGCCAAAATGTCGCAGTCACAATAAAAATCGCTGATCGCCGCCATTACTAATAAAAAAAAAAATATTAATAAAAAATGCTATAAAAATATCCCCTATTTTGTAAACGCTATAACTTTTGCGCAAACTAATCAATAATCGCTAATTGCGATTTTTTTTACCAAAAATATGTAGAAGAATAAGTATCGGCCTAAACTGAGGAAAAAAATTGTTTTTTTATATATTTTTTGGGAATATTTATTATAGCAAAAAGTAAAAAAATATTGCATTTTTTTTCAAAATTGTCGCTCTATTTTTGTTTATAGCGCAAAAAATAAAAACCGCAGGGGCGATCAAATACCACCAAAAGAAAGCTCTATTTGTGGGAAAAAAAGGACGCCAATTTTGTTTTGGAGCCACGTCGCATGACCGCGCAATTGTTAGTTTAAAGCGACGCAGTGCCGAATTGCAAAAAGGGGCCTGGTCCTTTAGCTGCAAATTGGTCCGGGGCTGAAGTGGTTAAGACTCTGGTAGTGTTAGATAAGATTAGATTACTATTTTCCAGCCAAAATCAGAAGAACTATGGGAACGGGTTTTTCTCCTTCAACAATAACGTTGCTATGGATTTGGATCTCTCTACCAAGGAAAAGACACAGTGGCCCTATACAATCTAGAACTATAATGTACACACGGTCGGAATTCTCATCGGAAAAAGCTCTGATGGTTTTCCCGTCAGAATTCCGACGGAATTTCGCTCAAACTGTCTTGCCTACACACGGTCACACCAAATTCCGATGGTCAATAACACTGCGGCATACAACACGTTTGACTGCACTATAAAAGGGAAGTTTAATGCTTCCGAACATGCGTCAAACTGTTTCCGAGCATGCGTCGGAATTTTGCGTGTCGGAATTGCATACACACGATCGGAAAATCCGATAGAAAGGTTTTCCGTCTGAAAAATTAAGAACAGGTTCTCAATCCAAAGAAAGTCCGTCGGAAATTTCGACAGAAAAATATCGATGGGCATACACACGGTCGGAAAATCCGATGAACAGCTCCCATCGGACTGTTTCCATCAGAAATTCCGACCGTGTGTACGCGGCATTAGAGCTGTAAGCAGTCATGGCAATTTTAACATGGGAGATGCCAGTTCACAACAGACGAGTTAAAGAGTTTTTCATATTTTTGTTAAAAGTGGAAGGGCCCTTTAGCGGGTTAGTGACCCAGAACAATCGTGTAGATTATAACATCACTGTGTAACCTGAATTCCTGATCTGCATAGTTGACCTAGGTCAGTGGCTCAGGAAGTTTGATTATAATGTAGTAATGTACTACATTAAGGTAAAGGCAACTGCTACTTTCAGAAGGAGAGGTCGGCAATTATAGCCTCCATATTCTCTAAGTACAGGTTTCTTTTTAAGGGAAAAAGCAGACAGTCTTTCTGCATAGAAACATGCAATAGCTCTTTTTCCGTCCTTTTATATATTTTCCAGGACCAGAAAATGCTAAATAATGTTTAAACACACAGCTACATCCATCTTTGCTAAGCCTCTCTACAAAGCTCCAACACCTCCAAGAGAAAATACACCTCCAGCTTCTAGAATAAGAAATTTAGGGATGCCAGAAACAACAGAAGCTATTTTGCCAGACTTCTGACCTATGAACTACTAATTTTGCCAGAATTCCAGATTTATGACCTTCACTATATGCCAAGTACTGAGGCCGGGTATATTTATGCATTTTCTACACTTTATGCTAGTTATTTTGTAATACTTCTACCATGGTTACAGGACAACAAAACATGATTATCAATGTCTGGTTTACTTAAGAGAATTTTAAAGTAAATAGTTCTCAGATTTCATAAAAATTGAACATGCATAAAATAAAGTGTATTTTGCACCATAATGCTATTTTCTAGTCCAATAATCCCATAACAAGTACATGGTTGATTATAACTTTTACCCCCAAGAGATTTTTTTTTTGTTTTGGAGAAAGATTAGAATCTCTATCAGGTTTTACCTCTGAATAACCCTGTGGCTTTATTGATTTTCACACCTATATTGTAATTTCACATTATCACCCCTGACGAAGGCAAAACATGTTGAGTTTTGGGTTATTTGGTGGAATTTGTTGCGCACTTATCCTTTTGTTACTCTTTCAGGAAGAGCATGGATGAGTAGCAGCTACCTAGTTATTGGAATTTTGAAATCAAAGTAAGTCTAGACCAGTGTACAATTTTAGATGTGGAGTAAAATGACTTACGTGGATTTGGGTTGGATTTAAATGATGTAGTGAGGGAAGTCTTCTTTTGAAGTTTTTGCTCTACCTGAAAAGAAAAGAAAAAAAAGTCTTCAAAGCAAAGTCATAAAAAATGTGTAATATCCTATATAGGTATGTTTACTTTGACATATAGTATAAATCTGTATATTTTTATAAGTAGCTCATAAATGATCTATCTTGTACCTAAACTTTTGGTTCTTTAATGATAACTGCGGCCTTTTCCTTCCATTTTATTTCAGTCAGTTATATCTGTTTGCATGGATTTATAACAGATATACTAGCGTCATTCTATTACATATCTAGTACTTTGTCCATGTGTCCTCATATCAACTTCCTACTTTTCTCACCCATGGACATATAAAACACTCAACAGTTTAATAGTTGCAAAATAAAAAATACTTCCTAATTTAAAGTCATATAAAATATGTTAACTAATTAAAGGGAAAGCTTACTGAAGTAATAGACCTGCACCATTCTTTTTCTATTCCTAGAATATGGAGAAATGTTCCTTAAAAGAGTAAGAACTATTTAGGTCAGCTGACTGCCTTAATGAACAAGTTCTCTAAATATAATGTCAAACACCCAACCCTATCACTTGGTTACATAACTTTCATTGGTGACAACATAACTCCTGTTCCTGTAGAACAGGATTATGTTGCATACAGGTATGTAAAAATTTCATAGTAATATGAGGCGACAATAGAAATTATTTATTCACAATACATGACACGATCATGGGTAGGATAAAGTGCTAACGGCCTTGTAAAACTCTATTAAAGGACTAAAAGACTCTTAAACTGAAATGGTTTAAATGTAAGTAGTCATGTAATTATGCATTATCTGTAGGGAATCCTGATGATTGCATCATAAGAGACCTGGATGAAACCTAAGACAAGCCATGCAAGCACGCAAAGATCCCCCACAAGGTGCTCCACAAAGCACTGTTGAGACCATTCAGTAAATGTGTTAACCCATGATGAGCTGAAGAGTATTCTGTAAATGTTTGAAACAAGAACAATTGCTTGTTCCAAGGAAGTGTTCATCTATTTCACATTAAGGAGTCACAAAGAAAATTTGAATTGGCCCACACTAGAGTTCACACTTACATATACAGGTAGACTCTCCCCCCAAAAATTTTAATTTAGCGATATATATATATATATATATATACCGTATATATAATAAGTAATAAAAATATATAAAATGATGTTATTTATACCTGACAACTCTGTTTTTGGATGAAGATATCTAAATTAAGGTGTATCCAAGACTTTTTTTTTTTTAATTTTAGAGTGGTGAGGGGTTAGAACTCTTGTCAGGTTTTTATAACTGTCTGAATCTCCACCAAGGAGGTTCACCCTCTCTAGCTGTCTAAAATTTTGAATTGTCACTAGAACAGGAGTAGATTTTTTGCAGTGGGGACATTTATTTTGGTGACAGCTGTTTAAAGGTGGATTTTCCTTGGAGAGATTTATTTTCTATTCCTATCGTATCTGCGTACACACGATCAGACTTTCCGGCAGACAGGAATCTGTCAAACAATTCGATCGTGTGTGGACTCCAGCGGACTTTTCTTTCCCAAAAATCCGACGGATCTAGAAATCAAACCTTTTTCAAATCTGTCCGACAAAAAATCTGGTCGTCTGTGTGCTAGTCCAACGGATGAAAACCGACGCTAGGGCAGCTACTGACTACTGGCTATGAACTTCCTTATTCTAGTCTGGTCGTACGTCATCACGCTTGAATCCGTCCGACTTTTGGAGTGATCGTGTGTGGGCAAGTCCGTTCGTTTGAAAGTCCGACGGACCTCCGCTGAAAAGTCAGTTGGAAAGACTGTCGGACCTAGTCCGTCGAAAAGTCTGATCGTGTGTACGCGGCATAAGAATCTCCTTAGTAGGATGGAAAAACTTTTTTTAATCATTCCCTACTCTATCCTACATAAAAAAAGAGAAAAAAATACATTTTGGCTTCATACACACTTTAAAGTTTTGGTCTAGCAATTGCACAACAGCCCAAGATTTTTGGAATTTTCTGGTCTAATCTAATGTGGAGTAGAATTCTGCTAAAATTGGCTTTATGACATTATACAATGAAGACTGAAAGAAGCTCCTTTTCTCTGAAAAAAAGTTTTTTCACACATTTTCTAATTTGATTCAATCGGAAAATGTGTGACTCCTGGGTAAAAGCAGTTTGTATATTGTGTGAAAAGCTTTATAAAAAGACCCCTTGTTGGTCATAGGGTCATAATATAAAAAAAAAAACGACAGGAATAGCCTGCAGGAAAAGAGTTTTCTGTTTCAATATTTTTATTGAGGTTTTCACAAAGGAGAATACAAACTTGATTACAAAGAACATGTACAGTATAAAATTCATACAAAATCTGTGGATATCCAAACATTTTGTAAACATGTAGAAACACCTACAGTGTGCGTTCTTTTAAGTATAGATCTTTACTGTGTATAAAAATTATACTAGTCTCGTCTGTATGGGGTATCCCCAAATCTCGTTTAGAACTTCAGATGTGACCTAAATAAAATTCATCTCAACTTCCATATACAATTAGAGATAGAGCCTCTACTTATTGTAATTTAAAATGAACCTTCCGCTTGTGACTCTTTGTAGGTTGTAGATGAAGTTAGTATCCGCTGTATGTATTAACAAAAGGGGTGAACATTTGTATGCTTTTTCCAGAATTAAGACATTTTTGGAGCATTTGGAAATGGTCAGTGTCATGGTCTACCAGTCCTCTGGATCAAACGCCACCCCCAGCTCACTTTGCCAGTGTGGTTGATAAACGCGTAGTGGATCTTTCCTCTGATAAAAGAGGAATATACTAAATAAATAATACCCGGAGAGTACAGATGGGATTTATAAATACTTTCAAAAGATGTTAAACTAAAGGGGGCATTTGGGTGCAAAGTAGTCGAAAGATAAAATGCTTATGTGGTATGTAGCAGTAGTGCTCCCTCAGTGGGATATCATAGGAGGATTGAAAAGTTTTGAAAGTAAGTATTCTTGTAGGAGTAAAAAGAGAATGAATTTTGACAAATCCATGATTGGTCCACCAGTAAAATAGCACTGGGTGATCGAGGCCCAGAGGAAACAAGGGACACCGCAGCAGGGGGACAAGCGGTAGGTGTGGCGAACTCAAGCCAGCTGGAAATTTGACAGAGCCCCAAAGTGTGAGGGTAAAATCTAGGATCGGATTTAAGGGCCTGGGGCGAGATGAAGGGGGGAGCCAGGGCAAGGCTGGCAACTGCATTGGGTGAGCCTCAATGAGGTCTAAGGATGCCTGTAATCAGTGGCTGCATCCAAATAGCTGAGGTTGCTCATCAGTGTTATTTTACAATCCTGGTGGGGAGGATTCCCCCATTAACCTCATTTGTATGGATGGAGGAACCTGTTAGTTTTTTTTTCATTTTTGTTTTTTTTGTTCAGCCTGTGTATGGCTAGCTTAAAGTGTATATTACCTGAACATTTCACATTTCTGATATGTGTGTAGCAGTACCCCCGAAGGAGCTGCTGAGTATTGTGGTTTGTCCGTCACCATGCCCATCCAGGCACACAGTTCTCATTCACCCTCAGGCAGAAAACCAGTGCTTGAACTTTGGTTTGTATTTTTATTGAAGAGATTTAACTTGGATAGGGAAGAGATATTCATGAGATGCCCAACTGATTGCAGACAAGGTATATGGGACCAACTATATACTACTTCCTCCAGCACAGGCTCAATTCTTAATCTCTCTCTCTCTCTCCAGCACTTTACTTGACAGTTGTTCTCACTCTCCAGCAGCAGCTACCACTGATAGATAGGCCTGACACTGGCTCAGCCAGGCCCAAAGCAGGTGCCCTTTACAGGCAGGGACCGCCGGCCCCTATGGTGCATAAAAAAGTAGGTAGTCCCAGAGCTAGCTGTCCACATGGCAACTGAGTCCAGTACCACATCTTCAGGCCCTGCCAGCCCTCTTGGCTGCAGCTGCCTCTCTCCACTGCCCATGCCACCACAGTCCACTCCATTGGCTCTGCACCCATCCCAGACTGCAATCTCCCAGTCCTCTCAAGCGTGCCTCCCAGTCCTCCAGACTGTGTGTCACTCACCAGCCCTCTTGGTTGCGACCTGTTCCTCCCTGGAGACTTGCCTGGCAGTGCTCTCTCCTCCTGTCCTATCCTTGCTCCTGTGCCTCCTGTCCAGGACACCTCCATGGCACGACAACCTAGCACTCCATCTACAGTTTCCACCCGAACAACTCCTCCCCAGCTGGGCTGACCCTGGGTATTTATGGAGGCCTGCCCCCTGCCAATGCAAGTTGGGGATTGGTCAGGGCTCCTCAGAATACCCCAGACAGCTCCACCTTTCCTCTCCTTGTTTCTTTCCAAAAGATGCTAGAATATTCTGGAAAGAAGTGGGAGGTCTTGGTGATGATGCCTGTGAGTCACCAGCTCTGCTCTGAGTTACTCCTAACCCAGATCAAAAACACACCCAGGCTTGGCTGCCAGCCAAGCCTGGAAATTTACTTACTCTCGCAAAACTCTAATCCTACTTATAGCACGCTAGATGTTACTATATGTGTTTGTGTTACTATGTGTAGTGCTCCCCCAGCAAGGGCCACCAAATTTAACTGGTTCTTTTCCAAATGGTACAGAGGCCACCAGTCACCGAAGCAACAGTCAATTGGCTCCAGTAAACAGTCTAGGGGTTGTCTTTTTAAGGATTTTGATAGAAGAACTTTAAACCGGAGAGGATACAGGGCAAGGGATACTCCAAAAACAATCAGCAAATAACAGTTAAAGGACAATCTTCTCCCAAAGTAAATGTGTATACTGCATCTGATTATATTGTTCCAATGAATACTTGCAGGCACTCAATGCTATCTTCAAGACAGTACACAGCCACAGGGATCACTTTTAGATCTACTCACAAGTCTCCAGGATAGCTGCCTCCATCCAGCTTCCTCTGGACACCACTCAGTGATAGAAACAACCCTTCCCCAGGCCAGGTTCCTTAAAAAAAGAATGCAGTCAGACCCAGGCTGCTTCTAGGTACCAACAGCTCCTAAAATCTTGCAGAGCAGCAACCCAGATCTTTAGCTGTCTCGGGGGCAACATCCCTCCTGAGGCTGGGAACTCGACTTCCTAGGGAAAGACACTCTCCAGGGCTTTTGACTATTTATCAGCTGCCCATCTACTATCTGGGCGCATCTCTTCAGGGATTGGATAGGCCCTGATCAATATTCAGGTTATTTGAATTCTCCCTCCCTAAGCTCTAGAAGCTTCTTCTAGAGGCAGGAGGAAGCAATCAAACTCCCAGCCTGTGAAACCCTGCACAGACTTGCTCCCTTGATTACAGAAAGAGCCCAAAAATTAAGTTTACCTAGCAGCCAAACTAGGAGGGTGCTACATATGTATTTTATTAGGAATTATTCTATTCTCTTTGCACTACTTCCTTTGTGTGAAATTCCTGGTGATGCTGCCAGTACCCCTGCTGTCCTGGACATGAATTATTATCATACAGGATTTATATAGCGCCAAACGTTTGCACAGAACTTTACAATATAAACGGGTGAGTACAAGTACAACACAGTTTTTTAATTAACTCAATCAGAAATGGAGAAAGGGAAAACAAGAACAACAAAAGCTGATTTATAAATTACCCAAGGATTATACATTTGTTATATAAAAATACAAAAAGTTTGTATTGTTCATCATATCATAAAAATATCTCGTTACAAAAATAATAAAAATTACAGCCATATATAGGGCATCCCTCCTAAATATGTCCCAGTCCCATATACATACATACATTTATATATAGTATATATATATGTATATGCAAACTGTATATACAAAAAGACATACAAGTTATTATTTTCTGAGTCGCTGGTCTGAAATAATCTGCAGTAAGTGAATCCAGAATTCCTGATCCATACTTGCTGATGATTAAAAAAATAATCAAACCATTGGATCAGCATAACCGCCAAGCAACTATCTTTTTAGGAAGTACTGTCTCCTCCAGTACAGGTTTTATTTCAGTGAAGAGTTCCCATCAAGGAGTATCCTGTGTGTACAGTCAGTGTAGTCAGACAGGATTTTGAAATGCTTGGTTAATTCAAATGTTTTCTGAAGCAAGTTAAGCTTGAAGGACTTGCCTATTTGCTGAACATCACCAACTGAAGATGTTAATTTACAAAACAAGCAATTAGACATCCAATCCCGTTTTGGTGTTAAGCTTGGGTTTGTCCTTCAACAATTACCTGGGACTCAGTGATCAGTTCAACAGGAAAAGCAAGGAATGGACAGACAGATGTTGTAAAGCAGTAGATCTCTATTCAGTAATGAAGTGTAATGGGATCACTGTTAGGCTTTTCATAAAAGAGTGAACACCACTACGGAAACACAAGATCAAACAGGAATAATTGTTCATAGTAAGGACACAGGTGAAAGGTATGGACAAATGAAGGCCATTTTTTCTAGAGGGCTTGTGAAATGCAACATTGGAAAATGATCCTTCATGCTGCATTTTTTTAGCTGCCTTTCGTGGTCCTCTTATTGAATGGGACCCTCCAGCACTACAGACCCAACATATGTCAAAACGAAAGACAATGCCTGTTCTAACAACTTATGCTACCATATTGCTACAGGCTCTGTGTTAAAGTATATCTAAAGTCCAAACTTTTTTTTTATTTGGATAGATTAGGGGACCCATTTAATTTTTTTATTAAATGGATCCCTGGGAGTGGTTAGCCATAATGTGCTAGTATGTACTGCATATTAGCACATTACTTAGTTGCCAAACAATGTCCTTCAGTGCTGTGCTGTCAGCGTTTCCACTGATTATGGACACTTTCATATTTTCCTGGTCTTCCTTCCTGTTCCAGTCTGTTGGTAGCTTGAGTTGCATGCACACGGGAGTCACGTCATCACGGCACACAGGGGTGCTGTGAATGTACAATAAACCTGTCAGCAATTTTTTTTTCTTAATTTTTCAGTTCAATTCTACTTTAAGATTGCTGTAACCTTTTGTCTCAGTAGATAGATTTCCCTTGACTTGTACTGTAGACTCAACAGAAAGTAAAAGCATATCTCTCCGGTGTGAGGGATATCCCCTTTTAGACAGCTGTCATGGGAACATGTGTCCCCACTGGAAAATGTCCCTTCTATTCCCATGATCCTTACTTCTATTACCAGTAATATTGGTGATCAGGACAATTAGAGAGGGTTAATCTTCCTGAACGGGGATACAAACTGCAATAAAAACCTGACAGTAGTTATTTCCCCTCACTGCTCTTTACAAAACCAAATTAAAGCTTAATCAAAAAATATAGCCACAAGAGTGGTGTGCTTGCTTGTGTGAATATTAACAACGTAACATCTCTTTAAATCAAAACAAAAGCAACAAACCATAAAAGTATGAATGAATTAAAGTGCAAATAGTGGTGATAATGTTCTCAATCCCAATAATGATTTCAGAATGCAAACTTGTGCCGTGGTATGTCTGCAGCAAGTGACAATCCCTGAGAGAGCGAACCTGGTCACCTTGTGTAAAAGTGAAGTGAAGTGAAGTGAAGATCCCCAATTATCAGATACTATTGACCCTTTTGTCATATGGCAAAAGGAGTGAAATGAGTCAAAAGCCTCATACACACGATCGGACCGTGGACCAACTTTCCCGTGGATTTTTGTCCAAAGGGCGTTGGCCCCAAGTTGGTATTGCATACACACGGCAGGACTTTTTCAGCCAACTTTCACCAAATCACTTGGTTTTTCTGCTCTTTACCGCCACCTTTGGTCAAATTCTGTATTGTTGTCTGATCTTTTGCATTGGTTCTGCATTGGTTTGTTGGTTTTGTGCACACGGTCAGACTTTGGTCCATCGGACTTTTGTTGGCAGAAAGTTGGTCCGTTCGCACAGCCAACAAAAGTCCGATGAAACCTGGAAAAAGTTGGTCCGATGGAGCGTACACACGGTCGGATGTTGGTCCAAAACAGCTAATTTGCATGTCTGATCGTGTGTATGGGCCTTTAGGATGGACGGATGTGGGGGGTTCGATTTTTTTTTATCAGTGGGAGGGGGCTGGTCGTGCAGCATTTAATTTCTGGACCCCCAGGCAGCACAATGTCTTGGGCCAGCCCTGAGTCCAACATTATTTGAGCGGGATGCTGCCACATTTATTTATGTAAGGCATTTATATAGTGATGAGTACACCCCTCACATGTTTGTAAATATTTAATTACGGTATATGTTTTCATGTGACAACACTGAAGAAATTACACTTTGCTAAAAATGTAAAGTAGTGAGTGTACAGCTTGTATAACAGTGTAAATTTGCTGTCCCCTCAAAAATAACTCAACACACAGCCATTAATATCTAAACCTAAGTGAAAATGTCCAAATTGGGCCCAAAGCATCAATATTTTGTGTGGCCACAATTATTTTCCAGCACTGCCTTAACCCTCTTGGGCATGAAGTTCACCAGAGCTCCTCCATGACGACATCATGGAGCTGGTGGATGTTAGAGACCTTGCGCTCCTCCACCTTCTATTTGAGGATGCCCCACTGCTGCTCAATAGGGTTTAGGTCTGGAGACATGGTTGGGCAGTCCATCACCTTTACCCTCAGCTTCTTTAGCAAGGCAGTGGTCATCTTGGAGGTGTGTTTGGGGTCGTTATGTTGAAATACTGCCCTGCGGCCCAGTCTCCGAAGGGAGGGGATCATGCTCTGCTTCAGTTTGTCACAGTACATGTTGGCATTCATGGTTCCCTCAATGAACTGTAGCTCTCCAGTGTCGGCAGCACTCATGCAGCCCCAGACCATGACACTCCCACCACCATGCTTGACTGTAGGCAAGACACACTTGTCTTTGTACTCCTCACCTGGTTTCCGCCACACACGCTTGACACCATCTGAACCAAATAAGTTTATCTTGGACTCATCAGACCACAGGACATGGTTCCAGTAATCCATGTCCTTAGTCTGCTTGTCTTCAGCAAACAGTTTGCAGGCTTTCTTGTGCATCATCTTTAGAAGAGGCTTCCTTCAAGGAGGACAGCGATGCAGGCCAATTTGATGCAGTGTGCGACATATGGTCTGAGCACTGACAGGCTGACCCCCCACCCCTTCAACCTCTGCAGCAATGCTGCCAGCACTCATATGTCTATTTCCCAAAGACAATCTCTGGATATGATGCTGAGCACGTGCACTCAACTTCTTTGGTCAACCATGGTGAGGCCTGTTCTGAGTGGAACCTGTCCTGTTAAACCACTGTATGGTCTTGGCCACCGGGCTGCAGACCAGTTTCACGATCTTGGCAATCTTCTTATAGCCTAGGCCATCTTTATGTAGAGCAAAAATTTTTTTTTTCAGATCCTCAGAGAGTTTTTTACCATGAGGTGCCATGTTGAACTTCCAGTGACCAGTATGAGAGAGTGAGAGCGATAACACCAAATTTAACACACCTGCTTCCCATTCACACCTGAGACCTTGTAACACTAACGAGTCACATGACACTGGGGAGGGAAAATGGCTAATTGGGCCCAATTTGACATTTTCACTTAGGGGTGTACTCACTTTTGTTGCCAGCGGTTTAGACATTAATGGCTGTGTGTTGAGTTATTTTGAGGGGACAGCAAATTTACACTGTTATACAAGCTGTACACTCACTACTTTACATTGTAGCAAAGTGTAATTTCTTCAGAGTTGTCACATGAAAAGATATAATAAAATATTTACAAAAATGTGAGGGGTGTACTCACTTTTGTGAAATACTGTGTATATATATATATATATATATATATATATATATATATATATATATTGCATTCATTCCAGTCCTTGCACACAATCTAAGGTTCCTAACTCACATTCACATAGGGCCAATTTAGACAGGAGTCAATTGCCCTACCAGCATGTCTTTGGAGTGCGGGAGGAAGCCCACATAGGAACAGCGAGAACATGCAAACTCCATGCAGGTAGTACTGCAGTTGCGATTCAAACCAATGACCCTAGTGCTGCTATGGAGAAGTACTAACCACTTAGCCACATCAATGAGAGCTTTCCAGCACATACTGTATGCCCAACTCTGAGCACTAGTGTGCCTCTGAACGTTAACTTAGAGTTGGACTTGTCTGCAAACGTGATAATTTTTTTAGAATCTGTGACAGCAATAGCAACAGATTCTAAAAGTGTCTGTGTCAGGGCTGGGCTCAGCCCTTCCTTCTCTGAGCTGGCCACTCAGCTGTCGGCTAATTGCCAGCTTCTTTCTCTCCACAGTTACTCAGCTGTTGATGATATCCTGCTTGCCAGTCCTGCCTATTTGAGCCGTCCAGTCCAGTGGATCTCTGCCTTCTCCTTGGTCAACATCACAGAAACTATCTCCTGCGATCCTGTTCAAGACTTGCTTTGCTGACATCCCTTCTGGCTCCAGATCCTGCTTGCCATTCCACTACATTGATCCCTGACTTCTGGCTTGGCTGACTATTCCTTCCGGTTACTGAACTTTGTCTATGTTTTGAATACGTTGGTTCTTTTTACTTTTATTATTAAACAAGTGTGATTTAGCTGTACTTCTGTCTCGGCCTAATTTCATGGTTTCTGACAGTCTGTAGTAAGAACTCTCTGAATCTGGTGCACATGTTGATATTGGGGCTGAAAGCAGCACACAGGCTTCATAATTTAGGCACCGGCCATGTTACCATATCAAAAATTGGCCTTATTTTTTTATTGAACTTTCCCCATTGTGTTCACAAATATCAATTTTTTCTTGTATTTCTGGGGACACCATTGGTGAAATCTCACTACTGTAGTCTCACTTCTGCTGCATATTAGATTACATAATACAAATGAATAATTCAGCAGAGGGAATGAGAACTCATTACAAAGGCCATGGCATGTGGGCTGATCTGGGAACTGAAGGACAGAGATCTTTCTGCTGGACTCCCAGCACATTAGAAGCCACTGGAAACATTATTATTATTAAGTATTATACAGGATTTATATAGCGCTAACAGTTTGCGAAGTGCTGTACAACATGAGGGCAGACAGTACAGCTACAAGACAATTCAATACAATAGGAATCAGAGGGCCCTGCTGGTTAGAGCTTTTAATCTAAAGTCTCATACACACGATCGGACTTTGTACAAACTTTCCCGTGGATTTTTGTACAAAGGGCGTTGGCCCCAAGTTTGTATTGCATACACACGATCTGACTTTTTAGGCATCAAACATGAACGTAGTGACGTTTCAACGTACTGACGACACTTCAAAAGAGGACGTTCAAATACTCCAGCGCCACCTTTGGTCAACTTCTGTATTGTTGTCTGATCGTTTGCATTGGTTCTGAGCATGCGTGTTTGTACTTTGTACAAAAGTCTGATGGTTTTGTGTACACACGGTCGGACTTTGCTCCATCGGACTTTTGTTGGCAGAAAGTTGGTCAGTTCGCACAGCCAACAAAAGTCAGATGAAAACTGAAAAAGTTGGTCCGATGGAGCATACACACGGTCGGATGTTGGTCCAAAACAGCTAATTTGCATGTTTGTTGTCAAAAAGTCCGATCTTGTGTACGGGCCTTTAGAGGGAGGGTCAAGTGATCAACCAAATATCAACTTTCCACAAGTAAACTATTATTTTTATAAACATAATTTCAGACGATTCCAATAATGCTTAATCCATTTTATTGATACATGAGAAAGAGTAAAAAGTACAAACGGTCTCACGCATTCTGGCTGATAAGTCGCCGGCTCTATCTTCTGAAATTGTGTCTATTCACCGATGAAAAAGAGAATATTTGAGCCAGAGCACCCACCGTGGCTTTCCGTTTTTAGGGTTAGGCTTTGATCACTGCACAAGCTGTCCTTCCTATTATTTTTATAAAAACATACTGAATTAAAAGATAAAAATTTTGTTATAAAACACAGCAATACAGATTGTGTCAATGTGAGTATGCCCTTTAAGAACTTGGTGAACAGCTTTCCGCTAGTTCTTCCTGTTATCAGATTTAATATGAACAGCTTCAGATCTGATAAGATTTGTACCTTTAAGGAACCGTACAATGAGGTATTCTTTGCTTTCGCATTTTGTTGGGTGGAATTGTCTTCTAAACAGAACCTGTTGTCCCATAGCAACTAACAATGCTCCCATATTTCAGGCACCTTGTGGTCCCTAGAATTACCATATTTATTTCTGTAGCACCCTGGTGTTAAGGCAGGGTTGCTAGCAAATTTAGTTTGCCAGGCAGTAGTTGCCCTGGTTGATTGTTAGTAGAGCCACTGGACTTGCTGCACCTTCTCTCTTCTGTCGCTAGGTGGCGTTATGCTGATGACACAAGATAAACAAGGGCTTAGCAAGGTCAGGATACGAATGGATGGGGTGTCTCAGCCAATGGGCAGGGGTTTCTTTAAGCCCCTTGGCCTGCTGGGAGAGCCTATTTATTTGGGTGGAGTCAGGTGATCGGGGTTCTGTGCCACCTGGACGGCTGTCTGGGTGGACATGTGTTATGCTGCTAGGCCGGAAGCCTGAGGCCTATCCTGGGGACATCTGGCTGCTAGGCTGTCTGAGGCCTATCCAGAAGCAGGAGATGCAGTGCAGGGTTGGGACTGCAGTATTGGAGTCCAACCAAGAGTAAAGGTTCAGACGGATAGGAAACCAGTTAATGTCGGAGGTAGAGGGAAAGCTGTCGCCACTAAAGGACTATCCACCTTGTTACCGGAAACCACTGTGAGTAAGCTGGAGCCAGTACCAGAGTCTTCTCACCAACCGGGGATGGTGAAGAAGTGGGAAAACTTCAGCAAGTGCCAAGTCAGGGACCCAGCGGGACAGCAAATGTGATGCTTGAGGAGCATCAGTGCGCGTCAAGCCAGGGACCTAGCGGGTCAGCAGGGGTGACGCTTGAAGAGTATATGTGAGTGTCAAGCCAGGAACCCAGCAGGGAAGCGGAGTTGAGGCTGGAGGAAGATACTGAGTAATAGAAGTGAAAGAGCTCAAGAGATCCAGTGGCGATTGGGTCTAATGAGAGATTGGGAGCTCAGTGAGTGAAGATTCTACAGTGAGAGACTTTAGAGTGTGAAGAGAACTATTCTGTGTTACCAATAGTTAAGTACAACTACCGTTAGTGACTGTTACAAGATTGTTGCCATAGGAGACAGTGGACCTATCCATACAGAAGTGGCTGGAGGCCTTCCACTGTATAGCTGTCTACCTATAGAAGTCTCGGAGTCTGACAATTATTATTGCATCTACTTAAGGGTGTCCTGGCCCTAACCCTCTCTCCCACAGTTCTTGTTCAAGAGACAATAAATCTCTTTGCATTCAAAAAGTGTCTAGCACCCATCACTTCAGCTTAAATTACACCCACCATGCCTCGTAACCCACTCTACCAAGAAGGATGTCAGCTCTCCCAGACTCTGGAGGTCACCATTGGACCTCGCTACATTTCTAAAATTAGCTGTGAGCCTGAGGTCACCTGGGTTCTGGACTATATACAAAGCCCCCCGGCTTGAAGCTAAGCCCCTCCCCCACTGG